>LXGU01000012.1:0-242162 GCA_001640685.1 Catunica adiposa
AAATAAAAGAAGAAAGAATTGTAAACCAATACAATCAATCAATCAATCAATCAAATCCGATATGGTCTAGGGGCTAGGATATCTCGCTCTCACCTTCTGTTGAAGCTGATCCGAGAAGGCCGGGGTTCGATTCCCCGTATCGGAGTTTCCATATACTTTTTTTTTCTTTTCCTTTTTCATCTCTTTATGTACCTTATTCTGAGGACAGAGCCTACCTGCCTTTATGGTAACACAAGCCTGGCTTGTTTTCTATAATTCTTATTGAACTACAAGGAACTCAATATCAATCCCTTAAACCATCTAAAAACTTTATAATAATTCTGTCGAAGCTTTTTTTTTGCTTTCTTTGTTACAAATCGTTCGTACGTCTAGGTCTTCAACGATGGGGGCCACATCTGCCTAGTATTGCCAGTACTAAATATCTTGACCCAAGAAGCTACAAATAGCATTCTACGCCAGGTCAGAAAACATCGGTGCTGATGTAGGTTCTGTCCATCGTATAAAAGTCCTCCCACATTGGGATCTCAAACGTTGCTAAGGTGCCTGTACTGTTATTGGCGGATGCATGACTTCTGGTACTACCACGCCATTGATAGGGAGGTTCAGCTTTACGTATTACCGTGTAGTAAGTGGCTGGCATATGACCGTGTAAATATGCCAATTTTAAATAGGGATGAATAGGTTGTCCTGGCAGATCATATGCAAAATATTCATATTCATGTCTGATATTTTCATTGTATGGTTCAAACTTAGTTATCCCTATCCACAGCTGTCACATGGTTGGATAACCCTATGTTACAACTCGAACAGTCTAACCAATATATTAAGTTTTAAGGGCAAGTTAAATTATTTAGTAAGGTAAATGCAAGTGAGTTGGGCACTTTCAATTATAGCTGCCCATTTCCCATATTGAGCTGAGTCAGCACTATTTAACGACACGAAATAACTAGCCGCCACAGCCTAATACTTGTGGCTGAACGCCACTCACACCAAACCAAACACCATTTCCTCGCAATTGACGCCTGTCTGGAGATTCTCGGCGCCAGGATCGGATTCGGAGGTTAGATGGTTGTAACACTAAACTTGAAGCGTGCGGGGGGTTTATCAGAATCAAAACTCCTTAGCGAATAGTCAATCAACATCGGTATTAGAGGCTTGAGAAGAGCCCCTGGGAACTGGTGATCCACAATTATTTGTATCTTATCGTTATATATGATTGTTGCATTGATCATCCATCGTTAGAGGGGCTAGGCGCATTATATTTGACCCTGAAGTCTACCTGTTCTTCGCTTTTGGTCTAAATTTCCGTGATATCGTTTGATTTAATAATGCCAAGTAGAATTATGAGGATGCGCGCTTTTGCGCTTGTGCTATTGCTGATCGGCATTTGTGCCGTCGTCTGCGCTGAAACCGAGAAGCAACCGACATCTGCCGAGCTGGCAACCCTGAGCCTTGAACAGCTTGAGGAAGAACTCCAGGTAAGTACATTACACATATGCATCGCTCTGATCACACGATAGTAACCAAAGCCCATAGACCTGCACCATTGTCCGGCAGCTTTCATCTGCAAAGGCAGCTGCCCTTGATAACTCACAGTCGTCTCTTATGAAAGATGCATTTACTTACTTGTTCCCCGGAACCCCGGCTGTAAACTCTCTGCTGGCCACTTTGTATATTTCCGGCCCTCCCAACTTCCTGCTTGCTCTCTGCCCTCCTAATATTGACCCTGCCTCTCTCACCATCATGGTGGCCTTCGCTGTCGGTGGGTTGATGGGTGATACTTTGTTCCATTTGCTCCCGGAGATCTTCTTGGGTGAGGATGAGCCAGATAAGGCGCGGTTGGTTCTTGTTGAGCCGAATAGGAATTTGCTATTGGGCGTGATGATTCTGCTGGGCTTCATGACGTTTGTAGCCATGGATAAGGGACTACGGATCGCCACAGGTGGCGAGGGCCATTCTCATGACCATGACGTTAGCCATTCACATAAGGAGGTGAAGGAGACATCGGCTGTTTCTTCCGGTATCGAGGCTCCCGGAGCTGTGAAAAACCGCAAGTCTGGATCCTCTGAGAAGTCTGAGGATAAGAGTATTGAGGCCCCTAAGGGTGTTAACCCGTCTGTCAAAATGGCTGGCTATCTTAACTTGATTGCAGACTTCACCCACAACATCACAGATGGCTTGGCCATGAGTGCTAGTTTCTATGCGTCGCCAACGGTTGGTGCGAGTACGATGTTGGCAGTTTTCCTACATGAAATTCCCCACGAGGTTGGTGACTTTGCCTTGTTGATCCAGTCTGGCTTCTCAAAGAAGCAGGCTATGGGTGCCCAGTTCATCACTGCGATTGGTGCGTTCTTGGGAACTGGTATTGGTATTGCTATTCAGGAGTTCAGTGGCAAGGGCGGCTTGGATGAGACCGGTATGCCTAGAAATGGTGGTATTTGGGGGACCAGCTTGGTAAGTTCTACAAGTACCATGTGTAGTCATTTATGGAGACATAATACTAATAAAATACATAGTCTGCTGGTGACCTTCTTCTACCCTTCACCGCGGGCACTTTCCTCTACGTTGGTACCGTCTCCGTCATTCCAGAGCTTTTGGAAACTGGTCCCAATAAGACTGCTGAGATCAAGAAGACCCTGGGCCAGTTTTTGGCGGTTGCTGTCGGTGCTGGTATCATGCTGTATATCTCGTGGCAGTAAATCGCGTGGGGGCATTGTGGACATAGTGATCCGTCAACCTGAGTGCCATATTATCATCTAGCTGTTGAATCTACGTAGTATAATTTAGGAGGATTTAAGACAGTTGGTGATCTGCTTGCTCAATCTAGGTCATTAGTATGTTGATATAAACAAAGCTTAATATGTTAAGGTACGACAGTTAAACACTTGAGGTAGCAAAAGGAGGTTTTATTCTGTCATTAATAGATGGGCGGGAAGGAGTGGCTTTATGAATTGTTCGATGCCAGGCCTGATTTATGGAAATATTATGTAAATGAACCAATAGTAGGTAGCCTTGTATGGCCTTGCACTGTGGTTCTAGGCAATGCCGGGTTTGGTATCACCAGTCTAGACCTTCAATATTCAATGCAACATCCAAGGTCGAAGTCCAGTCGGAGTACCCTTTCTCGGTACTTAGCACACCGCACCATACCTGTATGGTGTTCTGTTAAACTATGTGATCAAACCGAATGTAACTTCACACTTGGGATAGGGGACGACGTTAATATCAAGGTAATCTATCTCCTGTTAATACTATTCTCAGGCATCGTCATAGAAGCATGTATTCTGTTCGCTGTTTGTCTTGTAGATCGCTAGATAACAGCTAGTTGCTTTTGGAGTAACCTTGATGCTTGATGATCAGCGGTATGCAAGACACAGAACACCATGTTCTTGAGGCTCAATAGTACATTCTTGGGTTTCATTTTACAATTTAAATACTCTGTACACATATTGGATCGCGGTGACTGGGATTTCAGGGTTTCATTGCGCGGATATGTGTCATAGAAACTTCGGGTGCCGCTCACTGTAATTACCCTCATCTTGATTTTACTCACATACTTTTGGCCTCACGATGTCCAACAAGTCAACTAGACCCAGTACATCAGCCGTGAATAGCCAATATCAACACCTCTTTGGCTGCACGTAATAGCATGATTATTGTCAAGATGTTCCGAGCTAATTCTCGGACGTACATTCTCATCATCTGACCCGAATATCCTTAGAACCAATATGATGATTGTTTTTTTTTTTCATCAGCAGACTTTCATGGCTGCGTATCACAACTAGCAGAAATCATCACATAATCAGACACAAACAGATACCCCAGCCCAGAGTCAGATCCCCAGAATCCCGCTTCTCGCCACTACCAAGATCAAGGGCGCAAGTATCGATATATTGCCAAGAAGCTGACCACGCGCCCAAGACTATACTTGGAGAAGACGCTTATCTTTACTGGCTGAAATACAACCACATGAACACCTGAATATATTCCTGACGCCAAATTCAGGACTGGATTCGACTAGATTTGGCATTTCATGCATGGTGAATAGCCCAGGTTTGGGCTTAAGAGTGGCAGGCAGAGCGGCGACATAAACAGTGACGGTTGCTGCTAATACATGATGAATCTAAGGAAAACCTGACACTAGTTTGAAGGATTTGAGGCTACAAGTAAATGGTGCAGCTTACAAGGCGAGTTATTTTTGGGATTTTGGTTGTCGGGTCTTCTCGAAATGATTTTTTAGAGGTGTTCAGCTATGGTCTGAAGATTCAAAGCCGACGTGGAAGGGTGGATGAGTAGGTAGTTTGCCTGTAGGTAACTATTATGTTAGAGAATAACTATATATCGAAATGTCTTACGAAGCAATAGTTGTCTTATATGAATATCAAGGGTCAATTGATTAATACCAGAGAACGACCTAGTCTCTCGAGGGGTGTGTTCCGAGATATCAAGAGATGATACTATCTCCTACGGCACATAACAACATGATTATCTCGAGATTTATCACATCAGCATCCCGAAGCTTCACCGTTCAAAAATAATCATCAACTATCCCACAGCCACAACGATACTCCCGGCCATCGCGTCTAATTGGGATGAGCTAGATCGCGCTCGCGTCCATGGAAAACCGGTCCTCAGGTCTGCATTCAAATCAATCAATCGATGATAAAGATCCAGCTTTCCACGGAATGCAGGCGGGCAACCTCAAATGTTGAATATGCTGTGACTATAGCTTGCCTTAATTCCGAAGATTCTGTCACCTCGCTTCGGTTCTTTGACTCGAAATCACCGAGACTTGACTCGATAATTTTATGTCAACCGCAAGGCGCAGGATCCAGACATGCAAATTCTTATATGTCGTCTTCAACAGCAAAGCAAGGTTTAGAAAATATTTACTAAACGGACACCTTCGCCCCCGAGGAACCAGTATAAGTCGGGCATTTTTAAATCCCAAAAAGGAATTATGGAGCTGGCTCCGAGAGCTTAGGTAAGTCAAAGTGACTCAAGAAGCGGAATAGTGATGATGAATTTGACAAGGAGTATAGAAATGCTGAGACGTCAATGCCAATTTTAGTGGCATCCCAAGTAGTTGGAAGACCCATCGCGGAATTCCAATCCATTCCTGAAAATGGTCTACATCCATAGGATCGATCCCATGACGGTCCCCCAGACGGAAATCTCCACCGAGCACATACAACCATAATTTCAACTGTTGAATCACTACTTGACCCATGACTCCTGCCTATGCACAGACTTCTCTGCCTAATATACACATTTTCGGTCACTGAAAAACAATGCAGTAGATCAATGATATGTGGGTATCATTTGAGACCCGGTGTGTCGGCGAGCTGTTTTCGGAAACGGGGAAGCGACATGGATGCGCCTTGCGGACGACACCTGTTAGATTAGTACTGGGGGCATTCACGTGTTGTAGACTTGGGTTAACTTAAGGGATGTAGTTGCAGGTTCTGTATGGCCGAATGACTGGTCGGCGAGAATACACTATGAGATGGGAGAAGCTAAAGTTTGCGAGATCCCAAGAGCCATGGCGTTAGAAACGGTGATATCAAATATATAGATGATTAGCCAGATATATACTTTGATAGGAGCAATTGCATTAAAATATGAATCTAAGACTGCTTTTTAGTCAATATAGTGATATCATGGACTCGGTTGTTGCTGGAAACGTAATATGGTACCCTACAAACCCTTATTGATTACAATAATGTCGGAGTTCACTCCGTACCCGGGGTTCTATTGACACAGCTTTGAAAAGACTCGGATATATGATCCACATTGGAGGGGGTGGGGGTGTACGCCCAACTAACAATTGAATCCTACGTACGCCCTTGCAATAAAAGGTGGCACCGAAGTTATATCGTAAATAGGCTGGATTTGGTGGTAGACACCGCGGAAATCAAGGCTTTAGGACGGCACAGTCCTTTAGATCTATGGGCGACGCTTGCTCCCAGATTTATGGGAGGAGTTGATTTAGATTGTACTCAGATGTAGTCACAGGAGTATGTTGGATCCCGGCTTAGTCTCCTGTCGTGCAGGGCGTAGGGAACGAACTTGACGGAAGGGCAAGCGCTTGTGGGTAGCAGCAATGTTCCAGATGATGGCTAAGAGGGATGTCCCGAAGAGGTGTGACGACTTGTTGATATAAAAGCCGGGACATTGCCACCTCAATATTGCTTATGCTTGCTGCTTATAGTAGATATCCAAGGTCATCTTATATACTCCAACATCAAGAGGAGTTTCCGTTTTTAACTCGAGTCAATCTCCACTTTCAACTTCACCACTTCCTCTTCTGGCTTTAAACTGAATACTTACAATTGGAACAAACCTACTTCCTCTTATTACCAGTAACTGATGTTCTCTTCGTCAGCAGTTAATCCAGTAGCCATGAACATGGCAGCTTTCCGGCGGACATCAGGCTCTACTACCCCGAGCCACCAGCCCACCATTACCCTTGATATTTGCGACCATTACGCAGCCAAAGTTTACCAGCCAGGTCACCGTATCTGCGGAACTGCCACAATCAAGCCCACCAAGAACACACCATTCAATGAAATTGAAGTCGTCTTCCTCGGCATCGCCTCCACTCGCCTGGAAACCACACAGTATCCCCAGCGGGCCACACATGTTATCCTCCGCCAGCCAATGCCTCTCGAACCCAACTCCATTCCTACAAACAAAGTCTTGGAAGCTGGAGCGACTTACATCTTTCCGTTCACTTTCGTCATCCCCGCACAACTTACCATCTCTGCTTGTTCTCACGCTTGCCTGTCTCCCGAGGTCTCCTCAGCCCACATGATGCTTCCCCCATCTGTCGGCACCTGGATAGACCGAACCGACATGGCCCCGAACACCACCGTCATTGAATACTCAGTGAAGGCTCGGGTCCTTCGTATCGACCCGAGTAACAAAAAGCACCGCAAAATCTTCGAAAGCTCCACCACTGTAAATGTGCTTCCCGCATACCCCGAGCATTCTCCACTTATCCTGTCAGAGAGTGATGTTGCCTACCACCTATCAACTTCTAAGACAATCCGCAAGGGTTTTTTGGCTACAAAACAGGGCCGCCTAACAGCCAGAGCGGCGCAACCTGCTGCGGCGCACATTGGTGCTGACGGATCAAAATCAAAGAGGCGGGCGGCCATTACCGTTGACTTGGAATTTGACGCAGCGACAGCAAAGTCGAAGCCTCCACAGATCGCGGGGATTTCTGGGAAGTTGGTGGCGTCTACCTATCAGTCAGCCGCCGGTATGACAAAGCTGCCCGATCGGGGTGGGTCAGATCCACTGGATTTGCAGTTTAGGACCGAGTACAGAAAGAATGTGGGGTTGTTTAATGTACCGACGGACACGGTTAAGTGGTCTGTGGGTCAGGAGGATATGCAAAGGCGGGATTCCGGATACTCATCGGGAGCGTCTACTGTCAGCGGCCGTGAGCTCTGCGATCGTTCAGATGTTTCGGTAGCTTCTGACATCCAGTCAGCGGCGAGTTACACTTCTAGAATTCATGTTCCTTTCGACTTACCTACAACGTCGAGTATCCTGATACCTTCGTTTTATAGTTGCTTGATGGCAAGATCTTACTCCCTGAAGGTGACAATCACCATGACCTCAGGTGTTGAGATGTCATTGACGGTGCCGATACAAATTATTGCGGAGGCAGCTGAGGGAATCAAGAAACATGGGATAGGAATGGATGGGTTGCCTTCGTTTGATATTGCTATGGAGGAGGCGGAACTCGATGAAGCGTTGAGGCCGCGGACTTTCGGGATGCCGGAGATGAGAGCAAGCTCAGAAGTGGAGGATCGCAGTGTGCTACCTGGGTATGAAAGATTGAGGGGGTCTATGATTGTTACGAGAGTTTTGTAAAATTATAGTGGCGTTTGTAGATGTGTTTTGCTTGTTCCTGGAGTATTTGGTTTTTGTCTTTTTCATGTTATAAGATACCACGTTGTATAGTTTCATATTATTTCTAATGGTGATTTCTGGTCTAATAATATACCCGTTAATCAGCCTACGGATCTTGATGATGCTAGTTCTATCTCAGATATGCATGTGAGCAGAGATTGATGGTTATGCTATGAGTTTAAATCCGTGGATGCTTGAGGTGAATCTATGTATTGATTTCTGTTACCAAAACAAGGGCACCATACTAGTGACCTTATGGAGCCATTAGCTTGATAGGATTCTCAAAGCTAGGCTCGTATATGCCAACCGCCTTGAGATTGATTCTCGGTGGGGATAGATGTCTACGATGCTTGTCATATGTTATCGAGAGTAAGTGTGATCATCCAACCTCATCATTCCCACCCCATAGTTTGCTACCTGCCCTTCGTGGAAGCTTAATAACCTTTTGATGACCTTGAAACGTACTCAATACTTGCAAGATGCATTCGCGTCTCTATGTCGTTTGCGGAAGCCAGCAGGTCACCATAGAACTCAAATCCCTCTGGAACTTTTTTAGAAGGAACAGCCCCAATATCATGACACTTTCTCCCTATAAAACCAACTTGTCCGGCAACGATGCTCGGGCATAAATTCAATTTTGATTTTTTTGCACTCGAGCTGCCAAATCCATGAATGACGTTGTGTGGAGACTGGACTCTCTGGCCAACCAGAATGCTGCTAAATAAGTCGATCGTCCGTGAACACTGACATCAGTGAATACGAGAAATGCCCCCCTGTGCTTGGTGACGGAGTCTGCATGCCCCAGGGCTGGCTTCAAACACCCATGGCTTAGCATTAGAACGTTACATGCGAAGGAGGCTTTCCTGTGGGAGAAAAAGTTAGTATCCTTATTGTCAACTTGGTTGCTTCTGAGCCTTTCAAATGCTTGACTCAAGCTGGTATCACCGAACTTATCAATAGAGTTAGAGAGAGCCGTGGAAGGTAAGGCGTATATTAAATAGATTGTAGAACGAGCATGGTGATCAGCCGCAGGAGATATAACAAAGCACGGCATGCAAGTGGCTGGGTTTTCGAGGCTCAATAAAGTTAAACTCTAAAGGGGATTTCCCGCCAAATGTGCAACCTTCTTTGTTTACGAAGCAGAAAATCCATACCGCTTAACCATGGTCGTGGTTTTGTCTTTGTTAGGGTAGTGTCTAGCGGCTAGTGACTTTGTTAAGGGCACGTTGTAGTCAAGTGTAACGATGGCATCGTATCCTGATATGAAATTATCCTTGCGAAGGTGAATTCGCCGAATACAGAATAGAATCAAGGCTAGCAGATCGTGGATTGTTTTGACTAAAATATATATCTATGCTGGTACTGGAGGCGGTGCATGTAAGCCCGGCCCATAGCAACAGCAGCACTCGGATATCGGTTCAATGCCCGTGAAATCCAATATCTTCTCTTCACTGACAATTTTACGAGATCTATCTCGTACTCCTTTCTGGCGCTTCAACATAACATCATGGGATCTAGGTACCATTGATGCCTTCAAAAAGTAAAAATCACATTGTTTCTCGTGTTCTGTCTGCTACCACCTAACGAGTTGTCCGTGCTTCTCTCATCCCGACCCTGAGGACCCCGTTCAACACCATCCCTAGTCTGATGCTAATTCAGGAACACCGGTTTCGACCTACCAAATTCAGCGGACAAGCTCCCTCCTCCCACAGGTCATGCTTCCCCACCGCCCCTCGCCGAGACTATATTTCTTGGCTATCGCTACCGGAAAGTGTACTACATGACCTGCTATAATATAAGACTTCATAGGGGTATGCGTTGAGACTGGGAAGCTTTAGCAGTCTTCCGGGCTTGCGAAACCGTAAATTAGAGGATAAATGGTTCAGATGGGTTCAATGGGCGCAGAGAGTATAGCCAAAGGGCGGGTTTCGAGAGCACTGCGCTGACCATGATGTGGTTGATGCTCAACGACGGTCAAGTTCCAAGGCGAATGGGCTTGATGTCCTCGGTGGTGCCAGTCTGAGGTTTTGTATAAGTTATCGTGACTTCCCAGTGTCTTTTTCCCATTATTTTCTGGACATTCTCTCCACCACCAACACTGCCGGTCTTCTCTCTCCCACTCAAGGCCACTATTGCCTACTTTTCAATCGTTTATATTTTGCAATCCTACTATTTGCCTCCATTGCGTTTTCTGGCACTATTCAATCGTTTAATACTTGCATCCACCTAAATTTGACTTATATAAATTTACAATTTCACCATGCGTTCTGCTACTAGCCTTGGCCTCGCCTCTCTGGCCGCACAAACTGTCAATGCTGTATATGTCTGGCCCAACAAATGGGATAACCAAGAAGATCTTTTGGCCATGCAAAATGGCTACATCCGCTTTGGCTTCACTGACTGTGAGTTCCTGCCCCATCTACATTCTCTCTTTAAGCCCACACACTAACACTATCACAGTGGTTATTCCCTGTGGCTTTGGTTCACACAGTCCTGGTATCAACACCGCCGCAGAGTGGATCCGCACTGCCTTCCATGACACCATCACTCACGACAAGTCCACGGGTATTGGTGGCCTCGACGGCTCCATCCGCTTCGAGTCTACCCGCCCTGAGAATCCCGGGACCGCCTTCAACAATACCCTTGGTCAGCTCTCTGAGTTTGTCACCCCCGAGACCTCGGTTGCCGACCTTATTTCCATGGGTCTTGTTGCCGCAGTTGCTTCGTGTGGTGGCAGCAAGGTTCCCCACCACCCCGGACGTATAGATGCCACATTTGCGAACGAAGCTGGTGTCCCGGAACCTTCGACGGATCTCAACACTACCATGAACCAGTTCACTAAGGCTGGGTTTTCTACTAGTGAAATGATCGCTATGATCGCTTGTGGTCACACCGTTGGCCAGGTTCACAGTCTTGACTTCCCTGCCCTTGTTAACGGTACGGCGTCGGCCGCCAACGTTGCTCCCTTTGATGAGACCAGTGCACAGTTCGACACCCACGTTGTTGATGAGTACTTTGACAGCGATGGTGTCAACCCTCTTGTCTTCTCCTCCAACGATACCATGAACTCCGATAAGCGTGCTTTTGGTGCTGACGGAAATGTCACAATGAAGGCTCTGCGTGATCCTGCCACGTTCCAGAGTACTTGCGCCACGGTCTTCGACAAGATGCTCAAGACCGTCCCCAAGACGGTCACCCTTGATGAACCTATTGAGATCATCGATGTCAAGCCTTACATCGCTAACTACGAGCTCAACGTCAACAAGACTGCCCTCTCTTTGGTTGGCCGCGTCCGCGTCCGCACCTCCGCCGTCACCGGCCGCAACGACGAGGACATCAGTGTTGCCATTAACCTTTCTAATGCTAAGAATGAAACTACTGTTCTCCCTGCCATCCGCGCTCGTCTCAGAGGTGGCCAGAGCAATGGGTTCTGGAACGAGATGTTCACCTGGTATGAGTTCCAAACTGAGTTGCCCTTTGACACTCCCGCCACTAGTTTCACTATCCAGCTCAAGGACTCCAACGGCACGACTACCCTTGATAACGGTGGTACTGGCTCTTACCCTCTTGAGGCCGATCTCCTGTACATGGAGACCAATTCTTGCATGGACGTCAGCGATGCCACTCGCAACTTTACCATGACCGTCCGTGTTGCCGCCAAGTCGAGCATCCCCGTGGACGATATCATCCTCCCCATTGCCCACAAGGTTGCTCCTGGTGGGATCGCCGCTCCCCTTCTCCAGATTGAAAACGCCCTTGCTCCTATCAAGGGTGATAAGTTTGGTGACTACCAGATTTACACCTTCACTGCTCCTCTTGAGCCGGCTGGTTGGTCAACCACTATGTCGCCTCAGCTGAAGAGCAAGGCCGGTGCTTACTGGCCTTGGCACAGAACCACTGAGCTCTCCACCGACTCTTGCTAAGTGCTAGGGCAGTGAGACATAGCCATCATGACATAACTGTCAGAAAAAACCTGCATAAAATCCAGCATATTTTACCTTTTCTAGAACGTCCATGAATAGATTACAAATTGAAAAACATACTTTTTTTCTCCACGTGACTTCCTAATCTGAGAGTTAGGTTTGAACGAACTCGAGTCTTGTGTTACTTGATTCGAGACTAATACAGCAACTACTCCATGTGAGAGATCAGATAAAGAGCTATCTTGGTACAATGAAACGAATTTGCGTCAATGATATTAACGTGTCCACCAAGACCTATGAACAACATAAAAACCGAAACTAAATCAAACGCCAAAACACCATGATGTAGATTTTCCCCGTCACCACGAAAACATCTTCCTTTCCTCGATGCGAGTTCATCTATGTTTTCTCTATCTCGCCACCCGTTCTTCTTTCAACCCTCCAGCCTACAGCTCCGGTAAAGCCAAGTCGCCCGCAGTGTTCAATTGTACCTTCTTATCTTCACCACCGGACGCCAGACCCCAAGCCTCATCCCAAGCCAACGCCAAAACCTTCGCACCATCACCGGCTTCCGGCAGCTTCTTGCCCTTGAGCCACTCACGCGGCACAGTGAAGATAGGCTCTGAGACACTGCCGTTACCCTCATCCCGAGTACCGGGTCGCACGCTACGCAGATCCCAAATCTTGACAGTGCCATCCCACGAGGCCGAAGCCATAGCGTAATCTTTTCCGGGGGCGGCCGCGATTGCGGAAACCATGTTGTTATGGCCTCTCAGGGTCAAAACATTGGGCGAAGCCTTGCTCTCGCGAGGATCCAAAAGGGAAATATGTCTAGCTGACGAACCAGCAGCCAGAAGAGAAGAAGCACCACCAAGGGCACCAACACACATCAGAGGGTGCATGGTAGTCAGGGAGGAAACAGTCCGGCCGGTCGTCAAATCGAGCGTAAGGAGAGACTTGTCGCGAGAAACAGAGTAGGCAACAGAGTTGTCGGTAGGGTGGAAGATAACCTGAGTAGCAGGCTCCGAGTGAACCTGGAGCATAGCAGTGGCACCACGCTGTGGGACAGTCACAGAAGTCTTGATCTTCTTGGCCTGAACAGCTGGGCGCTCAGCCTCCCACTCAGGCGCAGAGTCCTTGCTGGCAACGAAGATACCAATAGCACCATCAGAGCCAGCGGTCAGAATGCGCTTAGTCTTGGGGTCAACAGCAATGCGGTTAATCTGCTTCTTATGTCCGTGGAGCTCAAGAATGGGCTTAAGCTTGCCGCCGCTGAAACCATCAGCCGCTTCGCTGTAATCCCAAACAAGAACAGTCCCATCAATACCAGCCGAGGCAATGCGCTTGCCGCTCAACCAACGGGCAGTGTTGATTCGCTTGTGATGGCCACCAGCCGAGGCACCACCCGAGGTCGCAAGGATGGAGCCAGACTTATCCCAGATGCGCAGAAGGCGGTCATAAGAGGCAGACAGAAGGCGTTCAGATCCAGGGGCATTTCCAGGAGACCACAGGTCGATGTCGCTAATCCAGTCATCGTGTTCGTAGCTAGCTTCGTAGACGGGAGGCAGGAGGGACGGGACGTATTGAAGGGTAACGGTAGTTTCGGGGGAAATGCCATTGGTGCTCAGATGCTCCTCAAGCGAGGTACGGAGGAAGGTTCCGTTGACGAGGAAATCGAGGGGGACAGGCTTGTCGGTGTTGAGCATAGACTCAGAGTTGAGAATGCGGGAAAGGCCATAACGCTTGATGTCTGTGGGCAGAGTAGTTAGTAGCTGATGGTAACTAGAGAGCGGAGAGTATTGTGGACTGGTTGCGGCATACCAGCAGGAACCAGCAGCTGGCGCTTCTCCTCGGGAAGCTCAATGCTAGCATGCGTGGTGGTGAACAACACCTTCACCTGAGCCTCTGAAGGGTCCATTGCTGAGAAAGTCGTGTATAGACAAAATCTAAAGAGTGCTATAAAAGTGTAGGGAATAGAAAAGGATGGCTATGCGGACAAGACTAGAGCAAGTATATAGATGGAAGTCCTAGGCGGACAAGAATTGTGGTATCACGAGGATCCGAAATCAAAAGGCGGCCAGGAATGCGGAAAGCAGGCCGGCAGTTTACCTATACAAAACTCATTGCGCCGGGATCCATACATACAGCGGGAGAAAAAAAAAAGTCTTATCATATAATTATGGGTCTCTGATAAGACAGCCTTGCAGATATAGTGGGGCACGAAATACAGATAGATAATTGACCAATAATGATCAAGTTGTGTATGCAAGGCTGTGTATGGGTATAGCAATTATGGTAGGGTTATACACTAAGGGATCCATCACCTTACTCTCCTTGCCGTCTTCGCCATTCGGGCCTCGATACAGTAGTGCAGGTAGTGCACGCGCCACCCAAGGAAGGCAAGGATTTTGATAGTCACTCATTATGGATCACCTGCCTCAATACTATTGTGAATATGTTCTGGCTGCTGTGAAGTCAACATCATTGAGCAAGTCTAAAATAAGGTGGACGTCTATCATGAAATTCATTTCTGTAGTCTATGTCTTCATGTTTCACCCTAAGTCTGCCACATAGACTCATTTAAATTCAACATCTTGTCCGCCATCTGTCTCTTCGCTGCCGTCGCCACACCCCTTTCTGGATCAGCTAGCTGCTCACTGTAGCACAACTCCACCAGATTCTTTAACTCGTCATAAGAAAACTTCTTCAGCGAAGTATCTGGCACGTCCTTCATAGTCTTCGCCGCCACTAAAATCTTCTCGGCACCTCTAGTAAACATTTCGAAGTAGTTGGCGGCACGCGCGAGGTTGACGCCATCCTCCACATTCTTGAGATTCTGCTGGAGGACCCGGATATTAAGCAGCATGCGACCACAGCCTCTGCTGTTCATTGGTGAAGCAACAGGGGCATTCGTGATGAGGATGCCGGTGACCAAGCGGCCAAGGCCGGTGCGGATATACTGGGCTTCCCGGTCGTGAAGAAAACGAGAGATGGTCTCATCGTAAGATACAAGCTCGCCATTGAGCTTGAGGATCTGGGGATCGGGCTCCGAGACATCCTGGTCAAGGATATAAGGTGCAGTCTTGGGATCTAGGACGACACCAAGGGAGTGCATTATTTGGCAACGGATTTCCATGTGAAGAGTACGAAGGGCCGTACCCGCAAGCTCTTCATAGGACGTGACTATGCGATCAAAGGTTCTACAAATTGTTAGTTGATGTAGCACATACAAGTTAGAAAAGAGGGGAACTTACTGGACTGTCTCGTGAGTCAATGGCAAATAAACCGGGCCACCCTCTTCCGGAGTCTTAGCATCGTGCATCAGAGACCATCTCTGGCTCGTCGCCCGGGGAATACTACTTCTAGAAGTGTCTGTTTCCTGGCGGGTAATATGCCGCAAACCCTGACTCTTGATAGCCAGCCACTTCATACTGGTGTAGATAAGGCACAGTGAAGAAATGGTGTCTCTATCTTGGATAATGTCGTTAGGCTCCAACCGGGTTTTAGACACATATTGAACCAGAAGATCCGTTTCCTTGGCCAACAACGCCTCATCTGAGAGATCGCCATTCCACCGCTCCTGAATGATATCCCGAACCTCACTTTGAGACAAGGCAAAACGAGCACAAGTCCGGAGGTCCTTCTCATCATCCGAATCCTTTTGCTGTTCCTGCGTCTTGGTGACGAGGCTCTTAAACCATGTAAACACGCGATCATAGTACCTCATCATCTGCGAAACCAACAATGAACTGAGAGCTTGATCATGAGGGATGGTCCCCAGCATTCTACAGAAGGCAGTGACAATAGTGAAGAATGACGTCGTTCCCTTGAAAATGGGCTTCTTTGCCGCCAGTGCCCAGTTTTGGTCCTGCTGGAACGAGTCGGTCTCGTTGAAGACGGTATCCGTGAGCTTAGCCAGAGTCTCGTCAAGCTGAGGCTGGAAGACGTTGACCAGGAAGTTGTCAAGGAACGAAGTGAGTGTGGAGGTGGCAAGGTCGGATCCCGGAGGCACGATGCTCTTGAGTCTTTGAAGGAACACGAGAGTCGGTGGCAACAGAATACTCATGTTGAAGACACTGGGATCAACCAAACTCTTGTATGTTCCAACAGTGCCACGTTCTGTGAAGCCGGGGCCGGTGCTCTTAACATTGTTGTTGCGAGAGCCATTGGCCTTCTTGTCGTTCTTTTCGCGGTCAGTAAGTCCAGGAACAGCAGCTTGAATGATGGCATCTAAAGCTTCCATTTCGGTTGTCAACTCTATAGACTTGATGTCCGTATCGGCCATGCGGAATAGGTGGTCTCTACTACCGTCCACCTTTCCACTGCCCGTCCCAGGGTTTGGCGAAGAACTAAACTGGTATACGTCTGCATCACTGGTGACGTAGTAGTTGAGAAGGGTTCTGATCTCGTTCTGGTACAAGTTCCATAGCTCCTTAAAGCTACCTAGCAGGGCACTGTTGTTACCAGCGCCTTCACGGCGGATAAGCGCCTTAATAGTCTCATGGAATACCCTATGGCCCTCAGCAATGGCTTCGAACTTGCCGTATAAGGTCCATAAGAGATCAGAAATGACATCAGCCCGCATCTGGGTTTCTCTACTGCCATATATACCGAGACCATTGTTGTTTCCATTACTCCCATTAGCGCCCCGCAAGGAGCTGGGATGTCTCTGGTCAACTTCATTGACAGTCTCATTGGCAATCTGGAAGAGCTCGACGGGTAGCCGGTTCTTGAGGTTCTCTACCGCATTCTGTAGACGGCCAAGCTTGTTCAAAGCCTCAACTAAAAGACCAATGTAATCAAAGGTGTCGGCCTCGGGATTCTTGGCTGGGTCTTCCACCGCGGGCCTCTCAAAGTCGATGTTATCGAGTACTTGCTCGAACGGTGGGGGTTCCGATCCAGTAGTAAAAGCATCAGTTCCGTGATTCTTGGCGATGTTTTGCCAACGTTCTTGGCAGTATGGTGATTTCAAGTAGAGATGCTCGTGCAACTCTTCTACCAGGATATCCATAAGCGCAGTTTCTTGATTAGCTAGATAGGATCTCAAGTCGCTCAGGGCACCAATATCGTCCAACTCGGGTTTGCGAAGTTTCCTCAAGGCATTTTGCAACACATCCACAGCGGTTAAGAACCGCTTCTCTGATATCCGCGCTTCTAATTGATCTGGCACCAACCGAAGTTCTTCCAACTCATCCAAAACTGTAATCAGCTCATCGTACATTTGCGAAGTAACCGAAAGCTTCTTAAGCTCAGGATCCGGATTGCAAAGACCAACTTTGGCTGCTACCAGCGTCTCTTTCAGTCCAGACACCCGCATCTGGGACGCCTGGATACTGTTCTGGATTTGATGGAAGGTACCAATAGAACTGTTAAAGCCTTGATGATGCTCGTGGACGATAGCCTTGAGCGAGTTTTGAAGCATGTTGTGTGTCTGCTGGAAGTTCCGATACTCGTGCGCCCGACCCACCGAACTGTTGTCCAGAAGTTGCAGAGCCAGCTGCACGGGGACGCAATCGCTAGTACACAATGCTGGCCATTCTTTGCGAATGTACTCCAGCACGTTGTTGATCTGTTGTTCGGCGGTGCTCTGTGGAGTTATCCTCTGTTCAAAAGTATCTTCTTGAGATGCCCGAGACTGCTGGATGATCTGTGCTGGTGAGTCATCTCGAGTACCCATCCGGTCGTTCATCCGGGGCCGGCTAGGCATTGAGCGCATTGATTGCTGCGAAAAAGATTCGGGAATACCCTGTGGGGACCGGGACCGCCCGTTCAATGAAACACCACCTCCGGCTGGTGAGTCGAATCGATCGCGACCGGAGCGCAAGCTCATGGCAGCAGAACTTCCTGAGCTGACACCTCCTCCGCTAACATTTCGATAGCTACCGTTCCCGCGCATGTCCATAGCGGGGCTAATTCCACTGCTACCAGCGGTTCTCATAGGCGGTCTCTCGTTGGAAAGGCGTCCTCTCGGGGGCGGAACGGCCGCGGGACCATTTGGATTACTGTAGCCATCGCCGTATGGATCATAATCTCCTTGGGGGGGTGGATCTCTTTGGATTGACTGCGACGGTGAGCCGCCAAAGTTTCCGTAACCGTTGGGGCGTGGGGCTGGCCGCCCGTAGTTGGGGGCGTATTGCCGGTCGGACATGGTGGGTGCTTTATATCAAGGAGTATCGTGCTGTTCAATATATTTCGGGTTATTTGGTGTAATGATAATTACATGGCAAATCGACAGATCTTGAGTTTCGATTAGAGGGGTAGCGACGGCGCCGGCGAAACGAGGGGCATACAAGGGCCTTGATGTGGAGGACTAACGGAGAACGTAGATGAGACTTTCAACAATATTAAAGAAGTAAAGAAGATATTTTGTAATTAATGGGGGGAATGGTAATGTTGTTGCTCCGTCCTTGTAACTTGCTAGATAGCTTTGAGTCTGAAAAAAAGTGCCAACCTAACTTCCGCCATCAGAACTTCAACAATAAATCAACCTTGTTGGACATTGATCCTGAAGCTATACTTGTGCTCGATGGCAAGTTGGGTGACGCTCATAATCGAAGCTTGGACCAGCTTGATTTCTTTGGCAGATATAGGCAGCTGCCAACATACATTCTGCCAGCTGGTATTGACACTCAAGCTCAACGACCATTTGCAGCTCGATCCCTGCACCGCAACCATAGCCTTCCAAGCATCAATTAAACATCGGCCAACCCTTCAAGCTCTCGTCATTTTGTGATAAGCGCGCATCTCTCCAAATTCGCAGCACTCGTTGATTTTCAACTTTACTTGGATTTTTTTTTTTCAATTTAGATATAGCGCCGTAGACGAGTCGCATCACTTTACCTCTTGCCTGATATTCACGATCTTTTCGCCGGTCGAAACATCAACTCGTCTTCTCATCGCGCGCTCGCCAGCTTCTATCTTAGCTGAACTAGTTGATTCCGCGAAAACTACGTCACTGATCCAACCACAAATACAAATACGCGGCTTGTAGCCAGTCGGTCACCTATATAAATCCTGACTTGGGTATAATAGGGAATTCTCGGAATTGTTCCTACAGTACTCCTTGTAACAAAGCACGCACTCAGCACATACACTATGGAAGTCGACCGTCTTTGGAAGTTCCGCCGCCCGGAGTGGATGAACAGCTTGTGGGCCCGCAATGCCGGTGTCTACGGAGCCGGTGGCTTGGTAAGCATTGTACCAATCCGCCCTTCCCTCGACCACCTCCTAACATATGTTTCTTAGTTTTCACTCGCCTTCTACATTATGCTCGACTCGGCCGTCTGGTCTAAGTCTGTCCGCAATGCCACTGACATTCACGTCTCCTTCGCCGACTGGCTCCCACTTATCTTCAGCAGTCTTGGCATGCTCATTATCAACTCCGTAGAGAAGCAGCGTCTGAGCAGCGACTCTATCGGGTACTCTGGTGAGGTTGCGTGGCAGGCCCGTGTTGTTTTGTTCTTGGGGTTCGCTGCTCTGGCGGGTGGCATGGCAGGTGGTGTGACCGTATTTATTCTCAAGTACGTGGTTCCAAGCGTTGCGATGCCTGCGCTTAACATGGGAATTGAGAATGTTGTCGCCAATGCTCTGGTAGGGCTTAGGTAAGTTGATCCGGTGATTGCCGCATTATCTATATATTGGACTTCAAACTAACATCTTTTTTTTTTTTTTAGCTGTGTCTTGCTTTGGGTTAGCCAAAACATGGAGGATGAGTACGCTTACAGTCTTTCTCTGTAAATCACACGCTTTCCTTAATCATTTCTAGCCTCTCCACTTTGATTCACAAGGACTTGTGAATATGTGGTCATCTCTAATTGCATTCTATATTTGACAGTGATTAAGAGATTCACTATTCCACTCAAATTCGCCCCCTTTCGTCGACCTTTTCTTTTGCAAATTCACGATTACGATTCCCAGATGTCCTTTGTCATTTATAATCAATTATATGTAGCATGCCAATATTTACTCGCATAACTGTTATTCTGCATAAAGTTATTCCAGGTATCTTCTAAGTGTGATAACAATAAATCCAACTATAAACCATCAACTCATTACACTTCCCAGTATCATTCCATAGGCCGTAGTCCAGGCCAATTCTGATCGTCCATGTCTTGATTATGCGTTTCTTCCTTGTTAGCTACCAGATACTCCAGGTAAGCCTCGTCGTGTTCCAAAGGTATTAATGGACCCTCGTCCCAAGAAGCGTGCTGTAGAGCCCCCTTCATATCTGCCTCTAAGGAGTTATTGGTATCCTTAATCTTTGGAACCGCCTCCGGCTGCGCGGCCTTTGGCTGTGTTTGAACTTTGGGCGTCTCGGAAAGTGACATTTCCACAAGTTTCTTTTCTGTGGGCTTCTTTTTTGTGGACTTTTTTATAAATGGCGGCTCTTCCAATTCCGGGGGGTATACTAGCTCCCGTTCATTCACAGGCGGTAACGCCGCTAGAGCAGTCTCCAAACGCTCACGCAAGATGGATCCCATGGTCCGTTTGCGATCCGGAATCAGCAGTGGATCAATATCCTCTGGGACAAGATCCTTGTAGCGCACATGTCTATGCCAAGACGACAGTCTAGGAATCAGCTCGGTTTTCATACGCTCCACGCTGTAATTGGCCTTGCCGTGCCTAATGACATCCATAATATAACCCGACACTGTGCTCATAGCAAGGGGAGGTTGGCGCAGGATGTTGGCCACTTGGTTGGGCGTAAAGCCATGCTTATGCCAAAGGTAAAAAGACCGTAGGTGTTGAGCGCCGGGGACTTTCTCATCATGGTCGTGGAGAGCCTGGAACTCTTGCCGGAAGACGTTCGCTTCAGCTAAGAGGTTTTTACGCTCAACTTCATCGTATGTGATTATAGACTTATCCTCGTCCTGGATAGTGTCTCTGACGGCCAATGCAAGTTTCTCGACGTCAAAGTACTTGTTCAGAATTTCTAGAACCTCATCATGATCCTCACGAATGGTAGTCTCTCCAGATTCAAGACTCTCGTCAAGATCCTGAGCTGTTTCCATGTCGACATCTTCCAGTGTTTCTATTTCCAGTTCCGTGGGGACAGGTTGGGTCGGATCAGCTATCCGTCCCTTTTCAGCAATGGCTGGCTTCACTGCTGCACTTGATGATGTTTTTCTAACTCTCTTAACCTTGCCGACTCCCGGGGGTAGTGGAATTGGAAGACCAAGCTCGGCGAAATAAGGGCGAGGTGGAACTGGATCAATACTAAGCCGCTTCTCCTCATATATTTGATATAAATGCAAGGCCGCATATGCATCCGAGGCCGAATCTAAAAGGCATGTCAGTTGTGAAGATTCTGAATCTAATCGCAGGCATCAACTTACAAGTGATCTGGGGCTTTGTCAGTAACTGAGTCCAATTCCCGGTCCGCACTTCCCCCTTATATAATGGAAGCTTGAGATATTCTTGGACCTGGTCGGCCAACTTCACGGTCTTTCTATTTATAAGGTGGTAGTCGCCGGAGGGTGAGTGCTTGACAACCTTGTAGAGATTACTCAACTCTACAATACCTCTGGTATCAACACCTAGGAACGTCTTTAATCTCGTACAATCAGCTTTGATACAGACGCCGCACTTAGCCACGGTTTCATCTTCAAGTAGTGTCTGTAATGAAGGAGAGACCAGCTGGTCATCCGGCTCTGGGAAGAGCGAGACGTGTAAAAGAGCAACACGACTGGGACTTGCGATTTGAATCAAAGATACATTTTTCCGGACGCCATCATGCTTGGAAGACTCGGCAACCCATTCAAGATCCAGCCCAATGACAGGTTCATCCAAGAAATAATCACTGAGAACTCTCTCCATGGTTTTCCGACTACGGCAGTAATGAACCATCACCTTACTCTCCTTGCCGTCTTCGCCATTCGGGCCTCGATACAGACTATAACTCCAAAATGACTCTGACGATCCGGGATGGGCATTTTTAGCTTTCAAAAATGCTTCTTTTGGGATATTGAAAGGTAAGGATGTGGTTGGTGGTTCTAGATCCAGAGGCTGGCTCTCTGAGTCGGCAGCCATTTCGTCCAGGGTCACAGTATCCAAGCTCTCGGGCGATGCTGATGATTGCGAGCCTTCAGTATATACTCCAACTGTGTCCTCAACTTGAACTGCCCCGACCCTTCCAATAAAATGATCTAAATCACCATCATTGGCAATATTTCTGGCTGTAAATGTGCTTATGGATTCGGAAGGTAAGGCTGCCATATTTTGAGTGCTGAAAAAACGGATACCATCCGCTGGTGTCCATGTTCGGCTCACCGAAGCTCCCATCGGGGGATTCGCCAAAATATGTGGAGGCAGGATCCGTCGGTTTGGTCCGTTAGAAGTAAATGAAGACATTGTTCTAAAAGCTGAAGGTGTTGATAAATAAAACGACGATACTCTTGTTATTTGTAATGAGCTAGTGGCTCGACTTGAAACTTGAGATGAGAGCTTCGCGTGGACAGTTGCCTTTCCCTGATTGAAAACCATTTTGTATGTAATGGGCTCCAAGTAAAACTTGCAAAACAAGCTAGGATTCTTGATTATTATGTATGTAGGTACTTAGTCTGGATCCCAGATAGCAAGGTAGTAATGGAATGAAAGTAAATTAGGCAGCAATGACTGCCTAGGGCTCAAAGACAAGCAGTTGGCCAAGACATGAGGTCACCAAAATAGATGTAGACAGTCACATTGAGCTCTCATGGTTTTTTGTCCTTGTTTGGTCAACTTAGCGCCAGACGTTGCCAGGGTTCTCTTGTTATAAGGCTCAGAAGGGGTTTTGTGTAGCATGAGATATTGCCAGCTGTAGATCTCTGCTGGCCAACTGTCACGCATAAGCACATTTAGTGGGTCTTGGACCTGGGGCAGGGAGTTGTGGTGATGGTGGGATGGGATGGAGAGGTGTAACGTTGGTGGAAAATGTAGCTGATAGTAGTGATCATCGGTGTATTTTATATCGGTCTCATATCATTAAAGAGACCACAAATACAGACAAAATGGCATCTCAGCTTCTCCCTCTTGGTGTGTCCAAGTTCCTACAGCCGGCCTCGGTTCTGGAAACCCTTCTCAAAGTCGGTTCATTGCTAACAATTCATCAGAACTCATCGACAAGTGTGTCGGCTCCCGCATCTGGGTCATTATGAAGGGTGATAAGGGTATGTTTGAGGTTGGGAATACTTAATTAGCAGGACATGATGCTGATATCTCAACGCAGAGTTCACTGGTACCCTTCTTGGCTTCGACGACTACGTCAGTAAGTTGATTCTAAAATCTACAGAAAATAAAATGGAACATTTGACTGACTTTTTCTAGACATGGTTTTGGAGGACGTTACAGAGTTGTAAGAAAGATGTACATATCCGATATTTCTATATTTACTGACGGTGGTGATAGTGACTACGCTGGCAACCAGACCAAGCTCCCCAAGATCCTGCTCAACGGCAACAACGTTTGCATGGTAAGTTTACCACTTTCATACTTGTTCTCAGATCATTGTACTGACCCTACATAGTTGATACCCGGAGGTGAAGGGCCTATTGCTGCACCCGCGACTGCTGTTGCGGCGTAAGTCTTGCGTTGTCATGAGTGATGAAATATAATCAATACCATAATTTCACGTAATCCAGGTTCCAATTTCTATCCTACCAAACAAAATCATATATTTCCATAATAGTGCATTGTGGTATAAAAAAAAA
The DNA here is from genome assembly GCA_001640685.1 of Catunica adiposa. Taxonomy (NCBI): domain Eukaryota; kingdom Fungi; phylum Ascomycota; class Sordariomycetes; order Microascales; family Ceratocystidaceae; genus Catunica; species Catunica adiposa. The sequence goes on from LXGU01000012.1 coordinate 23,534, forward strand.
AAGAAAACGCATAAATTAATATGTTGTCGAACATGTGCATAAAACAATCCAGAACGCCATCCCATAAATCAAATTATCCAAATCATGACACCATACAGCCTGGGCCCGTTTAGTTCAGACTGTCGCCGGCAGAAACCATACGACGCAGCTCCCATTCGCGAATGAACTCTTGGCTGAGAACGTTGAGGTCACGCATGAGCTTCTTGATAGTCTCGGTTAAGACCTCACGCGGGGAGATAGTGCCGTCAGTCTGGATACGAATGAACATTTCAGGGACATTGGGGTGGCTGACTGCAACAGTGTTAGCTCCGTAATACCATATATGAACATTGGGTGTGTATTCTTACTCTTATAACCGGCCATGAGGATATTTTTGTGCTTCTTCAGGTGCTCGGAGATCAGGTTACCCAGAGTGTGGTCCTCTTTACGCAGGATGAAGTCAGAGCAGTGGGGCAGACCTAGATATTGTTAGGTACTATATTGGACTGGCGGCTTTAGGGGAGGCACATCATACCGGCAAAGGGCTTCTCTTCGATCTTCTTCTCATCAGGGTCGAGCATAAACAGCTCGGTCCTTTACTAAGTTAATAGGGGTCCTTCAACCGCATTATTGCAGAAAGCTCACTAACCGGTCGGGGGCGTTCATATTTAATTACGAGTGTTGAATTATAAAATACAATTTGGTTCTAATAAATTGTTAGATTAGTTTTCAGATGAAGGGAAGCGTTCCAGCTGAAATTGCAATGACAATTTCTTTGGCAATTTAGGAGTGTGGAGTAAAACCTACTTGGGTGACGTAGTTGTCTACAATGTTGAACAATGGTAAAAGCTTCGTGGAAATAGTTATTGGCCCAAGTAGATTACAAGATCGTCAGTTTGATATTAACCGTGATGCACGACGTGTCAAGGTTTGTCAGCCTTGCACTTCAGCCTTCTTGACGTCCCCACAGTTACCCGGATAGGAAAGCAGTCGGACTTCTTTCAAGTATGCTTATATAAGCTGTTATAAGGGTTATATGATTGGAGTTATAGGGTTGTGCCGTTAAAATACAGTGCATAGTAATATTATTCCACACATGGTATATAATATTTTTTTGCACAACCTTACAGTGTAATGTACTGTGATATCATAACCCTATTATTGAGTTATACCCGTTATTGCTTTTAAAATTCTCGGAGAGTTCTTCCGATTTACACGAATATGTTTAACTTGGAAGGTGCACTATGGTTTCAAGTCGACAGCAACGTGTACTTCCTTCTGAAAGCAAAAGGTTACGATCTAAATATACAGTATCTAGACTCTTCTAGATAGACGTATTCAATTAGGTGACTCGGCAACATGTTGATCCTGATATTATGTTTATCAAGCCTATCACTGTTCAAGCTAATACTGATACACCCATCCAAGAGTGAAAATCTTAAATATCATGCAATTTCATGGTGGCATCGAAAAATACTTAACCGCCTCCCCGACTTTGCCATAATGACCGTGCACTAGTATTCACTTACACAATAGTTTTCTCCACATCCGAAGTTTACCTATAAAAATCCCCTAATTCGGAGCCTAAACTCCGTTATAATGTCCCGGATTGTATTTTTATGACAATCCGTTATCGGATTCCGGTCGGGGCATCCGATTAGACTAAAGTGTCTAAGGAGCTTGAGGATGGAAAAGTTGGGGTTTGGCAAGCCCGAGAACGATGGATGGAGAGAAACAGGGCTAGCGGGTAACAATGTTTTAAGGGATTAGTAAATGGAAGGTGCGAAGAACTCTATATGAACTTGTCGGGTGCTCGGGCGCATGAAGTTTGTGTAGCTGGGATGCAGCCATGGAAGGATTTTCGGCTGCCGAAGTCATTCCCATTTTCCCCAGAAGATGGATATTATGACGCTGAGCCATGCACTGGACGACCAACAGAAGTGCATAGAATGCTATGTCTAAGTATTACTACATAAAATGCCATTTTCCTGCCTTTAAATAGACAGTAGACAGGTTGGTTCTTCCGAGACTCTTCCTCAAGATGTAACCACCCAAAGTGGGAATATATAACATAATGCTGAAACTTGGTAGTCGTGATACGTAATAGACAACACATCAGCGGCTCAGGATCCAGTCAAAGGAAGCCATATCCTGGTGAATGAGACGCGGAGGGAGGAGATGGTGGTTGCGAGCTATAATATTGAAGGGGAAAGCGCGAATGCATGGATGAATAATTTTTTTACTTCTAGATAAAGCCGGGACGGAAAGGAAGACAGTGGTCTCGGTGGAGGCGGTATATGGGGACCCTAGAGCAGGGAGAAGGGGCGATGATGTGCGGTTATCGCAGAACTCAAGTTGAATCTTATATATATATATATTTGAATATTGGTGAGTTTCCTAGATATTTTCTCGTTAATCTCCTTCGTTTTTTATAATTATATAAATTTTTTTGATTTCCTATGCTTTAACAACTTTGACTTTATTGTACAACGAGCGAAGGAACTTCTTTGGTAGCTTTGAAAACTCGACGTATTTTTCTAGAACAGCTACAGTGGTGGTCTCTTATCAATTTACAGCTGTTATTCTACTACTACGAGATTAGAGAGATTAATTCGGCATACAGTCATCACCAAAAGTGCATATCAGAGATCTCAAGGGCGTCAACGAGTCTTTTTTTATTTTTATTTTTCGCCAAATTCTCACCCCAAAGCATCATTATATATCATTACCGAAACGTCGTCACTAAACAACCATGTCTATGCCGCCTATTCCCCCGGTCAAGGAGGTCCACGCAGACAACTCCATCCCGGAGTCTCGGGTTCTTATCATCGGCACAGGCGGAACCATTTGCATGCAACCGTCAGCCGACGGTCTCCAGCCAATGGGTGGCTTCATGGAGAAGGCCATGGCTCCCCGTCCCAACTTCAACGACATGACTAGCCCTGGTACGATCACTGTTTAGCATGCATCCCGGATGCTTCCGTGAGCACAGAACCCCGCTGACTTATTTTTACAGTCAACCTCAAGGCGTACAAGAGTGGCAAGGAACTGTCTCTGCCGTCACTTCGGACCCCACCGACTGCCTACTCCCGCCACGTCCGGTACTCTCTCTTGGAGTTCGACCCTCTTCTGGACTCCAGTTCCATTTCGGCCGAGGGCTGGGTTGAAATTGCTTCTACTATCAAGGAGAACTACCACCTTTACGATGGGTTCGTTATTCTCCACGGAACCGACTCTTTGTCCTATTCGGCCTCAGCCCTTTCTTTCATGCTTTCGGACCTCGGCAAGCCTGTTATTCTCACCGGTTCCCAAGCCTCTATCTTCTCCCTCCAATCTGACGCCGTCGACAACCTTCTCGGCTCCCTAATCATCGCTGGTACCTTTGTCATCCCCGAAGTCTGCCTCTTCTTTAACCACAAACTCTTCCGTGGCAACCGTACCACCAAGACCTCCGCCACCAATTTCAACGCTTTCGAGTCCCCCAACTGCGAGCCCCTCGCCAAGATCAACGGCCTTGGCGTTGACGTCAATTGGGCCCTCATTCAAAGACCAAAGCGTATTGCTGAATTTGACATCAGCAAAGCCATGGACACTGCTAACATTTCGCTCCTTTGGATCTTCCCCGGTATCCGTCCTGAAATGGTCGAGTCTGTCCTCAAGACTCCCGGTCTCCGTGGCCTTATCTTGGCCTCCTTTGGCATGGGTAATGCCCCCCACGGTGTTGACGGTAGCTTCACTCGTGTGATTCGTGAGGGTGTTGAGCGCGGCACTGTCATTGTCAATGTTTCGCAGTGTCCCTCCGGATTTGTCTCGCCCGTTTACGGGCCTGGTACGGAACTTGGCCGTGCTGGTGTCATCTTCGGTCTGGATCTGACTATCGAGGCAGCTTTGACTAAGCTGTCATACTTGCTTGCTATTCCGGGGCTGTCATCGGCCGAGATTGGCCGTAGAATGTCTGAGTCGATCCGTGGTGAGATGACGGAGAAGTTGGCTCCCGTGTTTGAGCACCCCGCGGGTAACCTTGATTCGGCGGTTGCCAGTTTATCGGTTATTGATAAGGAGTTCACTGCGTTGGGTTACGCTATCAAGAGCGGCGATCTCCATATGGTTCAGGAGCTCCTGGGCGGCGACGAGGTTGAGATGTTGAAGAAGTCAGACTACGCTGGCAATACTGCCGTTCACTTGGCAGCCGTCTGCCCGAACGTCGATATATTGAGGCATATCCTGGTCCGGGGTGGTAATGTTCACACTCGGAATCGGGCGAACAACACGGCCTTGTTTGTGGCTTTGAACTCTGGGAATGTCCCGGCTGCTAATTTGCTCCGCGAGGCTGGAGCTCATTTGTGGGAGAGTCCGGCGCCGCCTGCTGAGCCTATCAACGTTTAGGATGATTGGAAGCGCTATGAATGTAGGTTGTTTGTTCTTGGTATGAGGATTGGCTTAGATATTGCTTAGGTTTACTATAGTTTTGGGTTTGTTTGGTACTCTGGGCTCTGCACTTTAGCACGAGCTTTCACGTAAAAAGCATTACTGTTTTGTTTATTAATATTACTGTTGGTCGTTGTTAAATCCCCAATACTTTGTGATAACCCAAGCCTATGTTTAGTATATAGGCATTCTAGAATCTTCACTAAACCAAACCATTAACATCCTAGACCTTCAAATAAAGCGCACAAGCCTCCGATCACATTGCGTGATACCAAAACAACTCCAGTACGTTGTTCTGTCAAGCTATAGCAAACTAATTGGACACCGAGTCTTCCATCAAGCAACGCGGAACATTATTTTCCGAAATTATTACTCCCTCAACATCTTAAACTCGCTTGGACCTTCTGGTCACCTATCAAAATGCCATCAGTTTATTCGTACCTGGTCCTCGTTCGAACTGCCCGCCGCGCTCACAGCCCGAGACTTGCTAGTGTCCCCGCCCGTGCGTAAACGTCACACAAACCTCCTGCCATACCTCAAACTGGCCCCACCTAGTGATGACCTCCTGATATTAAGAATACACGTTACCAACCGCGGTCAACTAGAAGTTATTTCCCTCTTTCCCCATTTGTATCCCCGAATTTGCGAACCATGCAATTTCGCTTCGAGGATAGTAACCACCTTTGAAAATAGTCGGATATCTTCCATTGCTAATATAGACTCGCTAGTTCGTCACTCCGTTAACTAATTTGGAACATATAGGACTATCACGCCAAACGGTAGAGGCTCACAATGATGTCCGGGGGGTTATGTATGAAAAAGAACGGGGGAGCGTGATTCCAAATCCTGGGCGTCGGGTGGCATCGGGCGAAATGTGTGGTGGCTTGGTGCTTATATGCAGGCTTTTGTATGAGGTTTATCAAGGGAAAGTAAGTATTGATGTAATAGAGAGCTAGTGCTTTACGGTCTGGCATGATTATAGACGAAGAAAATACTGTACATTATGGAGCGGATGGTAAAGACTGACTGTGTGTGGTCCAATATAAGCGACATATTGGCAAGTGAGGTCACAGACTTATAAGGTGCTGGTGGGAGTTTCCTTCAAGTAAACTTGACAATATGACGTACATGGTATAGAAACTGGGGAACATGACCTATAAAATGTATAATGGAATCTAATACTATGCTAGTTTCATTTCCCCCAATCCGGTATCTGATTCGAATGTTTATTCGAAAACAAGGCATGCATCGACATATCAGCACATCATATAGCTTACAATATATCGTAATGAGGCTCTCTTATTATAACTATATATCCTGTATAGAAGGGCAGTATCCCGCCTGCAGGCCCTGCAAGAATGTCTGTTCCTGGACTATCAATTGGTCGGATGACGGCACCAATGAATGGCTCTTCCAGATCGAGAGCAACTGGGTGCAGTATCCGCCATAGTCACATGTATTATTTACTTTGTGAGAAAAGAAAAAAGCAATACAGGATGCAAGAAAGAGGTTATACGCACATGTTAACACTGGGGCGTAGCATCCAATATTCATCATTCTGATAGACACGCAGGAGAACTGCTATAATACAGATTAATAACATACTACCAAAGGGTCCATCGATGCAGGGCGAGGCGGGTGTTGCTACAGAGGGTCTCAAGTTATTGTGCAGAGACAACCAGCTGTAATTAAGGGATATTCCTGTTACATGACTTGTTTCTATGAATGCATCATAGAACTGCAATTAATGTGACCATCCAACTAACTATCAATTCATTAGTTATGTCCCAAAATACACTTAAGTTTATACGGAGCCATCCGACTATCTCCCACAATATTTATCCCTCATTCCTTAGTGCCAAATAGAGTCTCTTAGATCTTTATATCTCTCTACGGCCTCCATTGTATTCCACATATATTCATTTCCCAAAGACACATCTTTATCCAGCATCACCTGTTGTCATGCATGTCCTCACTGAGTGCTACCTTTTGTCGAGAATCATTCCCGCTACAATCGAACTTGACCCAAATGTGGTAAGTCCTTCCCGAAAAGACCACCGAAAATGGTCTTGGTGTGGTTGCGTTGGGTGTGCCAGCTAGGTCTAAGTGCATATCCATGAGTCCATTTTGGGTCATTTCTGTCTGTGATAGGATCGGGTGGTGATGAGGAACTCGGCGGTATCTGACTATTCGACGGATAGGTGTGAATAGTCAGTATGGAGTCCGATTAAGAAGGTATTTCTTCGGTATTTTGAATGAAGTTGGAGGGAGGGTGGTTGTATGTAGGTAGATGCCATATGACTACAACTCTATGTTCTTGGATCTGTAATATGGTCGTTGATCTAGTCGGCCTGCAACATTATAACGTGGCAGAGCATCTTATAGAAGATATAAAAATAAGCAGCAGTGCTTTATTTTTCCTGTAAAGACTATAAATTTGTTAAATTCATAGTAGATGGAATCACCAACAAACTATCCTCAGAGTGTGACCGACATGTAGTTAGGCCGAGGCTTTTATGGCATATGAAGTCCCCCCCCCCCCCCCGTGAGTTGGCTGCTAGGTCAAGGGTAGTTCAAGGCGCTCCGAGTATGGGGTGAAACCTGATTCGGGGATAGAAAGGATCTTATCAGAAGACTCGACATAAACAACGTTACGGAGAAGGGTGCCATTCATTTAGGAGATTTAATCAACTAAATTCCATATGGGTTTGATATTCTTCCAGACCTATAGATTGAAATCGACATTTGCTCCAGTTCCAGAGGTAGTTATTGGACCAGTCCGAGATCAAAAATTTGGTACGACACATTTCAGTTCTGACAATCCCGAGGCCCGGAAGTTGTTATAGAGATACACACCAGCCGTCTCCAAATAGATATACAGAGTTGCGTAGTCCCGTCGCCTCGATAATGCAGCAACCTGTTTCCAGTACTCACTATATTAGCCAATTATATGCAGTCTTGCCTCCCTCTACCAGGAAATGTCCGATCTTCAGTCTTACTTTTCATGGACTCTCATAGGTCATGGGATGAGCTTACCCACCATCAGACAACTAAACAAGCGCTAGGCAAGCACCCGCACAACAATAGTGCCAGCCATGTGGTCATTAATGGCTCATCCTGGAATGCTGATCTACTTTCATGATTTCTGATTAGATTGTAAATATTATAGCCCAAAGTTGAATTTTAAGTTCTGGCTTCTTGTATACTAGACACAAATCCAAGAGTTGGATATCAGTCAAGACCTGGGCCACTTGGTATCATTGTCCCAAGGCATTAGCCTGGCCACCATTCTTGTAAGACAACTCTACTGAAGCCTTGATTGTGAGGCGAGACTTGCACCTCTCTGACCATTATTAGAGACCTGACTTCCCTTGGCCCAGCTCCACCATAGTAGTCCTGCCGAGTCACATACCTTCTCTCCATTATACGCCAACCGCTATCCAAACTCCCTGCACGCCTCACACATGTCAAATCGCGGGCTTTCCTCACGAAGCCCTACATGTCGAAATTAAACCTCTATCACGCCAAGCCCCCAACAAATCTCAGGAATTCAAGGCCGTATTGTGAAGCCGCACGCAAGTCTCGACTTTGGCTATGCTGGTTCAGCAGCGGCTTGGCAAGCGCCACATGTATGAGAATCAGGAAGAGGAGGTGCCAGTACTTTGCCCCACAGTCTTTGGAATTCATCAAGTCATTACCCATTGTCGGTCAACCAAGTGACGGGTCTCCTCCTCCGAACCCAGAGACTAAATAACAGGGCTACAGCGCTAGCTTTTACGAAGCTGAGGCAAAGTACCAGCGTAGCCACCAACACTCAGCATCAGTGTCATCTGTCTAAAACGATAGCGGGGCATGCTTAATTAGTTAAGCGTCCTATGTTGGATAGTTAGTCAGCCATGTTACATAGGTTCACTCACAATATCACATCAGCAAGAAAATCCGCCATGGTCACTATCAACACCTGTGGACCAAGATTCACCATTACGGCCTCCTGTTTTTCCCGTGGCCGTTGACTAAGGTCTAGGCAGTGAAGGATATACAGTAGTACTCTGTCTTGGTTGAGACGCCCTATCAAGTTGGGCAACAGTGATGAGAACAGGGACTAGGGCTGTGGTTCCCGGCTGAGATCTTGGTCATCAAGCCAAATCACAGGGTGGTGCTATACACTTCTAATGCTTTGTCAACTAAGCCTGATTAGTCTAGTTTTGACGACGGGGCTTCCTCTCCGTGTGCGTTGCCGCGGGTCTGGGACGGATGTATGTCGTCAGACATGTGATTCTGCATTAGTGAGACGATAGTGGAGGCGTGAACGGAGAACTAGATGCTTTTGGGAGTGTCCATGGGCCAAATGGGTATGCAATATATCATTTCTATGCATGAACGGTGCATATAGAACATGACTATCGGCACTAGTGATGATCATCGGTACTAATGATGCAAGTGCTTCGCTCCTTTAGGCGAGATCTTGGGCCTTGAAATAATTTGCTTACCCGCGGGGCCTCTCCAAGGATATCACCGTCGGTACTTTAGAAGACTGAGCTTGGTTTTGTAGAGACCACCCCGATAAGTGCCTGGTGAAGGAACAATGCCAGAAACAAAAAATACTCAAAATATCACTAAGGACATTATGAGTTAGTCTTCGATCTATGTACACAATAATTAGACATGAAAAGCAGGAATAGCACTAGGTCGACCAACTTGCCTGTGGTTAATGATTCAGTTCCACCAAGAGAGACTGTGCGCGCACCTGTGAAACATTAAGCTCTAGTAGTGACTGCCTCAGAATTCCACGGTAAGTCTAGATGTCATATAAACCACCAATATACTCGAGCTATAGCCAGTCTCGTCTACCTTGCTAATTTGTAGGCCCAGATAATTGCAATAAAATATGGCAGACAATGTACTTAGTGATAGTGATATAACCTCAAGAGCGCTAATGCACAAAAATCTGTCGCATGTAGAGGCCAGCTTCAAGCTTCCTCTTTCGCTTGGTAAACTCGTGATTGCCTTTCAGGTAATTCCATATATATGGTCTCACCAAAGGATCTTCTTCGGGGTAATAGTCATCTTTATCGAATAACTGGTTTTGATATATGCACTCCTCTCCGACAGCCCACATCGTGATATTACTTCGTCTGCTGGGTGACGGCTTAGCTCATGTCCTCTTCCCTTCCAACACCAAGCCCCATACTTGAACACCATGCCAAAAATGGCCCTAACCGAGCCACTTGTCCCTCGTCGCCGCTTGCTGTTGTGTTGCCATGATGCAAAGTAACGCACCATGTGAGCTTCTGATCATTTAGTGATTTCCAACAACATGCTGTTTATGTATTAACATGCACGCTCTAAGTCCATCGGAGGTCCCGACACTATGGCACTTGCTTTTTTTTCTAGTTGGAAGAGAGCATATCACAACAGTACATGGCTACAGTATCAACCGTTTCCAGGGATATTGTCACATAACAAGATACCAGAGTTCCCTTTATAGCTACCAGCTGGCATCACACCCGCCCAACAATGAGCCAAAAGTGCATATCCACCGCCCGCTATTCCACTTCCCCTCGCCTCCACCGCCACCACTAGAATCTCCCATACTCCCTCCTTCTCCATCGGCACTCGCCTACCCTCATTCCAGCCAATCCCACCCAATGGTTGGCATACTAAGTACCGAGGCCCAGAATTCACCCCGTGTGTCCCACCCTTTATTGTGTGGCGTAACAATTTCTAGCCGCATCATCACTCCACTTCCGATATGTCATTCTAAAAAAATGAAAAAAAAGAAGAAAAGAAAAAAGAAAAAATGACGCATCTCCAGTAAACTCTGAGCGGCTATGGGGCTTAAATATAGGCGGTAGAGAAGTAAATTCTAAGTGGTGTAACAACATCTGAGTGGCACGCTATGGTGACGGTACCGCAATAGGTACATTGGGGGCTAGATATGGCTCCAAGAAATCCTTTGTAGGTGCTGTGGAGCCATGATGGTCTGCTACTACTACATTAAAAGTAAGCAGTAAGTAGCAAAGAAAGCACCAATCTGCTGGCCGGCACCGAAAGTGGGTTGCTTGAGTATCTATGATCTGACTAGGCAAATAAAAGAGCCCAAATTATTAATAAAGACGCGGAGGGCTAAAGAGCCCTCTTGGTCATTCTTGGTAAGTCTTAGGGCCTGATCTGTCTATAATGGTGTGAACCATCACCGGCTTTACTCTGACCCTTACACGCACTTCGGTCTCTCGTGTGATGGTGTGAAGTAATAGCAACGTAGTGGACGTTAAAGTGCTCCTGCAATTTACTGACAAGTATTCCACCTAACTTTTCTCTTTTGGGGGGGGCAGGGTGATTTGGTGGCTGGTTGGGAGCAACAGCCGGCCAGGCTAAAGTGACAGGTTACTCTATTTGTCTCTCTCGAAACAATACTACCTTATCAGTAGTAGTGGCATCACAGTTCCATATATGTCTCAACCCTAGCCTGGTGTCACTGACTTACACGGAACAACCCTATTGTGGTTTAGTCTTGAAGGATTAATGTATCACCACAAATGCCGGACACCACTTTTCACTTTCCGGAGATAGTGAATGTGATGAAAGCTAGCTATGGTCTATTTGGAATGTTTTTTGTACGTACAAAACAAGAAACATGTCCTCAGGACATGCAATCCCGCCTTACAAAGGAATTCTGGTGGGGACAAAATCGCAGGTTCCAATCTCGGCTTACATGCAGAGTTCTCAAGGTTTCCTTTTGGTCTGCCGCTACAGCGGCACACTAGTATGCAGTAGCAGACAGTAGGTTCAGTGATAGCGAAGCAATTATTGGCGATGCTGACAGCCTGCTACAGACCACTACTGCACATTCCAGCTGGCAAGGAATCAGGCTAGAGAATATTCCCGGGAGCTACACCCCAGGTGACCATCTGCCCCCAGAAAAGGTACTTGAAGAATCGGGCACACCAACATGTTACGGACACAGTGATACATGTAATGTCCCAGAGATGCCACGACGTCACATACGAACAGGCTGTTTTCTCGGTGGATCTCTCCATCTACGATGTATGAGGAAACCCCACGCCGGACTTTCGCTCGACGGGGTAAAAGGATTGCAACGACCGGGGTAGATGGCCAGGCCAAATGACGCCCGGTTTGTAGGGTGAAGAAGTCCAATAACAGAAGCTTGATATGGGGTTGTCAACAGACCACTATTTCCAAGACTCCGAGCAATACTACTTGGCTGGTGAAGGGGGACGGAGGGAGAGAGCGAGAGAAGGAGAAAGAGAAGGAGAGGGGAGACATAATCATATACTACACGGCATCACTATTGGCTGGAGAACGAGTGTGAGGATAATTAGTCAGGATGTTTCAATATTGGTATCTTGAGTGAAATTATGCGGTCCGGGCCATGGTCCACATTCTTGGTTATTTTATGAGTAAATTACATGGCCGGACACAATATCTCAGGAGACGATATCCTCTACTGAGGTTAAGCCGCCAGGCCGCTTGGCTCGCTAGTTGTTCAGTTGCATATCTCTGGATCTCCAAGCCGACGGCATCAAGCACTAGTGATATCTCCTTTCCTTGGCCTACCTTCCTTGGCCTACCCGACACCACATACTAGCCAACAAGTCTTGGCCCATGTCTCTTCTTTTGCATTCGCCAACTTTGCCGTTTTAGTAATTTATCGAGCGCTGGCACTACACTGCATCTCCAGAACCCTTCCCAAATCCCAGACCTCATCTCATTTGACATATAATCTGTCTAACGCTGCCGCAGGCTGTGCGCTTCCCAATGCTGACAATGCTCACCCCATGTCCTCTTGATTAACCTACCATAGCATCACCATAGAGATTTGCAGTCAATGCCCCCTAGCCTCGGACAGCAGTCCACACATTAATCCATCAATCAATAATGATCAATGATGCACCGTATGGGCATGTATCACTTAGGGTGTCCAGTACCATGTTCCGAGCCGGCCATTAGCCCAGTGCTATCCTAGCTCGGCAAACAACCGCAGCAAGGCACCGCCGAGAAAACGTCGATTGGGAAAACAGACAGGGCAATGAAAGTGCCTGCGGAGCCTTGTGATTGGTTACTTTACGACTAAAGAAGGATTGGAGACACCACTGGGTGGTCGGTGGTTAACATTGGGGTGGCGGCCAGTTGATGGCAGACGCTGTGGCCACTGGGGGGGGCGGGAGAAGGGTTGAGCTGGGGTTGATGATAGTAGAGGGTTACGTGAATGGTGGGGTTACGTTGGAGTTGTTTACTTGTCTCACTGGGTGGTCAGCTTGAGTTATTTTCAGAGGGTAGAGTGTATTGGCGATTTCAGGTGAAGTGGGCCTGTGAGCATATTGTTGTTGGAGCCAGTGGATGGCACTGAGTTTTGGAATAGACTTTAAATGGCTTCCAGACCCTTGATATATCACCGTAACCGACTACTACGCACCTTATTCTCTGCTGATACAAGCTCATAAGAGAACTCGCTTTAATGCCCAGGTTGAAACGGCTCGGGCCCAAGTCTGTCTTGCAAACGTCAGCTTTATACCCAGAGAGATCATGCCAAGACTGCATAGTTCGGCATTTCAGGCATATGCACTGGCTGTAGTTCTGCCATTGTATCGCACTTAGCCCAAACATGCCGGTCCCTGGCTTGCTCCGTTGCCTGACGGTGAAGGTTGACCAGTTCCTCATATGTGCGGGGTATTGGTGGAATTATCTACCTCCATAAATCTTACATATTCATTCCGTGATATCCTCATATTCTTAGAAATCAAGAATACCACCACACCAAGTCCCCGTCACATCTTCATATGCACATGACCATGTTGTGTTCGGCACTACCACTTGTTTTTACATGGAAACTCCGGCTATCCCCCAAGTCCACCCGAGATATTGGCCCAGAGCCTCTTACATGCCGCTTCCCCGAGCCCCCGCTATGGAATCCTACCGGTATCTACCCGTCTACAACCCATATGGCAGCTCGCCATATTGCTATTCTGCAAACTCTTTCTCTCTCCTCTCTCCTCTCCCGATAATCCATTCTAGCCTTTTCTCTCGGATATACGCAGTTGTGCCCCAAGCCTAGACTGTCAGATCCACCTTCAGCACTGCCCAGCCGGCCGCGATATGCCACACTGCTCCACCAGAGGACCTCGCACCCCCCGGAACTCTCATACAAATAATGTTTCTTCTGCCCGTGCAATTCCGTGCCTTTGCACTTTCCTTCTCTTCCTGTCCGGTGGCGTTCTCCACACTTGGCCCTCCTGGATTGTAAACCGTTTCTGGCTATTTTACCTCGCGCAGGTGCTTGGCTTTGGAGTTCGTTATGACTAGTCTTGTTGATCCTGCCGAGACTGTGCCATCGGTGGTCAGGCTTGAGTATCCCTGAGCTGCATGACAAGAGAAGAAAAAAATTACAGATTTGATGATGCTTTCATTTTTGGATACCAGAGGCTCGGTAACCGTGGTTGTTTTTTACCATGAGACTTGGACTGCCCTACGCATCGCAAAACCGCTCGTCCATGGACACACGAGTAATTACTACCTTGTGCAAGGACGAGCTAGGTAATTTTTATTTGCTAATTCGTAATAATGACACTGGAAAATCTGGAGCACGGCTTCATGACACTGGCAGTGCTCGGAGGCTGTTCAAGCCTCTTGCTTGCCCCGTCGGCGTTCTAATATCAGGTTGTAGCGATAATTTGATCAGATATTAGCACAGACCAGTAAAATACGGCCGTAAGTTGGCGCAAAACAGGGCCTAGAAACATGATAAGGGACAAGGCTCGCTTGTAGTCGTTCCAGTGGAATGAGCAAGGTAATGTTAATCTCTTCTCGTTGCGGTGATCGGCGTGAACATAGAAGTGAAATCTAGATCATCATGGTGCACGCGGCAAACCAACTGCAATCAAACTCACTAGTAGCTTATGTATGTTTTCTAGCATGGGGTCTTATTCATCGCTCTTCTATTATGAGATCCGACCTTCCCGGCTTCAAGACGGATTTAACCCGCGCGGCACTTCGCCCTGGAATCCCACTTGAACCATGGTTATTCTCCATTATAATCTTCAGTGCACAGGATTTATCCGTTTATTGCAGCAGTACCGTAAATCACAAGAGCAGAGGCCTCTGAAAAGCTATGATATCTCTGCGACTCGTTCATCCGGCATGGTGTTCTTTTCATAGGCAATCGTAGAGTTCATCTATGCGGTCGGTCCCGATATATCCGCTGCACAAAGTTGGACATGAGGCATATGGCACATGGAGATGGGAGAGAACAGCCTAGGCTTTGTCTCGTGATATGGGGCTCACGGGCCGGGGCTGTGGGGTGGGGCTGTTGAAGAAGTCTGACAAACAAAAAAGTAATGGAGGTAAAGCAGAGGTTCTTAGCCGTTGTAGGAAATAGCCTCCGGGCTGAAAAGTGACGTTGGAGGGTGTATTTTGTTCCACATCTCACCATGGCATTTGAATGTATGTTTGAGAAACCTTGTCTGACTCTTAAAGTAGCTTATAATCAAGAGGATTACCAAGGGTAATTTAAAGAAACGAAAGAGAAAGAAAAAAAGGGCTTAGGTGGAAATAAATCTAAACTATATTGCCCATGTATACAATGGCAGGCCGAGCCAGATAATAGCTACTCGGCCAAACTAGATCCGCTTGATCCCGATTTCCTTTACGTATTATAGCTAGCGCCTTTCTTCTTGAGGGATCGGCCACCTCGGGGTGGCGCATCTGTGGCTTTACCGAGAGTTGGCGGCCTAATGTAACTGCAGGAAACCTCATCAGCTTACAAATTCTCAGTAAGACACTGAAATATTGCCTCTATCACCTCTAGTGCTCATTCGTCGCTTTATATTTACCATTGAATATGTTTTGTGTTATTGCGGCGAGTATCTTAGTCTACCACTCTATCCCGCGTATCTTGCTCAAGGCCTGTTTCCTGCTTGTATGCACCGAAACACGATGGCACCACCCATACCCCTCGTCAAGCTTAAAATGTATATTGGCAAGGCAGTTCTCACGTGATTATTAATCAATGGAGAAAAAAAGAAATACTACAGGCTGGGAGATTTCTGAATGGACAGGCTTGGGTGCAACGCTGTCTGCGTCTTTAAGTCTGTTCAGCTTGAGCTTAAGGGCTGTAGCTTCCGCTTACTTACCATGGCGCTATAATGGCCCAACTATATGCGGCAAAATCAGGCATTTGTGTGCTGTTTGAGAGCAGGCAACTTCGAGGGGTTGCACGATTGAAGAATATTATGGAATTACAATAGGTAAAGGAACTTTAATGTGAGAGTGGCTGGAATTCACAGCAGCCTCACATTTCTATAGTCGAGTCTTGCAAGTTCTAAGCATGCTTCGGTGATATGTCTTCAGAACTTGAGAAATGAAGTTGGAAAATGACATCATTGGCATGTTTCCTGCAACTTTGACAACCGAATCCTAGACTTTTTTAACCAAGCTAGAAGCATGCCATAGAAGCTTCATAGAAGCACTAAAGGGTTCCAAGTAACCAATAGAGCACTATAAAGATCAGTGGCAACGAAGGAGTCTTGTCCGACCAGATGATAAAGTTGGCGCTTTGTTCCTCTACCAAACTGCTAAGTCTGAAATTTAAAGCGGACTAGATTTTATAGATACATTGTCCTTAGCATCAAATACAGGCTATCCAGGGCTAATTTTGCCTTGCCTCTGCAAGTAACTGGGTATTTCAAGACACCAAAGTGGATATCTGACTGCTACATGGCTCTGACCACCCTTGCCGACCAATATTGAGTGCACCCTGCTTCTCCTCACCTGATACCACCCGATCGATATATCTGGCCCGGCATCAAGAACTTACAATTCAAACAAGATAAAATATACCTCCGAACCACGCCACACTCCTGGCTATGTACCCTCAACGGTGCATGTGCCGGTTTAACGCCTCTACTTGCCAACGCCGAGCCCAGACTCTTCCGCACAACACTGATACCCACTACCCCGCGAGCCACTAATATTGCCTGCTTTGTCCCGAACCTTAGGAGCCGAAGACGCATGGAGGTGGGGACTTGAGATCCTAATGTCTCATTTTACCGGTGCTTTATCCATATTAGGCGCATGGATGTGGGGTGAGAATAGCGGTATCCGCAAGGGAGGGGCATTTGCAGTTGTGGCAGAGGATGAAGTTTTGTGGCAGAGGATGAAGTTCGTATTTTCAGGTAGACAATATCCTGAGATTATATGTGGTAGTCAATCATGGAGCTTGGCAGTAATCGAAACAATATTAAGCTCATCAGTGAATAAATGGAGTGTTTCTTGGAATATGCTACGTTGACCAGTGAATCATAAATCCAAAAATGTGAAAGAGAAGAAAAGAAAAGGAAAGAAGATGTAAAGTACAATAAACTCACATATGCTAGGGTTGTAACTTCATGGTTTAAGATCAACATTGAATCTTTTCCTAGACAATGAAATATTGTGCAAAGGACTCCGCATTGTCCGTATAAATCAAGACAGGAAATATGTCTCATACATTTCACAGATAATGTTGAATACTGGTCCATCTGAGTGGCTATTCATAATAGTATTGCGATTCCGTATGACCTGGCATGAGCTCATCCTCGGAGTCCCCGTTGGTGATGCTGCGTGATCAAGGAGCGGGGTATTTTCTCCGCTGACAGAGACTGTGTCTGCGTTGGCCACTAAGTGCCAAGATGATCAGTTAGGATTAAGATTCTATCTCGATCCGACCAGGAAGTAATATTCACTATACCTCGCTTTTATTGCATCGGCTGACGTTTTGGTTATACCCGGTAAGATACAAAATGTCAACCCCGCATTTGAGAATAAAATGTGGCTGATAAAGTCGACATATCACCGCCTATGAAGGGTCACTAACTCCTAAGCCCTATCCGTACTTGAATTCAACCTATTTGTATAGATCTCATGATGTTGTATGCGACAAAGGATCCCACAGATCCATACTCGGCTATCACTCTTCTACCACCACAGCTGCCTGATTCGGTCCAACTTGAATTCACAACCTGATCACACTGGCTCAAAAGCACCATCACCAGACTCCTTTTGGGCTTTTCGAGCAGCAAATAACGCCGCATAGAATCCATACATACTACCTTCACCCTCCATGTTAAAGGCCTAAAGGACCCTGAGTCGCAGTCTAGGTTCCAAAGGTTTGGGACCACACGGTCAAAATGCAGCATTGCGGGTCTATCGATCGATTTACCACAAAAGCAGAGTATTACAGGCCGATATCCAGTGCTCATGGGACGGAATGATCCACTGCTAAGATATAACAATCGGAAAACACCGCATAACGCCCATATACTGTTATAGTGGATTTTTTTTAATCTGGAGTTCTTTCGTTAAAATTAATGTTCCGATCTGGATAATATGTGAGACCAGGTCATTTCCTGCCATTGTTAGCTTGTCTCATGCATAATATTATATGTGACAATATTGGTCACAGTAGTTCGTTGTCTATTTAGCCAAGCAATACAAGTATCATGGCTCAACGCTAATTAACCTCCAAAGTCTCGCAATAGTATTAGATACCTGCCAGCCATAACTTCCAAGAGCATCAGTGCTATAGCGTGTGGCACATATCGGTCATACCATGGACAATGCGAGATCTGTATCTATACCCATGTTTGAGGTGATTATATTAGTCATGCTTCCATAAAGTATCGCATCACATATCAAGTCCTATACATGTATGAGGACCGGCCGGCTATCGCTCTAATTAATTCATTATCAAATTGCCAAAAGCAGCAGTAGATGCAATGGCCATAGCACAGTTTAACATATCTCTGGTCCTTCACATGACATACCACCTAGGGCTAATGAACTGGACTTGATACAATTATAATACAGTAAAAGTTTGCGTAGATGCATTGATAACCTCATGTATTAGTCATTGTTAGACATTTTACGGTCGTTTTCTCATAAAATAAATTTAGTGCGTGAACAAAGTTGTGAGTTTTAAAAGAAATGGGGACCTAAATCTAGGGCTAAACGATCGCGGATGACACGTGATCAATGTCAATTCTGTCTATTCAACCTATGAAGCTGAAGAACTGGTATCATATCTGGTATCGTGCATACTCTGGGTTACGTAGATGTCTGCGTGTGTACAGTTATGTCAGTCTGACTTGAGCACAAAATCTATGTACAAATCTCCTTGCCACCTACTAATGTCAGCTTATTGTTCAAAACTGCACCTCACCATGACCTGCATTCGGCTACCAGGTCTAGACCGTGTGTACACGAGGTATAGCCTTGTCTTTAAGCGAAGTTTGCCTGGTGGATGATGCCATACTTAGCAATTGCTTGTCAAGATATTCCATAAGATATGCTCACTGCAACACCAGCGATGATACAACATTGATTACATATACCTGTACTGCCAAGATTATGCCGTATCTGTGTTCCTATATTGTTATAACCACTCAAAACTATTAGTGACAATAGCGTCTTGAGTATTACGCAAACGACAACATTAGTTCCCGTGAGGTCCTATCTGCTAGTGTGCCATATTCCATTTTGTTTTCAGAAGTCTTTTCTGCTATTTGTATATATTATATTCTTTCGCTCTCTGGTATTGCATAGGCCCCAATCTCGCCAACACTAAAAATCGCACCATCAACTACACAGCTTGGGCCCTGGCATCTTTTCGAACCAATACAAACTCGTTGCCCTTGGCAGACACCTTGTGCCATCTAGAAAATTTATTCCCCAATTTCATCTGATGCCTGCCCCTACCACCCCCCAGGCTACTACTAGTCAAAAAGAAAAACACGAGCACATGCTCTCGGGCCACTACTCGGCCATAGGCCCCGCTGACACAATAACTTCTCTACGCATTCAGTTGTCCAATGTTCTCTCTATCTAAGTCCAGTACAGTAGATGGGGAAGGAACCTTGGGTTGACTTGCATCTTGTCTCTCATAGCTTGTGTACTTCACCCCACCGATCAATATCCCTGTCATAGTGACAGTGTATGATATCCAACCCTTGTAGCCATGTTCTACATTAAATTCTTATACTTCTATGGTCCGTGTTATGCTTGTTCTTGTCTTTGACCATGTCATGATCTTCCGCTTTAGTCCTATATTGGCTCAAACGTATGAAAGACCGGAGATAAATCCTTGATTCTCCGGTACGGCAGAGCTTTCTAAGCGTGCTCTATGTAGTAACGAGTCCGAAATAGGCAACACTGCCTCGGGCTTTCGCACTTTATCGTGGATGGTAGATATGATATATTAACCCTAGTATATTATAGATAACTTGTCATTTATGTATATGATATGCCTGCATGTTGAACAAATAATGCTTGGTTTCATGTAGGAGGGTTTGTTTTTTATAGTATAGTATTAAATTATGCGATGATGATCTGAGGAGATGTCGTTACCTATGAATATACACTAGATCTTATTTAAGTAACTGCTCTGTTAGTCTTGTCCTACACCAGACTCGGAAAACCCACATTTTCCAAATGAAGAAAATATCTTAGCCTTGAATGACATGTTAAATCAACTAATGAGTAATTGTAGTCATTTTCTATGGTGAAAATAATATTATGTTCAAGAGGAAACCAGATGACCTTAATACCTTAGAACGCTCTGTATTCAGGCAAATATCAACAACCCCGCAAATACAGCGCTTCAGCCAATGTGTGTCAAAGTTGTGGCTTTGGTATCATCATCGTGGGGTACAGTATATATCAGGAAGTCGATTCAAGTAGTCTGTGTGCATAGAATTACCATGGCATATCTTAGCAAACTACAGGAAAAATGCGAGGGTATCGCTATTGTAATATTATAGCGCCTTGAATTATGATTATGCCTCAGTGAACTCAGTAGTTGGCGACTATATATTAACTTCTCTGGTCGGCACTTGGCCATCCAACGGCCATTGCACGACCGCTAGTGAGTAGATTACACGAGAGAAAAGTGTGACTTCACACGGGCCAAGCCTTATATAATGTCTTGAATTGCGCCCATGTGTTTGTGGAGATGGCAGTGAAAGGCAGCCAAGCATTGGCTTGGTGGTGAGTAAAAACTACTAGAATAGGAAATACGCTATCGAAGGCAAAGGCAAATGATGTGGGGAGATTGTTGTATTGTGGGTTGCGTAGCGGCCCGTATGTGGATATAGAATGCAGTATAACCGGGAGACATGGATCATGGATGTGGTGAGTTCAAATATCATCGTCAAAAGATTATGTAGACAACTACCATAGATCTAGAATACGAACTCAATGGTGCTATCTTACGATAATCAAGATCAAGTATGCGCGAGGCCACCCAAGTATAGGTAAGATACCACGTTGGAGAATATTATTTAGAAGCATGTGTCTTATAGAGCCTGAAATATTTGCTATCTACCCTTGACACTTGAAGTTTAGAAACCTCGTATTTATTATGATTTCCTGGAGTCGAACTGCCGGTTTCTATTGCATTACTTGGATATGAAAATGGTTCTTATCCAAATTTTCTATAACTCTGGATGTCAGCGATGGGAGTGTCATATGTGGATCTTCAAAGTACCTAGCGGTATACATTCGATATATACAACGATTCATATGATAGGTTCACAATCAATTATGGGCTGGTCACGGCTTTCGGAGATTCGCTTTATCTAGGAACAGACCAGCATCGTGGCAAAACGATTTTACTACAGAAACAATATCTACTGAGATATGAGTTCACGGGGAATATTCCGAAAATGACGGTTATGTCTCAGATGTAGGGCTATATTGGTTCACTATAACATTATAATATGTAATGCGATTATGTATTTCTGACCATGGACAGCTGAAGCCTTGCTACATGCAAAATACATGGTACCGAACTGATTTATGATACCGAGGGACCTAATCACGTTACCTGAAGTCATGAGACCCGTCATTAAGTAAAATAAATATTACCTATTTTGTCATATCCCAATAACTGATTTCAAAAGACAGCCCAAAATGTAAGAAGCGCTCGTATACGATATTAGGGACAAATTCCGTTGAACTTTGGCACGATCGTTTGGAAACGACTGGGGTTTCCGAAGTACACAGTCTCTTATTGGCTGGTTTACTAACCTACTTGAACCTTCGACTTCCTCATGAGCCATTGGAAGTACATGGAAATTAGCGAGTGGCAGGCCCTCGCCGCCGCTAACCAACACAAGGAAACGAACCACCACGAGGGCGTAACGCTAGGAACAGCGCCCTATGCATGAATAACGAGAAACTGCCGTATATGATAGTCATATTATAATACAGGGTATAGCGAATACCCCTAAGCATTAACGCAGGCATTAGAAACCCTCTTATGCTGTATAATAGTTTACATTTCAGTAGAAGTCGGAGGTATTATTAATAAAGCACTTGATGCCGTCAACTAGGCATTCTGTTACCACTACAGTACCAAACTAAATTATGCCTTCAACTAAAGCAAAAGAGGAGAAAAGACAACATGTATATTAAAAAAGAAAATTATATATATATATATATATATCTTTCCACGCCAGGTAATACGCCACAGCTTGCAATATTCCCCGCAAGCGAGGCACGGATAACAGGGATATGGAAATTCCAGTGTAATCTGTGGCAGTGTCACTATCACTACATCACGGAATATATTTTGTAGCCAACCGTGCACCGAGTAAGCAGCCTGACCACAACCATTGGGTCTATATATGAAGGAGCATTGACTTTGCAACACCCCCATTAGTATCCATTCTGAAAATTAGTCCATATTAAGTCGCGCCCGGACTCGGTAGTGAATGGCGGTATCTCAGCGCATATGCCGGTGTCAAATGCAAAGAGGGATAATTTATCCATTATGGCAGATCTGGGTTAGCGGCAATTGATAAATATGCCATAAGCAGAGACCATATTTGGGAATTATAGGTGTTATGTGATACAAATATGTGAGGAAGAGTGACTGAAGCCATCAAGTGTGGAGATTATACAACAGAGAATAGGGTTTTATTATCTCCACGCCATATTAAGGTCCACCCACTTACCTTGAAATAGCTTGCTTCTATGAGCGAGCAAAAAAAGAAATTGCGAAGGTGGTACTTTCACCTTCCGAGCCACTTGCCACGTCAATTTTCTTCATGTACCCTTAAGCGGCCCTTAAGTTTAAGGAGATCAAGTTAATCAGGGCACTTAGGTATCCATTCATACTGCTCGTCAGAGATACTTGCAAGCGCGGACCAAGTGCTGCCGCGCTATAACTACTTAACAAGGTAAGATCGACAGTAAACACGGCAAGATACGGCCGTAAAGTCTTGGAAACCAGATAACTAGGACATATACGGCGTAGCCAAACAAGTGAAAAAGCTATTATGTTATAATAACAGCGAGTGCTGTGTAGATCCTAGTTTAGCCAAGACTTATGTGGATACAAAGTAGGGAATACCGAAACTGTAGCCGTCAGACTTGGCTTCAATATTGAAGGTACCTGAAGCTCCACTTAAAGGTCATCTCTCTTCCCGTGCCCGCTGTCCGTGACGATCGAGATTTTCCTGGAAATCTGGTCCACACCCGGTTATTTCCCCCTCTCGACAAACCCATGTAAAATACTATTCTGAATGTGGCAGCTGATCGCCAAGAAGCGAAAGGGCGAGCCATAGATAGCACTTGGGGCAGCTTTTGCTATACGAAACCTAGGTGCACAGCATCATAGGCTGTGGAAACGGTTAACTCGGGAAGACAACACGCTCCCATAGAACAAGGCTTTGATAGACAGTTGTTATTGTTATTATTATTATAATATATATATTTTAGTTGTAACACTCGCGTGGGTAGACTAAATCCCCCGGCTGCGGCAGGCATGTGCCTGTAAGTTAGCAGAGACAAGATGGTATTCCATACTTCTATATCCCATTACACAATATGTTTTTTTTTTCTTCTTATAATCTGTAAAACCAACAACTTGTACATAGAAATATTCAACGTTGTAGGTTGGCTCTCAAATTTATCTTTGTAATCTATGAACAGATAGGTCAGGCCCTAGCTTATGCCATGCCGGGGGATTCTGGGGATACTGGGGCCGCCTGAGGCACCATTAATACTACCGAACGGTAGCAATGGACTGTAGACATGGGCAGTCATCTCAGGGGGTATGCTTGGAAATAAGACGGAGGTTGTGCAGGGCGAGATCCAGAGAGAAGCACATCATGAGCAAGGGATTGGGAGTGGTGGGTGGGAGGAGACGGAATCGGGGTTAGTCCAGGAAATGGCAAGCCTAGTAATTGCGTCTGTACGTGGTTTATGTGCCGCCGAAACAATAGATAACTCCGGATATTTAGGGACTGGTAGGAGTTCCGGAAATTGGCCTGAACCAAATATTTTGACGAGCCTTTTGCGTCATGGAATATCGGTTCACAGGATGGACTTGGAACCTTGGCGTGTATTGAGTTGGTGAGGCTACATATTGTACCAGAGTGATCACTATTCGCACTGATAGCACTATTTAGCACGGTCATGGCAAAACCATGGTGCTTGTGCCGGCCCAGACGGAGTCAAGTCTCAGGCGTTGACTTTGCCAAGACGACCGGCCACGACCAGGCCATGTGGTGAGCCGCTGCCACGTTTGATAGCAAATACCTCTAGATTGTGCATCTACAAAATATGCTTGCATGATCTATATCTGATGACAAAACTCTTGCTATAATAGGGTATCAATGCAACTTAGTGTATATGTTTGCATTAATACACCGCCGTGGGTTACAGGCTTACCACATAGGTAGCATACTCTACAGGATGAGGCAGAATTGTGCAGTATAGATATTGAGACATCAGTAGGATATCAGCATCAAAAATAATGTACTTGGTTCTAAGCTCCTACAATACCAGTGTCAGATCCAGTTGGAATGTGATCTACCGATATGCTGCAGAATATAGGTGTATAGATAATATATTCAAACTGCTATGCATTTGCATGATGAAAAATTCGTATTCCCGTCATGGGGTTTGCAAAATCCCCTCCGATGTTTCACTTTATAGTTCACATTCTGCCCACCGTGATCAGTCAAGGTTGGTAACTAGAAACAACTTCAGATCGAAATCCTGAGCTGACGAATGCCGCCTTGACCTCTAGCCTTCGGCACAACAACTTCCTTATCCTGCTGCACCCATACCCTGAGAATAAACTATTCCCAAAGAACCCATGTTTCTCATATGATGACATTATAAAGTCGGGGGCCTTGGACTAACTATCCTTAGATAAATAGCCATATTGGGATTTTAATATCTTGGTATCCAATGCAAAAGTGCTGACAGGAGATCTCTCTCACCAGAATCCAAGGCCCATGAAGGAAGACAAGATGACACATTTCAAAAATGATCGGCAATTTATCAAGTAGCGCTTGAATTACGTCTTGAATCGCTAACTATGGCACGTAAACTGGGCGGAGTGCCTGAGCAAGCATAAGCAAGTGATCAAAGCGCTAGTGATCGTGAGTATCAGCTAATCACCATGTTGTCTCTCCAGGATTAGGCCGACTTGCTTAACATGAGACTCGCTGGACGAAACCACTAGATCGCAACAGATGTTACTCAAAAAGGCAAACTCTACCCCATCTGCGTCTTGTTTTTGCCGCATTTGTAAACAGACTATTGCCGGTATATAGGATTGTTTACTCTTTGCTACGCACCTTTTCTCTTCGATTTACCACTTCTCGGCATGGTCGATTACTCTTCATCAGGGAGAGATAATATCGACTTGGGGATCTAGGGTCTCCCTAGTTTTACAATCATGAAATAGTCTATATGAAAATAATGGTTTGGGTATGCAAGATGTGACCAATATCGGAAATTGGAGTATTCTTAATCCAATTTGTTGCGAGTACTCGGATTCTCAAGTAACGGTTATTACCACTCTTGTATCACCCTTCTAGAAGACACCTAGATTTATCTTACCTGCAACAAAAGATGCAACTACGACACGTTAACATGGACCAGGGATTTTGTGTATCTTCCTATATATAGGGTGATTGCACTTTGGTGGTGGTTGCCTGATTATCATAACCACGCGACTATTATGCATGTCCCTACTTCCGAATTGGTATAATATTGAAATCAATGCCTGAGCAACTATGTAAATATACGATATCTACGTTTCAATTAGACAGCAACTACAGGTTGTGGTATCTTAATCTGGATCGCTAATCTACGCCCGACGAGTTCGGCGACTAGCACAGACCATATAAGCCCTCTTAGAAACAATAAATATACTTGCAATTCCACACCACCTTACTTTCCACTCGAGCTACCTCCAAATCATGTTGTATAGCTTTCTTTGGATATCTGATTTATGCTGTGCTTATTGTCAATGCACAAATTATAGGTCCGACCGGATGTCTAAGCGTATATGAAGGCATTTGTGGACTTAGGTGGAAAGATTAAAGCAACAGAACAATCTTTCCTTGAGGAAGAATTGCGGTCCGTCCACAGACAGCGCGGAATAAAGCCCTGGTAGCGGAATTATCAGGTGTTAAGTGATGGGAGTGGAAGGTAATAGGCGAAGACCTCTGGCATGACAGTGCGTGGCGTGGCGTTACGGGGCCTTGTGATCACAGTATTTATTTTCTGTTGAGGACGGGTAGCCATTACTATATATTATTATATGGATTCATGATTCACCCTTTTGTAGCGCTGAGCTGACTGTGGGTTTGGGTAAGATAGTGTCACTATTGAGGGGCGCGGTCTTGTCATCAGTTAAGTTGCGCCATGACACACGCAGTGTTTCCATTCGGATCCTTTGAGTTTGTGGTGTATAATCCGGGTTTTCCATCTAGATATAGGTTGCGTCATTAAATAAACGCACCATAGGCTGGGCCTCATCTATACACTCGTCTCCGTTCATCACAGGCCAAAAGCTATGACGATTAAGTCTGAAACCGGCCGTAACTGGAACAAAAATATTACGGGATAACCGTCTGCCTCAGCTTCATATCATGATACCAATAAAATAGCCGCCGTCAAACACAACCGGTACGGCATAAACACTTTGTCAATAATGCCTTATGTGCATCACATCTGCCGAAGCCAGCCGGTACCCCTTCCTGAAGAAGAAAAAAAAAACCACAGCAACCTTGGAAACCTCCCAGCCTAGGCTCTCATAGGCTAATAGTTTTGAATGTCTTGTGCATAGCATAAACCATGTACCCATATATGCCTACCCATTTATCCACGGCAAACTCATCTGCTGCTCGGGATCTCTTGGCGTTTTTCGGCATCTTCTTGTGCAAAACTGGTAGGCTTCCCAGTAGTGCAAGGCATTGGACAGAGGCGGAGGGACCGTGGCTCGGCATCCAGGTGGCGATGGTATGGATTGCAAGGACGGCATATGAGTGGATACTTAACCAGCTTTGATGGTGATTGTCTGCATGATTGAGGGCTAATGCTTGGCGGCTATGTCACTTTGACAATTGGTATTTGGCGTGACCTGCTTGAGATTGGAGAGTGACGGGGGATACTATAATGACTGGGTACTTGGAGGCAAGTTCAGCTGAGTTTCAAAAGTGTTTGCTTGGAGGCTGGGAATAAGTAGAAGTTGCAACGATCGATTTACAGTTTACCACCGAGGAAAACAAGGCGTAGGGTTTATTGTTCTCCTGAATAAGTCTGTGTGGGAGTGACCGCGTCGGGCCTATTGTTTTATATGTATCTAATGTTTGCGGCCACGGGTATGGAGTTACGCTATTAAATTATTATTAAACTACAAATAATGACCAGTAATAACATCTCAAGACTACCCAAGAAAAAGAATAAAAATACAACCAAACCATCACTAATATATTTCTTGGCTGCTGGTGCTTTGATACAGGACTGGGTA
This sequence comes from Catunica adiposa, assembly GCA_001640685.1. Taxonomy (NCBI): domain Eukaryota; kingdom Fungi; phylum Ascomycota; class Sordariomycetes; order Microascales; family Ceratocystidaceae; genus Catunica; species Catunica adiposa. The sequence continues at coordinate 50,769 of LXGU01000012.1, forward strand.
TAATCACTAGGCATGTGTATTTTTCATCGCCGGATTGGGGCAATGGTTAGAGGGTGTCTGTTTCATTTTATAGTGAGATGAAGCGGGGTTCACATGAGAAAAGCTTGTGAATATGTATGAAGTATGCCATAGTGATAATATATATGCGTGTGTGTGTGTGTGTGTGTGTGTGTTCTCACGGGGATGTGTGAATAATTAATATTTATTTGGATAGGACTGTAGTAATATGTGATATCGAGTGAACCATATTTCGAGAGGTGATTCACCATTGATCGTGTGCACTAGTCTCTCACTTGCAGCCTGCCATGTTTCCACATAATGACCTTGCTTTAAGTTTTTTTTTCTCTTTTCTTTGTTAGTCACTGCCGATAGAGTCTCGGCTAGTTATTACTTTGTCCATATTCCGGCAAATCGTTTTCCGTAGATGTAGATAGCTAGCCAAGACCCATATTGCAACTGTGCTCACCCTCACCCATACTCTGCATCTTCCCTCAACCACTCCAAGAGCTTGTAGCTGGGACCATGAGTACCTTGGTTGAAGGCCTCCGTCAAACAGAAACCCATACTTTAATCCAAATTTATTACATTTGCTCGACAAGATCACCGTGGTCTCGCCCGACAGGATGATATTACCGAACCGAAACTTCTCCATTTGTTATTATGACCAAAAAAAACCAATACAATTATAAATTTTGGCGGATATGACTATTCAAGAGCACTTTTTTTTTTAAGGAGTACCGTCAAAGCTAATGTTTCAATTAAGGTACAGACTACTGATTTAGGCCAACAATTGACGTTTTAATTATGCAATGGAGCGTACATCATTACATATATTAGTGCCTATGTGCAATATACCGGATTGTGCAATATTATCCACTCAGCCCAATATCTAGATGAGGAAGCAGATGCTAGTTAAGCTTACTGAAATACCACTCCTAATGCTGCCATAATTATAAGTGTGGGCTTCATATAGCATAATGTCAACAGTGTCACCAGTGCCATCTTGCGCCTCCTCATGATGCCTCTCCATGTCACATTCGGCCTCCTGCTCACTCGCCCCATCATGCTTAGGATCCCCCGCCCCGGAAACTTACCGGCAAACAGCCAGCCAAGGCCCGTTTCCCAGCCATCTTTCTCGTGGCCAATGTTGGTCCTGAAATGTTGGGATTGAGTGGAAGTACCAATACATCAGTTCATTATCTCGCATCCTCCTTATTGGAATCCCACATTCCCAAGAAAGCTCTCGCAGTGAATCCATCATGATCCTCGGCGACAAGAGAGGAAACCCACGCCCTCTCTGAATTACATATTCTCGTTAAATTCTTCGCTGGCTCTTGAGCCGGGTGTATATGTACGAATGGATAAATATTGACCAGCACAACAGTGAATACCGTCTCATGCACATGCGCCATTATCTTAACAGTCTCCCGCCGCTGCTATCCCCGTCGTGCATGTGGTCCTTTGTATCCTTATGTCCCTTTTAGTATTAGATACTGCCCAATTTGATAGCCTGCTCGGTATCTTCATCCAGTATTTTCATGGTGCATATTATGTGGGAGTTGGTGCATCCACACCTATAAGATACAGACAGGCCTACCACTCCCATCGGTGCTTGGGGAGCAGAATTCAAGGGTAATGAATTGTCTACTTGTAATACTGCATGGAGTTGCTATCCTAGGTCATGATAACAACTGCAATGAATCTCTCAGGCGGGTTGGGTTCCCTGGTACAAACAACTTTTGCGCATGCTGAAGAAGGCATCGGTATCTCGACTTGCGAGGTTGTTTGCTGTTTTATTTCCATATTATTGTCGTTCAGTCATTCCTGGTACTGATCGGCAGAATCATCTAGTTTACCGGCGCGAAGATAACTTTTGGATACACACACACTGTACGAGGGATTGGTATAATGTGGTCCCGTAAATCAGTCCGGCTGTTTAATGTTTCTGTAAATAATTATAATGAACCCACCGCCAATTGAGGAGTTAGCCTTGATCAAAGTCATTAAGTTACTGACCTGTTTGCTGATTGGCCTCCTCTCCAACGTCATAAATATAGAGAGGCTGTGGTACCTATAGTATATTATTATGGCATCCAAGGTTACCGCATAATAATGACGTGGTATTGTGTACCTATTGCTAGTTTGTATGCGGCGTCATGGCTCTTCCAAACATGGAACAGATCAAACTGGAGCGTATGGGACAGATGAGCCGATCCACCGGGACATACTCACATAGAGATGACTAAAAGGGACTGCTACCAGAGGGAAGCAAGTTGCTTGGCATTAGATACAGGCTTGGATTACATGAATGAATTCGAGAAATTGTATGCTAATCACACAAAAGATCGCGTTTTTTACTCGGTACAAAAATTCATGGCACAACCGGAGGGTTTGATTGATCACTAGTGAGTGGGCTTGGTACAGCTTCCTAGTGGGTAGCGCTAGTTTATCATCGCTATGATATAGCACAACAAGCACGTTTTAATTCCGCCGTCGAAAAACCAAGGTTTCCTGATTATAGCTCGAGTCCACAGTGGCCTGTGCCTCCATTCTGTCTTCCTCCCCCGCTCTTAAATTAAGTAATAGGGCAGGTTCTCTGGTGCCCCATACATATACATACATACATACATACATGCATACATACATATACTAATCCCCGCCAACCCAAACACTTTCCTGTGCTGGTCCCATGTCCACCTGCCCACCGTTCCTACCACCGCAGCCCACTGGTCTCCACCCCGGCAAGCACGTAAGATCCGACATGCAGCTTAGGAGCCGGGGACTCATACTCTCTGCTGTTCGACGGGTCCCGTAGCATCTCCGGGCTGCATGCGGCACTGCATGATTGGCTGGTTTTTAACGCTGCGGCGGTGTAAAGGATGGGAAGGAATGCATATGGGGAAGCTCGGTGTTGGTACGATGGGGTGAGGGACTATCTCGCATGCGGCATATCGAATGCGCCTGGTGGAAGGGGGAACCCTGAGAACGATATACGGGCTGAGGGGCCGCTAATGGCAGTGGATTGATTTGGATTTATGGTAACGTGAGAACAGGGAGAATACTGGGGAAAATGGCAAGTTGCTTACGGTTGATGTGGAGGGCGCGATAATCAGTTTGTAACAAGATGCTGTAATGTGCCGGGCAAGAGTGGGCGCTGGTGGGCCGGTGGGATGGAAGGGAGCTCGGCGAGTGGGGACGTACTGGTACTTGAGTGTTGGAGTTTGGGGATGAGATGAGAGGAAGGTGTTCAGACGGGGATGGTATCTTCTCGAGGGGGCGTTCTAGAAAGCAGATGTTTGGGGGGGAGTGAGGGAGTCTGGGTACAAGACAGTTGGAAATAGAGAGAGAGAGATAAAGGCAGAGGAGGGGCTCAAAAAAATCGTATTCTTTTCCTTCATTAGCAAGCATCATGCATATATTTAGGTCTCGGCAGTTGGTTGAACCCTAGATATAGAACATAAGGGTGTGTATTGATGTCATCTTGATTTGCTAGCGTATTATGTACGACTCAAACATTTTATACATGTTCATGATAGTAGGCCAAATATACTTTTTTTTTCTTTTCACTGCGCTTTGCCTCAAGCATCGCCGCCCACTTCCCATGGTATTCCATTATTTCCCGGAACTTGCGGATACTCCAAACATAACTACTGACTATGAATGGTCTGCTTGGCTCGTGCTTGACCGTCCTTCGGGTTCCGAAGGAGCAACATTGGGGATTATCTAGGGTAAACCCAGACATCGATTCCCAATCAGACTAAACAGACTACAGAGCCGAAATCCGCTATCCTAGACCATGACATGAGCGACATATAACCCGCAACCGAGACGCTCATAGCTTCGTCAGTAACATCCACTGATAAATATTGTACCTTATCTGGTGCAGTGATAATGTTGACTTCATCTCCGGCGTATTTTACCCGGTAAATGTCCTAGTCGTCTAAATTCTCCGAGGTCACCAACAGTCACCGCTGCTACAGAGCATACCTCATTCGGTGCTTTACTCACAGACCCCGCTGTCGATAGTAAAGCTCTAACCCGAAGGAGCAGTCTAGGCTACTTGATGATCTAGGCCACTACACCGTTCGATGCTACTGCCAGATGCCCCGTATTCCTAATATGTTCATAGCTCCTTCGGAAAAGCTGTATTGGTTGTCTGTTAGTACTCGCTCAGCGCACCGCTATCTTATCTATTGCAACATTGCCTCTTCCAAAAGAATCCCAAAATTACAACATATACTAGGTATCCACCTCCGCAGCGGGCCCTCTCGGCATTTCACATCTTGAATCCCCGTGCTCCTGCGGCAGACGAAACACACTATTACTAACTAACACCGAGGGATTGTAGGCCTGCCACGAGGCATTACCTGAACATTTCCAGGGATTGCGGACAAGACAGACCAATAGCCACTAGGGAGTCTCCAAGTGCATCGTTTACGTGTGCAGGTAAGGGCGTGTGGTTTAATATCGTCCTAAGTGAGCTTGCGTGGATAGCGTTGTGAGGTACGCCTACGAATACCCTAGTGACGGGTACGATGAGAAAGTATTGACGAGGAGGAAGCACAACTATCGGGCCCAACTAACTATGATTTGATTATATGAGTGATTACGTCCGGGTGGCTACAGGATCCGGTTTGGCCTTTGAAGATACCTGTCTCTCAAATTTATGACAGTTGATTGGCAGTAAATGCGGTAGCCCAGCACAGAAGACAGGGCAGAGTTTGAGGATGTGACTACAATGTCTCGCCTCAGTGCCTGGCCTTGGAATGAGCAGGGCCAAACGTTGACTTGTCAGCCGGAGCCACCAGCTCCGAGTATGATTGCATGTACAAGAGGAATGATAATAGACACTGGTATCACTTCTGCTGCCGTATGCGGAGATAGTATCCCGCGCATCTTCCACACTTGGAATCATGGAATATCATGTCTTGCTTAAGACTTCCATGGATCAGGATAGTATCATCCTCTATTTCAAAAAAGAAAATGCCTTAGCTGTGGCACTGACGCCCGCCGCGAATATATGGAATCCCCAAAACGGAAAAATTACGCATTATAGGACGGCAGTCGCCCCAGAATCAAATTCTCGATTTCTTCTCTTATCATGTCTTGGGCTCATCCCATCGGTATTTGCAGAGACTGGAGATCCAAGTCTGATTCAGTAAAAACACAAAGCCTTTCTCCTAGCACCGTATACTACTCATGTGGGGAGGGGGTGATTCCGTTTTGTTTTGGGCATTATTCTGAATTCATCACACAGCGTCCCTTTGATACCGGGCTCTTGCAGGGCACCAAATGAAAGGCCTCTGGGGATCTCACAGGAGGCCACCCCTTAGCAACAAATTATTACTTTGTCCAAAAAGATTGAGCCCGCTCAAGTCGTCACTAAGAGAGAAAGAAAAAAGTTGGATTTCAACTTGATATCCCTTACCTCACGCGGACAGCGAAGCCAGGTCAACCTAGTCTCTGCCGTCAGACTATCGTCCGCGCTACAGAGCATGGCCGTTATATACAAGACAAGAAAATAGGGATGTAACGCCTGTCTAAACAGCCCAAGCCCTTACACCCGCCGTTGGATGGAATGTCTAGTAATGTTCCATGATTCCATACATTCTTTGGGTTTTCCGTCTCGAGGGATGTCCTCCTGGAATGTGTGGCAATGTGCCGTCGCCCAGGGCGTTTATTAGCGGCCGTGAATACTGTAACCGACATATGTCTGTCGGACGGTAGATGACGGGAAGTAGGAAAGGGACAGGTTGAGATTTCGGCTTTGTCAGTTGGACAGAGGCCATGGTTCGAGTCAGGGACTATTTTGTGGACCCTGGCATTCCGATCTGTTATGGGGAGATGCTTGGTTGTGATTATAGAGAAGTGAGAGGGTGTATTTTTTTATGGGGGGAGAGGGGGGAGGGAGAGAACAAGCATGCCCAGTTGGACTCTGCGCAGTTCTCGATTTCCGTATGTGTGTTTTACCAAGACTTAACTCTTGGCATGTCAGGCCACTTCTGCATATGTTGGTATGTACACATGAAAATTATTGTAAGAAAGAAATACTATTTTTTTTTTGGTTAAAAACCCCCCAAACATGGAGAATTATTCGGCTTATTATATCCAGTGATAGCCTAGACTATACTATTATACGTTAGGCAGTGGCGTCATCCCAATAATAGTCTCACATGATGAAGGGTCATCATCACTGCCGAGAGGCCTTATGAAGTTCACATTTTCGTGCTGATCATACCGTCACAAACCATCACATCTTTTAAAGTTTGATGTGCGTTTCCAGCCCGTCGCTATGCAAGCGTCAACCCGCTGACACCACCTGTTTTGTGTAGCCATACGTTCCTCAAGAGCAGCTATCCGGCGCCCCGTCCGCCAGCTCCTCTTTACGACTTTGCGAGTCGATGCCACATTCCGTCTTCGTTCCGCTGGGGAGAAAATGCAAAAATAAATAAAAATAAAAATAAAAAATAACAGAGACAGTGACAAGCATATCAGCCACCCAGGGTCTTGGCGGCCATTGGACGCATGTAACCCTCGTGACAATGCAAATTTACGAGTTATGGCCCTCTGAGCTAGAAAGTCAAATCGGTAGGAACAGACTAGCTATCTTGTTAGTTCGTGGGGTAGCAGCTGGCTTGCTGGTCGGGATGGATCTTTTGTTTGGCGGGCTGTGACAATATTAGTGAAAGACCATGAGGTACCAATCATAACTATCGGCAACTATCGACGTGGGGGCCGATGACGCCTTGCATGGAAAAGGAGATTGGTTATCTCTATAAAGGGTTAGACAGATGCGGATTCGGGCTCTCGATGACCGTAATTACAGTTTTTATTCAAGAAGTTTTCTGTGCTAACTCCTTTTAATTGACATAACTGACATTATTCATACATTTGGGTGTTTGAGAATGGTTGATTATAGGGTTATACATAATATCAACACCCTGATTACAAGTGCCGAACTTTGGAACAAAGCAATATATTTAAATTCCAACTCCCGAGCTCCATAAGGGCTTGTTGCATATACCCACGAAGTTGCAGTCTACCAACACAACCCTCTCCCTTTATTGGCTTTTCCACTCGTCTCATTCGGCAGTATCGCAACTATCCAGAGTTACAGTGTCAAGCTATCCGCTACCTGAAAGTCCCTGCGCTAGTTGATAAATGCCATTAACTTGCGGCTCTGTCACTATTCCCCTGTGACGTTATTTCTTTGCAACTTGCACGTGAGCAATGGCTCCTTCATTGAGGTTGGCAGGTTTAAAAATCAACCTAATATCTAGACTAAGACTAGATTCCATAGGCGTCTAGGTGTCACTGCAGCACCTGGCAAATACGATATATCCCAATGGTAGGCCACACCGGGTTCTCCCCCCGCCGCCGTATCCTAGTGTGATCACCCCGTCATCTCGCCATCTCGCGTCCCAAGTCCCTGTCTGGTTACGATCCAGCTTCCCTTTTTGCAAGTTCGTCCGGACTTTGCACCCCACAACGGAGGCTGGTAGTAGCGCTGCGATATTATCTAAAACTTCCGCTGATATCAATATTTTGTCTCCATTCCCACGTTTAAGCCGCTTTGTGCGGGTTATGCCCCAGACTAGGCTTCCCCATCCCCCGGAGCCTCCACTTTGGAGAGGATATCATGATGTTGCATGCATATAGATTATTATGACTAGGGGAGAACTAGAGATATCCAGCCAGATGCCACGCACAAAAGGTCCTTCTCGGTGGCCCTTTTCTGCATCCATTGCATGCTAACTGGGCGAACAGAAAGCGTGGAGGTGCGGGATATAGACATGGGGTTCTCAGACGTAGACAGGCAAACTGCAGAATGGTGTCTCCGTAAAGTCTGGGCCAAATGAGACGCTGAAGTAACCGGCTGAGGCAGGGTGGTGAGGAACCACCGATCAAGATATCCCGCATTTGACATAAGAAGCCCACCGTTGTTCTCTTTTACATAAAAGACGAATGAATCTTTTGTGTGGTGTCTATAGCTGAGCTCGTACATAACTAGTGTTCTCTAAATTATTAATATACAACTAGTGATGCCACAACCAGGCAGGTAAAGCCGTTGGGAAATTCAAATTAATGCTATGCAACCCCCACTTGTAAGCAACATCCTCGTAGCTATCGGGCGGCAGAGAACCTCGGCAAGTAGTGCTCCCACTTCCACGAGGGATTGGAGTTCGGGTGGAACTTGCTAGTGCACATCACTCCATTTGACAAGTATCGGATTTCCAGGAGGCTTCATGCGAACTGGGGTGCGGGGCCTTTGGCGAGGCTTTGCAATTCGTATCATATCACTTGGCTATGAGAAGATGGATTATATTATGACCTTTAAGAATAATCAGGTACACGCAGCCTGCATTGCAGATCGCAGTTCTTATAGTCTCGGTGGATAGTAAATCTCTTACCCAAGGTTGCTTTGTTTGGATTAAAGGAATCCGGATGAAATCCATGGTGGCGGAGAAGGGAGAAAAAAATTGCACAACAGTGGTTCTTGATGTGGGAAGTCTGATGGGAGAAAACCCAAAGATCAAACGAGATAACGAGATATATACGAGAGTTCAGAAATAAGCACTACGTATAGTATCATATTCAGCCCTCAATTGCCCTTTGGCTTGGCTCCTACTACCGAGATTTAGTCTCCCGAAGAGAGGCCGGATTTGTTTCTCCTTATGGTCATGAGGGCTATACTATGCTGAGCTTGCCAGCGTTCCAAGCCAAGTAAGAAAATATGCATGTGAATTCATTATTCATAAAAAAAAAAAAAGGACAAGAAAAAAACCCCCCCACACAACAGAGAAGAGAGCCTGAACCTGCATGACCCAATCCAGTACTTTTGCTTCATTTACACATTTACACCAGGCGCTGGTTGACACATGTAAAATTCTCTCATATATACCGCCAAACCTTTCAATTTTATTCTTTTACCCCTTATGTTGTCCCTCGCTATAATGCCAATGTCAAACTGCGCCTACCGAGAAGACTACGACCATACCGACAAGCAGCATCCTCGACACCAACCGCTTAATAACACCGGAACTAAGTCCACACGTCAAGTTCCAACGACGGATGAAGCACCGATTTTGAGCCTTTCAAGGCGATCGCAGTGACATCGGGCCTTCGGCTATGACATTTCGTTTTTGACACTGTTTCCAGGCTAGGTAATGCCTAGTAGGTGACATCAGGGCGAAATACTGTGGCAGAATGGGGGCGCAACTATTGATTTTTAGTAGTTGACACACTTGAATGTGTTTTAGGCTGGCTTTTGTGTTGGATCGCCGAATCGAGGAGGTCCCTTCATTATTGACGATGGCTGTTAGTCTTGTTGGAGACGAAGATGTTGGATATTCAAGCCTGTGCTCTGCATTTTAACTCGTGAATTTGCCTTTGTGGGTTATATCCGATGCAAATAGGTGCGTACCTGGCTACAATCACAACCAAAGTCTTAGTGAGCGGCCGTCTCTCGCGGTCAAGGCGCTGTTGTGGCAGTTGATGTGGCATGGAGGAGGTGACAGGCTTGACATGGCTCGGCATACGATGTAATGGTGTGTATATGGAACAAACTTGGGAATCTATGATTTATTCCTTTTTTAAAAGAAAAAAAAATATATATATATAGTCATCGTGATATCGCCGATAGGCCGACCGCACGGAGGCGGAGGGTCATGTCCCGTTCGGCTTATCCTGGGCATGAAATATGTGCTATATATTTTATATGTGTTGGTTCAAGGACGGCACGAGCGTAAGTTGAAGCGTAACTTGACATATTTGGGCGTTAATATATCAAGTACTTTCTGGGTGTCTGAGAATCTCGTTATACAAGACAGACTCCAACGAAAAATTAAATACTTGAATATTATCAAAGAAGGACTCGGTATTACGTAGTTAGTAATGTTTTGTTTGTCTCCTTCCAACTGTTGTTGTTCCTGAATAAACGGCCACAAAACCATGTGACAATGACGAATATGGCAAGTAACAATTCAGGGTATACCTTCCAAAATACAGCGTACAAGTTCCTTCTATAATATTCACGAGGCAGCTGCTAGCAATATTTTTAGAGCACCCGCCAGTTGGCAGTTATAAAGGCTAAGAAAAAAAAAAGAAGAAATCTAATTAGGAGACAATAGAACAAAATTTCGTGATGCTAACCAAGATGAGGTCCAATTGTCTAACCATGAGTTTGGGAAGAAATTTCAGATGCATGTATATGTATGTACATTGTACATACTGTCACGGCAGGCACTTAGCCGTGAACCACAAAGACAGTCTCACCAAAATGCTTCACACATGATGTGAGATGCAGTTAATCTACATGTAGGAGGGTTGAGCCTCTGCTATGTGCGATATCCTGCCAACAACCCATTTGCATGCTTGGACCCTATGAGCGAGCTTTTTGCCCAAAACTACAACTCACCACATCCATTGATGAAATTTGCCGAACCAAAGTCCGTCCCCGTTACCCGATCTGTGTTCAGCTTTAGCCCTCTGCTTTCTGTGGCTCCAATCCTAATGTTTTTGAAGCGGATCCCGCCTTCTTCCACTAGTTGTCCGCACTTAGTGAGGATTGAAATCAGCAAGGTACAACTTTGAAAAGCCGTTAAGTCTCACACCCACACTATCTATACACCCAAAAGACTATTAACACACCCAAATGAGCTCCATTGTGACACCCCACTGAGACCCATGCTTGTTCCACGGAATCACGGCGCCTGGCAATAAAATAAACGAATTAAATATTGAGCTAGTACAAGACCCAAGGCGTGTATTTAAATACACGCTAGATCGAGGGTGTATCTCAACGAACCGAGGGACACACCTCATAGCCGAAGAGGCATGTACACAAGTTCGCCGTGATGGTCTGTATATAAGTTGTCCAGCGCCCACATCTAAGCTTCAAGTCTGGGGTCACCATCTCGATCTCCACCGTTTATCACGATTCCCATAACTATAATAAGCCTTCTTTGAAATCGTCTTTTCAAGCACTTACATATCGACGAAGACAATTAACTACATCTGCGAGGCATCTATTCATTAATCCAGTGCCATTTCCTCTGCCCTCCTCACTCTGCGCAAACGCTGCACTCACATCAACATTTGTACACTTCTACATCTTTCATCATACATATTCACAGCCACTCTAATGAATCCGACATTGCCTTACCCTTCTTCCATCCACCAATCTGGATGGCAATCTCGTGACTGTCATTCTCGTACATCTCCAACCGATCAAGTCAGAACACCTTCATTCACTCCTCGAACTTTCCCCGACGGCCCCGCCTCATATCGCATCTCCCCCCGCTCACCAGCGAGCACTGTTTCTTCCTCTAGCAACTTTGCGACCTACAACGAAAGCATGGCCGCCAGCCCTCGGAATTCACCCGGCGGTTCTCGCAAGAGACCTGCCTCCCGTGAGGCAATGAACTATGAGCACACTCCGCGCCGCCAACGCATTGGGAACGACCCCGAGCATCGCCAGTGGAGTTCTCCCCGGGTGCACGAGAACCAATTTGCTCCTTCTACCACGTACCCCCAAGACAGACTTCAGCTCTCGCGCCCAAATGAGCCGCGCTTCGCTGAGCCTGTCGAGTACCGGGCCGAGCCGTATCACCAACAACCCCGGGAAGCTTACGAGCCTGCTGCCACTAAGACACAACTTCCTTCTATCAATTCTCTTCTTGGAAGCATTTTGGATCGCGACCCTCTTCCTACACCCCGGAGCCGCGAGTCTTATTCGTCTGCTTCATCTTCATACACCACCAGTGGCCCTTACCAGCAGCCTCCCTTCCACGAGCCTAGACGGCATATGGCCTACCCTGCTCAGCGCTCCCCCCCACACCATTTCGCTGCCCCTTCCTATAACACGGTTCAGGCTCTGCCTCGCCAGCCTCCCGCTCACTCTGCTCCCATCTCTACCCGCCCTCACAGCTCAGAGTCATCGCTCGGCCAGGCCCCAGTACAAGACACCCTCGGCCCTAGAATCTGGAACGGAACTTACTTTCTTCCTCGCTTCATTAGAGAAGCCAACGTTGATGGCCAGGGCGTGTGCTACTTCTATGATGACGGAACTCACTGCAAAGCTGTCATTGATGGTGAGCCTGTCAACAAACATTGGGGTGTTACCAAGGCAGGCAAGCCCCGCAAGCGTCTGGCTATTGCCTGCATGACTTGCCGTGAGAAGAAGATCAAGTGCGATCCCGATTTCCCGGCCTGTGTCCAATGCCACAAATTTGGCCGCGACTGCCAGTTTAAGAATGCGTAAGTCTTTCATTCAATATTCCTTGCTTACCTTGAAATATGTACTAACACTCTATAGTCCCCGTGGCGGCAACACTACTTCTAGTGACGAGTCCTCTAGTACCTCCTACACCGAGTCTAACTCTACCTACCCTCTTGCCCCCCGTCCAGCTCCCACCTACTCTCCCAGACCCCAAGCTCCCATGGTCCGCGGCCCTCTTCCTCCATCATACCCTCATCGGCGCATGTAGATGGCTAAGTTATCACCACTATTTAGCGTTTCCCAGTCCGCCTCGAAACCAAAGCTATAGTCCCGGGCTTTTGCCTCGGACGACCAAACATTCCTGCCAATGTCCCAGTCATTATGATGCCGGTTTTGGCATCGAGTGAGAGCAGATAGCCTGTTGGCTACTCTGTTGGTCAGGTGGACCTCTGGCGCTTGTGCCAAAGGGTTCCTTGGCTGGCTCGCTTGAGAGACTTTGCATTCGACTTGTTCATCTTACCATCTGCCCTTGCTTCATTTTTCTTGTCTATATTCATCTTCACGATATACTTTACGGCCTTTTTCATAATCCCGGTGTGTAGTTCAGTTAACACCGCGTTTGGGGGGACTCTTGCTCGATCCTTTTTTTTATTTTTCTTTTGGCATTGTTTGGGTTGTATTTTTCTTTTTGTTTTGCATATTTAGCTTTTCCTTGGCTGTTTATGGGTGGAATTGTTGCTTGATTCACGCATATTATGTGGTTGGTTGGGCTTTTATTTTATTTTTAGTTGTTGGATTTAGTCTGGAGTTCTTCATGAGTGTATAGTCTGAAGAGTAATCTGTTGATACGATAGTCACTGGGTTATGCTCTTCGCCAGTGACCCAAAAGCAAAATTTGAATTTTTTCCCCCATACAATGGCTTGTTTCTTTGAAATATCACGTGAACATAAAAATGTATCTATTGGTTTGGTCATGTTTGTATCCGTCGTATTGTGGCTAGATCTAGACCATATGTAGACGTAAACCAATACAATCAACAATCAATCAATCTGTATTGCAGTTTTGACAGTCTCCGGACTACGGTCGCTCGCTCGCGGAAGGCTCTGATATAGGCAAGCAGACGGTCTTATAATCTGTCCGGTACTTAATCCGGCGTCTAATAGACTCGTTATAATAGGGTAGACGTTAAATAAATTCAATTCAAATCAATTGCAGTTTTGAGTACATCAGCAAGCGGTCTAGAAAGATCGGCACATCCAAACTAGCGGCCGACGGAGCCAGAACGGCGCTCGGAACTTGGCTGGGAGGCCGCTCATATACTGGGCCGGAGGTTCTGGAAGATGCGGTTCTTTGGGTGCCAAGTCACTGTGAAGTCGAAGGGAACGAAGTCGTGGATTCTCCGGCTAAGAATGGGTGCCGTAGTGAGAGGTCACTAGTTCCCACTAGTTACCCAAACATGTCGTTGTCTCCAGCACGCTGTTGGAAGAACAAAACTCACAATGAGGGATTCAAAGCGTGGATGAAGAAGCAGCTCCAGAAGCCAGCTAGACACCTAAAGAAACCATTTATACTACCCAAGGTCTGTAATTCCAAATGGATGAAGCGTCTGGCATGGAATATAGTTTCTTGGGTATTGGCTTCTCGCTCCGGCCATGGCGACTTTAAAGAGTATCACCTCCGGTTTAATCATGACGACGCAGTTCTCCATTGCGGGGTTCCAGACTGTGGGCAGGCAAAGACACCAACGCACCCTTGGTATTGTCTTGGTAATGTCAAGAAACTCAACGAGTCTTTCGTCAAGAAGCTACTGCTGAATCATACCTCCTACGCATACCTGGCCGAGAAGTCGGGATCCAAGTGGAGCCGGTTCAAGGTATGCATTTAGATTTATAAAAGCTGCCGAGTTTGGTTTTTGGTTTTTTTTAAAATCATTTTTCAGCTTTCTTTTCTTTTCTTTTTATATGGTTGATGACTTATATATCTGAGGTGGTAGCAGCAAACCGGCCCCGTTCAGGGCACAGGAGTCTCCGGACTACCATTGCCCGCTTGCCGGAATGCTTTTATATAGGCAGAGCAGACGGCCTTACACTCTCTGCGGAAACCATTTGTGGAAATCCGGCGTCCCATTATCATCATATTGATATTTGTAGACGTAACTAAACCAATCAACCAATCAATTAATTAATCGAAACCTGGCGCGGAAAGACATAGTGTTACCCAAATAATTTGATATTATATATTTCTTCTTTTCATTATGACATTACGACTACAGCTAGCACACAATAAATATGCAATCTCAAGAAAGAGACCCTCATACTACTTTATGAACTCCCCGTTTCTGGGTTATGTGACATAACACCTCTCCCAAACCATTCCGCCACTGTTCCAAACCGATCATCACTTCTCTCCAACTCCATCTTAAACAACTCATGTTTCCCTGCATTATCCTCTTGTGCCTTTCGCAAAGCCCTGATCGTCGCATTCTCCATCGAACAAATCGGACACTCCACCTCCGGGTCAGTCCCACCACCCCGTAGACACCTCTGGTGGAAACTATGTTTGCACAAAAAGTGAACAATTGGCAACTCCAGGCCTGCGCCACAATCAGAGCATCTGGTGGCCTGGAAGACCGCAGGCTTTGTAGTGAGGTCATGGAGTTCTTTGCGTTTTTCGTCGGCGTCAGTACGGAAGGCGTTGATGCGCCGGCGATTGGAAGCGATTTCGCGGCGATCACGTTCAATGGTTTCGTTAAGGTAGGGCTTGATCATACCCAAGGTAGCAATGCCACCCGAGTTCTGCGCCTGCCCGACAAGTGTCTGGACAACTTGGAGAGGTGCCATCAGGCCATCGGAGTCAATTTTATGAAGGACAGAGGCGAGTTCCTCGGGCCCGGCTTCGTTGAGGACGTCTTGGTTTGAAGTCAGATAAGAAAGGGCAGCTGGATATAGCTGGGGCTCTTCAGCACCGTACTTGCGTAGGGCCTTGAGTGCACCTTGAGTATCCTTAGCAGCAGTATAGGAGCGGAAGATATCAAAGAGGAGACCAGCCTGTTCTCTAACTAGAACTGTACCGTCTTTAAATTCTGAAAGATCAGAAAGAAGCAAAACATTCGAACTTTCCATGGGGACATTATCGCCTTGGATCAATTTCTTAGCCTTGGCCTCCCATTCCTCACGGTTGGCACCCTTACGCTCAGTGGATTTACGCAGATACATCTCAAATAGAGTTGTATAAAGATCCGTCTTGTCAGCCTCGGTGACATCCGGCTCTTCCAGACACGACTCCAAGAATTGAATAAACTCGTCCGGGTGGTCCAAGAACGACGAAAACGCAGTCCTTGGGGGAGGAGGGGTATACTTGGGAGCTGGAATATCGTCTTCGTCCAGTAAAACAACACTGTTTTTGATCTCACCTCTTCCGGGAGTTCCAGGAGTTACAATCGTAGAGCTGTTGAGATAAGGAAGAGCAATAAAGTTGGACAAGTTTTGGACTGCTGTAGCAGCAATCCCGGAACTAGCGGGTGTCGGTGCATCAGCTGGTGCGGCAACATCGATGATTGGGCGGTATCTCCCGGTGTAGTAAGCCACAAAGACTCGAGTCGTTTCCTGGGGGCAGTGATCGATCAACACGCGAGCGTACTTCATTAATGATGGATATGCCTAGCAGCTGTTAGTATAATTAAAGTCTGGGTATAGATGTTGACATATATACATACAATATCAGGATGCTGATGGCAAATGAATGCCAAAGCTTCCTTGTATTTCTTAGAATCTTCGACCAATATGTCTACCACCATCTCAGTTTCTCCATGCTGTTCCGCCAGGTACGCTGCTTGCTCATTGTATCCACCCTGTCTACACATGGAGATAGCAGTATCAAGGTCGAACTTGAGGTCACCTGGAGACTTTATAAACTTCTCGAGTTTATCGATATCCTTGAGCTTAGCATAGCAGTTGAGAAGCAGGGTAGTATGATCAGCAGTGGCCTTCCTGTGATCATGCAATTGCTCCAGATATAAGATTAGATTGTGAATACGTTGAGTGTCAAGAAACTAGGGATTGTTAGCATAATGAAACGAGCTAGTAATTTTAGGGCATCGTAACCTACCTTGCGGATGATTTGAGATGGTTCTGTCGAATCAATCGCCCGGATATACTGTACCATGGCGCCATCAAAGTCTCCCTTCTGGTATAGAAAGTCACCAAACTTGCGGAAAATGATGCTCTGCTGCTCAGAATCCAGAGAGGCCTTCTGAGCAAGATCGATGGCTAATGGGTAGAGATTCCGTTGGTAAAGCATATCTAACTTGCTTTGTAAAGGTTTCTCGTGATATTTGGTAATCTGCAGGTATGTTAGCTTTAACCGTATTCCCTAGCATAGATTGTCATCTTACCTTTCCATCTTGAGCCAATGTGTACAGGCCTCCCCAAAGTTGAAATATGTGACTGATTGATGTCACTACTGACTCGGTGTGAGCAATCACTCGGAGAGTGGGCTCTATAAGTAAGAATGTAAACACGCTTAAGAGATCCGATGCGCCGCCGAACCTCCGAATGGGCTCTTTTTGTTTCCGCGAGACATCGTCTGACGGAGGGCACAAGATAGCCACGTAGTCATCATATGTAGATATTAAGCTCTTGCCACTTTCATAGGCACAGGGCGGTCCTCTTCCGTCCTCAGTGTAGTAATATAGAGCATCTTCTCTGGCCACTACAATGTCTCCAGTCTTTTTGTCCTTGGTCATACAACCGACAGCGCACCCTGCGTCTTCAATAGTCTTGGCGGGAAGATTCTGGCCCTTCTTTGTGATCGTTATGCGCAAGATGCGCGAAGTTGTGGCGATGAACAAAGCAGTATCCTGAGCTTCATCTGTCGTGAGCTCGACCCCAGTGATAGGCTCCTCTGATTCATGCACTATCCGTTGTTTCGCTCCGAGGTCATTGATAAGGTCACCACGAATGACTGTGACACTTCCGTTGGCAAAGCCTACAGCAATTTGGCGTACGTCATCGGTGGCCGTAAATGCTGATATCTTTTCAATGAATGGTTAGTCTGATTCGATGATTCTAGAATTAGGAGAACTTACGGGGAATTGTTTCTTGTTATTGTTGATGGCAAGAGTTGTTAAGCAGGTCGGCAGGTTGGTCTTCTTCATAGGTTTGTCTAGAGCCCACACCTTGAGAACTGGCGGGTTGCTTAAGTCTTCCTACGTTGTGTTAGCAATCTACAAAAATGAAGGTCTCAATATTCCTACGACCCCAGGAGAACATACGGCCACAGTGATCAATAAACTAGTGCCTTCGACTTGGCGCATATGTGTAATAGTCCCTTCATCATGAGCTTGAAAACTGCGCACAATCTTCCACTTTGAATTCACAATGCGCACATATCCATCAAAGGTTCCCAAAAAGAGATTATCGGATCCTGTGCACAGGCAGGATATCTCGTTGCTTTGGAAGAACACGCGAGTCTCGTCGTCGAGTAACTTAATGGGGGCGACGTCGAAAAAGTCGAATGACTTCCACTGATTGTAGACAGTTCGTTAGCGGTTTAATAGTGTGAATCTAAACATTGTGATGTGCGACGTACGGAGAGGGCCATTTTGTACTATATTTCGGGGTGATGAGACGACAATTTGGTAGAGTTATTGTCGTTGGCGCAAGTCCTGATTGTCGTGACGCTAGTTTGCGCCCAAGGCTCCGCTGTTGATTGCAACTATTCAATGTCGTCAGAGTTCATGGGGCAGCTTTGAATCCCTGTCTATTCAACTAGGTCACGTGGAACATGGGTTTATAGACCCTACTTGTCTATTTGATTGACATACAATATTCAATTTTTATATTGAACCATACGATTTTATATATGTTTTTAGAACAGATAACAAATTATTACTCATTAACCATGCATTGTATTTAAGGTACCATCATGAATGAAATATATAGTGCTTCCACATGATACTTTTTAGACAACATGCGCTCAACCCCGCCTCCAAGTCTTAATAATGAAAGCCTGGACCCCACTGTCAAAATATCTATGGCAGCAAGTTCCAGAAGTCACTACCTTCCCAGCCAATGTTGACGTAAGACTCCAGTACCTGCCGATACACTAAGTGTGGGAGCCTTGCAATATCAAACATCTTGGATCTGGAAATTAGGCAAGCTACCAGCCCAATTTTGCTGCTGATATAAACCTACAGTTAGAAACAATAATTTATATCTCGCTTTATTTTTCACACCGATAGCATTTATTCTTTATTTGCCCTTTTAATGCCTGTCAGCAGTTCTTGTTTCACGATTAGCGCGTAGGCTTGCGCTATAGAGAGCAAATCCTTCTCAAATTGAATCTCTAACAGATATATGCTACACTTCCCGTTTTCTACGTCTGGATTTACAGTTCACAAACGATCTTCGAACCGACCAAAGATTTAAAACCAATAATTCTGGTACAATGAGCGACAATAATGAGTCCCGGGAGCCGTCGGCCCCCGGTACTCCGCAACCTGCTGCTGTCAACCAGACACCTGATGCTCCCGACAAAGACACTATGGAAAAGGTATCTACTATGATAATACCGAAAGCAGCACGCTTGAATACACATGTCTAACTCTGTATCTCTTTGTATAGATCCGTCTTCGCCGTTTAGCTAAGCTTGCATCTCTTGCTAAGTCCACACCATCCTCGCCCTCGGGAGATAACTCTGCGGAAGCTGGGCCTTCTACTCCGGTTTCCCAATCGACACCCATCGGAAAATCAGATGCTGCTAAAGCTACCGCATCGTCATCTATCCTTGCAGCTGCTGCTCAGTCAGTAGCTGCCAACAGAGCCTCAAGACCGGCGCAATCTCCGGCCAAGCCAGCACCTGCAGGTATGGGAACCAAGCGGCGTTTCCCTGGACATGGGACTGACCCTTCTTCTGCAGATAAACCCACGCCGGCGCCAGCACGGAGAATTGCGCCGGCTTACACTGAATCTCTGGAGGACTTTTCCGATAGAATACTGATGGAAATTCTCCATGCGACTGTCGACCCCGAGAAGAAGACCTTGAAATCAAATGAGAAGATTAACCTCACCTTTTTGCCTGGTGTTTGCGATGACCTTCGGAGCGATTCTAAGCCTCTGAAGCTTCACTCTGGAGTCCTAGATTCGGCTATCTTGGAAGCTACTACCTTGGTCCCTCATAGCCAACCTCTACTCTCATATCTTCTTCCGGCGTGGAGCAGAGCGCAGGCTCTGAGACGGGCTCCGACTCGAGACATGACTCCCGAGAAGTTGAGTGTATTGGACGAAGTGAAGCGCATGTGCATTAGTAACTGCGTTTTCGCCCTGACTATGCCGGCTCTGTTTGGGTAGGTATATATCCTGTATGCGACTCTTCAAGTATATACTAACTGGTGATAGCCGTGACATGGACGAGGGCACCAACATCCCGGCGCAACACCTGGCGCATCATCTCACTCTCCACCCTACAGATGATATGGGAATAGACGATGAGTTTTTGAAAGAGGCTATTCACAGATTTGATGAGGTCGATGGTCTGGGTGATGTCTTTGCCGAGGCTATGCGAGTGTTAAGTTTTTCGTTAGCTAGCATGTCGATGGAATCTCCTAACTACCGTAACTACGTAAACGTAAGCAAAGCTAGAGCACTATCCCCCCCCCAAAGTACTTATACTGACGATGTCATAGACCTTCTTACTTTTTTCTAAATTTCCCGAACTCCTCAAAGTCATTGCTAATCATCCCGCATTCTTGGGAGCTACAGATGGCCCTTCCCTCCAGTCTCAGACTATTCTTGGCCCCTTTTTTAATCTTTCTCCTCTTCGCGAGGAATCAGTCAAAGTTTTCTTCCCTTCACCAAGGACAATGGACCGTGGCACTATCGCCAGATCACAAGATTCGTTACGCATGACTCTCCAGGGACTTCAAACAGACCTGTTTACTATTATCAATGCGTTCGTGAGAGTCAACTCCGAAGTTCGGTCCAAGACCCTGGATTGGTTCGCTCTCGCCGTCAATAAGAACCATAAACGCCGTGCCATGCAATATGATCCCAAGGAAGTCTCATCTGACAGCTTCATGGTCAATGTTACTCGGATTTTGGACCGCTTGTGCGAGCCTTTCATGGATACCACCTTTAGCAAGATGGACAAGATCAGCGTCAACTACTTCCGCCAAAAGCCCCGGGTTGATATCATGGATGAAACCATGATCAACGCTGACGAGGCTACTGCTAAGAAGTTCTACGCTACAACTCTAGAGGGCTCTCCGCATTTCATCTCGGAGGTCTTCTTCCTAACTATGGCCGCCCACCACTACGGCATCGAGTCTTTGTCGTCAAGTCTCAAAAGTATGGACAGAGAGATCAAAGAATTCCTCAAAGCGCTAACTAGACTAGAGTCTGAGAGGGCTAAGTTTGCTACCGTAAGTTTGATAGGGAGATTTATTTATTTGTCCACTTACTAACCCAACTGCAGAGTCCTGCCCGACTAGCACAATTTGAACAACTGTACAACCGCCACGCGGAGTTTCTCAATAGAATCATGGGCCGCAAAATGACCATCGAGGGTGTTTTGGAGGACCAGAAAATGCAAGAAACCTCGGTTCGTTTCATGCGCTATGTTGCTGTCTGGCTCCTCTGCGTCGGTAGCAAGACTGATTATACTCCCGACAAGACGGTTACTTTGCCTTTGACGAGTACCGAGAATGAGGAGTTTTCGTGCATTCCTGAGTATGCGCTCCAGAATGTGGTCGACAACTTCAAGTTTGTTTATCGCCATGTACCACAAATTCTGTCCTTTTCCACGGGCCCTGAGCTTATGACGCTCTGCATCACATTCCTGGAGTGTTCAGAGTTGATTAAAAACCCGTACTTGAAGTCATCCTTGGTGACCTTGCTGTTCTCGGGAACGTTCCCTTTGTCGAGATTCGGCGAGGGTGTCTTGGTTGACCTGTTGTCCAACTCGAAGTTTGCCAACAAGCACTTGCTTCATGCCTTGATAAAGTTTTACATTGAGTGTGAAAACACTGGTGTGAGCAGTGCCTTCTACGACAAGTTCAACATTCGTTACGAGATCTTCCAAGTTATCAAGACTGTGTGGAAAAAGAACGAAATTTACAGCAGAAAGCTTACTCAGGAAAGTAAGACCAACCGTGCTTTCTTTGTGCAGTTTGTCAACATGTTGCTGAATGATACCACATATGTTCTCGACGAGTGTATGGGTAAATTCCCCCAGATCCGGAATCTTGAGAGGGAATTAGCATCTGAAGAGTTCTCGTCACTTAGCCAGGAAGATCGTCAGAAGAAGGAAGACGAGCTTCAACAACTGAGCAATAGTGCGACAAGTTACATGCAACTTGCTAACGAAACTCTTGAGATGATGACCATGTTCACTGAAGCTTTGAAGGGTGCTTTTACGATGCCCGAGATCGTACACCGTTTGGCTAGCATGTTAAACTACAACCTGGAGACCCTCGCTGGTAGCAAAGCTGGCCAACTCAAGGTCAGCAACCCGGAAAAGTACCACTTCCGCCCCATTGAGCTTCTCTCGGCATTTGTAGACATCTACATCAACCTCAGCTCATCTCCTGAGTTCGTCGAGGCTGTTGCTGCCGATGGCCGCTCGTATAAGCCAGAGATCTTTGATCGTGCCCATCGGATTCTCAGTGGCAAATCGATGAAGGATCCCACAGATTTGCAGAAATTCTTGGAGGCCAAGGAGCGGTTCCTAGAGGCCAAGCTTGAGGCAGACCAGGCGGAGTTGGACCTGGGTGATATCCCAACAGAGTTTGAGGATCCGATCATGGGCGATCTCATGAAGGATCCCGTATTATTGCCCTCGCATAACATTGTGGATAGATCTACCATCGTTCAACATCTGCTGTCTGATCCTAAAGATCCTTTCACGAGACAGCATATGACTATTGATGATGTGGTGCCTGACGAAGCGTTGAAGGCCAGGATTGAGAGCTGGAGACAGGGGAAGTTGGCGGCGGCGAAGGAGAAGGCTCGCCAGGAGGTTGCGGCAAAGCAAGAGAGTAATGATGCTATGGACACGACAGAGGATTGATTTGTTTTTGTAGTGATTAGCAGGTCAATAGTTATATCCAACACAATGTTACCAAGAACCAGCGAATCAATGGAAGGAAACGAACTCTAGAATTAGACATAAAAAAGACATGAAACTATGAAGTAGAAACTTTTGGAAGCCATTAATTAAATCCACAGAAATACGCAAAGGAAATACAACCAAGAAATACAACCCAGATATCAGACCAAACGCCAAAACTCAACCACAACAAGCCAGACAACTATCCATATTTATACAGAGGCAGTGATGGCCTCCTCAAGAATCTGCAGAGCCTTGACAATCTCCTTATCTTCGATAGTCAGGCTAGGAGTGATTCTCAGAGTGTTGGTACCCGCAGTAATAATCAACAAACCCCTCTCTCTCGCGGCCTGGACAATGGGCGATGGATCTCTGGTCAACTGGACACCAAGGATAAGACCCTGGCCACGAACCTCGGTGATCAACTCAGGGAACTTCTTGGCCAGCACCTCAAGCTTCTCTCTAAACAGCTTGCTCTTGCTCTCAACACCAGCCAGCAGCTTGGGGTCCGACAGACGGCCAAGGACATAGTGGCCCAGACGGCAAGCAAGAGGGTTACCACCAAAGGTGGTTCCGTGGTCGCCGACGGCGATCTTCTTGGCAACGTCACCAGTGACAATAGTGGCACCAATGGGGAATCCATTACCCAAAGCCTTCGCTGTAGTGATGATGTCCGGGTGAGCGGCCGCGGGCAAGTGGCTATGAGCCCACAGCTTGCCGGTACGAGACATACCACACTGGATCTCATCGTAAATCAAGACAGCACCAACCTCCCGGCATCTGGTTGCCAGGGCAGTAAGGAACTCGACGGACCCAGGGTTGACACCGCCCTCGCCCTGAATGGGCTCGACAATAACACCACAAGTCTTCTCGGTGACGAGCTCGGCGATGCCGGCGACGTCGTTGTAGTGGCCATACTTGAAACCGGGAACCATAGGACCGAAGGGCTTTTGGTACTTGGGGTTGGGAGTGGCAGAAAGCGAGCCCATGGTACGACCATGGAACGCTTTGTGGAAGGAGACGATTTCGGTCTTGCCGCCTGAAGGGTCAATGACCTTCCCGGCCTTGCGGGCAAACTTGATGGCAGCTTCGTTGGCCTCAGACCCCGAGTTGCAAATGAAGACGGCCTCGGCATTGTGCATACCGCCGGACGCCTTAGTCTGCTCAACCAGTGCTTTGCTCAGAGCGCCAGTCCACGGGTTGTAGTAAAGGTTGGAGGCGTGCACGAGCTGACCGGCTTGCTCAGAGAGAATGCGAGTGAATTCGGGGTCGCAGTGGCCAAGGGAGTTGACGGCGATACCACCGGTGAGGTCGAGGTATGCGCGGTCTTCGGCGTCATAGAGAGTTGAGCCGGTGCCGCGAACAAAGACAGGGCTGGGGCGGGAGTATGTGGTGACCATGTAGGGTTGGGAATCGGCGACGATGGAGGCAGACTTGGATCCGGAGGCGGGGTCAGGGTGGGAAGTGGTCTAGGAGATGTTAGTGGCTCGTTCTGTTTATGGCCAATGTTTGAATGAATCGGTGATGGACTTGTGGTTCTTTGATATTGGGAGTGCAAACATACAGAAGCAGCGCGGACGACGGGGCGCATAACAGTAGCGCGAGCCAGAAGCTGGCGGCGCAGAGACACACGAAGAGACAGCATTTTGTAATAGAGAGGCAACGAAATAGAAAGATTTGATTCTCTACACAGTAAGAAGTCAACTCACAGCAAAGACATGATAATGAAGGAGAAAGAAAGACCAAGAATACGGTTATTACAGTCCAAATATAAAGAAGCAATATCCACTTCTATCCCCGGGGCGCATCGAATCCTCAAATCGCAATAGCGGCGTTGATGCTCCGAAAAGCCGCTAACTAATACAGTCAGTCAGTGTCACTTGTTAGGTGTTCCTGTTAGTCATACCCGCAGTCCAGTCACTGGGGTTCCTAGTTGTTGCATATAACCCTTGTATCGTTGATTAAATTGGCTGGGTTACGATGTGACCGTGATTATGTTCTTGGACACAGAAAATAGTGGGGGGCTTATCGATAAGTATTTATTTAATTTTGATGGGGCCAGAAGATCTGATAAGCGTTAAAAGGTATGTGGGGCGGAATTGCGAGACTGGCGCCGCTAAGTGTTAGATATGTGTTACCACCAGGAATTGTCTCGTATGTGTATATTTCTGGATTGATCGTGAACCAAGTTAAATTAGATACCGTGTAAGAGTTTGTATCTAGCAAGGGCTTTAGAAGATGCACCATGAATCATTTGTCTAGTAATCTGGCGTTGACTCAGACTTGCATAGTCCCTGCACTGCGTCATACAGCTAACTCACTGAAATCACCGTCATCAATACATGCCTCAAACCACCTAATCACAATCCTTTAGCTCCCTAAACATTATCTGCCTCATTTCCGACAATATCGGCCAGCTGTTCCTACTCTTCTCCATACTGTTGGTGCTTATTCACATTGTCATCCACCAGATTCTGTGTCAAGGGTTCTCCGTCCCATCTCATGTCTGCGCAGACCGTCATAGTGACCCCGTAATCCGGTGAGCAGGCCCTTAAATAGTTGTTGTGCCCTGGATTCTTCCCATCTGGCCACTGAATCGCATCGCAGTCTTTCTGATCGCTAGCTAGATTGATGATCGTGTTCTCAAAGGGCGTGCCGAACACATCGACCAAGCTGAAGAAGAGCTTGGTGGAGTCACCGTCGTTTTCAAGGTTGTAGCCAAAGATCATTAGGTTTCCTTCGTTAAAGAGGGCAGTTTCGTTGCGGGTGACTTTGAGGGCGATGCCGCCGGAGGCATCGTCGTGATGGATATATTCGCGGTAAGAGCCGTGGCCAGGGGCAATGCGGTATCTGGGGCTGAGGGTAGAGCTTACAGACCAGAGGAAGATGGGGTAGTCACAGTGATTAATGACGGACGCCATAGTGTTATATATCTCATATTGGGGTTGCTGGGCAATAGTGCTAGTGGTAAAGCACAAGATGGAAGCTAGCGAAGTGATCTTGGCCATTGTGAAGATAGCCTAACAAAGGTTGCAGGAAAACGAGATCAGAATTCTTTGGGCCCAAAAACAAAGCTTATTTTCTAGCTAGTAAGAGCTGGTAAAACTAGAATTTACTTCATATTGATGTTTACTTTCCATCTAGATCGCGACTCCTAATACCGTTGGTTGATGGTAGTTACTGCTTTAGGAAGTCAGCACAGATTCAGGGTTCAACTTTTCAATATAGTCATTAAAATAGGGTTCATATACCCTATTTTATATATCCGATGAAATTCTTAGGGTCTGACGTCATCTTAAATTTGACTCGACTTCTTGGAGAAATCGGCTAGCCAGTTGGAGAAGAGCAGCGTTCGTCAGTCAGTTTGGCCCAGAGTAGCCAAAAGATTAATTTGTTAATAATACATAATCAGAAAAGCTTTGGACTTTGCCAAGATTCACATGTAAACTATGTACACGTACCTGGATGTGACCGGCATATCTCTTGAGAAACGGGAGTTTCATGTTCATGCACTCCGTATTCTATACAATGTAGAAAGCTAGCACCGTAGCTCTATCTCGTAAGTGACTCTTTTTAGTAGTTATATTTCAGATATTGATTGGCACCTTCATCTGTAACCAAACTCTCAACTTTTGCTATTGAACGTGCCGAGTTGTTGCTAAGTCTCTGGCCCATTGCGATCATAAAGACCAGGGTTCATTTTCACATGTCAATTTCATCCCAAACTTATATCTGCCAAATAATTCCTCCAATAATCACAGGCTTAACCAAGAAGCAAATTCCTTATTAGCTCAATAGCCCTTTGTATTATGCCCTTGCGCTCCCCAACCATGCTTGCTTTAACCAATCTATCAGAAAGATACAGCCTAGCTAGCCTCAATATGACCCGAGGATGTCACCCTCAACGGTGTCCATCTGTTCACCAAGGCCGTCACAGGACTCTGTAATAGTCATCACGAGAACACGAGTAGCGCTAATCTGCGATTTCCAGATTAAGTTTCAAGCATCAAAGGGACTGGGTACGGGAAGGTGCTGTCAGCTGGCTTGTGATAGACTGGAGAGATGATGTTGTTAAGTCCCCTGGAATGGGGCGTGACGTGCCCGACTACAGCATTTGGAGAGAACTAGTTGCTTAATTTGTCTGGATATCATCCTTCGGAACAGTTATAGATGTTTTCCCGTATGTTAAAATTTTAATATAACATGACTTGCTAATTATTTCTCCTGGTACATGTATCATCTGGCTCTGATCACGGTGTTGTACAACTTCAAGTTTTGTCTCGTATTTACTACGGTTAATATACATATTGATAGCACACCAAGCTCAATATTACGATACTCGTTTTTCCACTGCTCTTGGATTATTTCCCTTTGAGCATGTGATGTTTGCTATACTACCGCAAAATTCTTCGCCATGATAGATCATGTTCTTGGTCGGCCTTCGGCAGGATATAGACGTCTTCAGGTTTTAGCAGTGCTGTCTTTTTGGCTGGCGTATTTGAAGCGGTGAGTGCCTCCTATACAACTTAGGCTCTCTTTATATGAGCAACGACTAATGCATACATCGTGATATAGAGGGCACCGCCACGGTCCACCCATCATCCGAAAAGTATCCAAATTCTTCACCCAGCGGCTATCACCATGGCAGATCGTCACCTGTACTATACTGTATCTTTATGGGGCGCGAAACTTCTCGTCCCTCATAGGACTTGCTAGTCCAGACCCAATGTCTAAGATGTACGAAGCTAGTTTCTTCCGTGCCACTTGGGTTCTTACCGCCCTAGACGCTGGATTTTGGACCGCCATGAAGATCAAGAACCAACGACTGAGGGATCTCGCCTCCATTCTATTCACTGGCTTCTACCTACTTGCTGCTGACCTTGCCGACGAGAAAGTACGGAAAGTACGTGCGAACCTCACAATCGAACATCTCCGAGTGTCCTGGAACAAAACAACTACACCATATATTCACTTTTTCCTGAACCTAACGAGGCCACGCTTCCTTCATCATGGACCTCGTAAAATTCGTATTTCAAGGCCTGAGGGGAGTGATTACACAGAACCCATCACAGGCTGGATATACTTTGACGGAACTCTCTCAGAGATGCAGAAACATACCAAAATCCTTCTTGATGTCCCTGGCGGTGGATGGGTAGCGATGGACCCTCGGTGTAATGATGACAAGCTTGGGTGTTGGGCTGCCAAAACAGGAATCCCTATTCTTGCCTTGGATTACAAAAAGGCACCAGAGTTCCCGTATCCTTACGCCCTCAACGAATGTTTCGACGTATATACGCAGATTATCCGTACTAGGGGCCGGTGTATTGGTCTTTCGGGCTTTGAAATTCCCCAGATTGTAATTTCTGGAGACAGTGCTGGCGGAAACCTCGCCACTGCAATGACTTTGATGATTCTGGAACGGACAGTTGGTCACCTAAAGCACACTGACAGGAACAGTGACCTTCCCCTTCCCGAAAGTGTTATCTTGTTCTATCCTTGCCTTGATATGAACATTGGTAGTTGGATGTCAGACGAGGAAATGGCACTTATTAGAGATCGTCAAACGACTAAGGCGAATCGGAAATTTGCTCGCCGTAAAACACTGCAGTATGACTCACTGATGGGAACTCCACACCACTCGGATGATGAAGATTTCGGGTTGACAGATAAGGTGGAGAAGGGACTTCCAGAACGTTTTCGAAACCAAAACATAGGCCAAACCATGTCTCCTAAAATATCACTAACACCAGAGAAGCTAAGGTCTCCTCAACTACAGAGTTCAGCTGGGTCTCACCACCCCAAACCATTAAGCACCAGACTGGCCATGTCTTCCAAAATCTCATATTTCAATGATCGAGTATTGACTGCTGAGATGATGAGAGCGATGGTTATCATGTACATCGGACCACATAATCGTCCAGACTTCCGTACCGACTACTTGCTGTCACCCACAATCACACCAGACTCATTGCTTGCTCATTTCCCCAAGACATACTTGATGACTGGCGAACGAGACCCTCTTGTTGATGATACAGTCATCTTTGCTGGCCGCCTCCGCCAAGCCCGAAAGCTTCTTTTTGAGACTCGGGACCCTGTCAATGGGAGTCTCGATGACACTCCATTCCAACCCAGCCCAGACGACACCTACACCGAGGCGGACATCCTCGAGATGACGCTAATACCGGGTGTATCCCACGGCTTTCTGCAGTTCCCCACGCTTTATCCCAAGGCCTGGGGCTTTCTCGAACAAGCCGCTAAATGGATTGGGGCTTCCTTTGTAGCCGGTCCGGAGATCCGCCGTCGGGAAATTCGCCGTCGTGACGTCTTGTTTCGGAGGGCCGCTGCCCAAGCTGCCCGGGTTGGTGATTCTGATAGCGATGAGGAGCCTGGAATAGAAATGGCAAGGGTAAAGACAAAGAGACGGCCGAAGTTGGGGTCGGAAAACACCAGAGATAGCGGGAGTGACACAGTAGTGGTAGCGTTGGAGTGTGCTGAGGCGTTGGGGGAAGATAAAAGGGATATGTTAGCGGGTTTAAAGAATACGATCGGGGGGTTTGTGGCGAGGAAGAAGATGATGGAGACATTGAATAGTGAGGAGGATTTGTTGAAGAGGAGGATGGAGGGTTTGGCTAGGGGACTAACGGGAGCGGCGGAGTAGGGGATAGTAAATGATGCTTATTTAGAGCCAGATCTAGGATATCACATACAGAACTGTTACGTCGCAATTGAAATTTAGCATCATATTATTACTAATTCACTATTCCTGTCATTCAATTGTTCAATTAGGATCTTAGGCTATGGTTCCATGTCTACCTCCTCTGCATCCTCTTAACTTATCGACCTCTATACAATGCTATATTACCATCACCTTCCTCGACCAACGTAACCCTCCACTGTCACCTATATTCCAAAGTCCTCCCCGTCTCTGCCCATCCCCGGATTCTGTTATCTTCCTCGCTTCCTCCATGGTTTTGGAAAAGACTGGTACATGCATATCATGTCTGATCCTTCGATATCTTCATGCATAGATGCCGTCCTGATATTGATTCCTTTGGGATTATTCTGGCTTATCGAGCGCAGAGGGCGAACAAAGACGATGCAAAGGCGGTAAGATCGGAAGGGTATTTGCCGATGAAGGTAGTGAATAGTAGTAGGAGGTAGTCGAAGACTTTGAAACTGGCCAGAGACTGGTATGGCATCTTCCGGTGTTCTGCGGGGTGCTGCGACGGTAAGATTTTGCCCTGGTGCTACTTGGAACCCGACCAAGTCTCAGTTGATACCTACTATACGCTTTCACTGCGTGCCAAGATACGATTGACGCCCAAGCTGACGTTAGGCAAAAGAGAGAACTTGCCATGTCACGGAATCTTCTCTCCATGAAATCTCCCGCCCGACCACCGAATATATGCCGAGTTTGTGCGCCTCTGGATCGCGGGAGCGGTTCTGGATACGGAACTTTGCTGTTATCAAGATTTATAGAGGTTTGTCAACTTATGCTGTTTCTCTCATAATATTACATTTGCCCCAAACACTCGAATTCCGACACGCTGGTGTTCCCATTCTTCGGATTGGTTCATCTGCATTATGTCGGGTAGTCAGGGTACATGTCAGATGATCCATCACAGGACTCTTGTCTGCCCTTGCTTACGATTGTCTCGGACATCGTCATGACCGTACGCTACGTTTATAAAATCATGGGGATTTTATGTTCAATATACATACCGCCCAACAGGATGTTGTCATTAAGCAAGATCTGGGGATACTATCTTCATCTTCAGTGTAAACAAATATTTATGTTAGTATAGCATAACACTACTGGGCTGATGAAGTGCAGAATACATGGTGATGCGGTTTGACGTTGCTGATCGTATAACTGTCGTTACATGAACGCTTGTGCAGTTGTTCCTCATCATATTCGATTTGCTAGAATACTTGGATTCATATCTCACCATTTCCCTAAAGGAACACTTGAAATCAGACTTGTCTATAACCCGATACCATAAATTTAAATAGTGGACCCTCTAGAGCTTGACATACAATCATCCAGCAAGCTACTGTTGAACCGGCACCTGGTACTCTATTTACTAGTTGGTTGCCCAACACCGGTCATGCCGGCATAACAACTAGCTGATCCGGACTTTTCTAAAGAAATCATATAGCTAACTGCCGCCAAGGCGGCAATGTACCAATGTGATAAGCTTGCCATATCGGAGGATCGCTTCATCCTGTGTGATGTGACTAGGCTTACAATTATGTATATGCTGGGGGATTATTAGCGTCACGGTGGTATTTTGACGGAAACATGGGTTTTCTCCAATTTACGGGTTTAAGCAGTGAGCTGGAGATGGCGATGAATGTTTTAGGATATAGGTGAAGTTATGCGGGGAATGATATCGTGAAGAAGCTTATATTCGTAGGTGAGGTGAATGGAGGGCATTTTCATTGTGGTATCAACTGGGATTATGATAGATGAGCCGTTCCTATAACATCTCATGAAGATCAGCTTATGGCTGCAACCTCCCTGACAGCTAAACTCTTGTTCCCGGGCTTGATATATAATAATGGCCGCAAATTAGCCCACTTACTTCCGTTATGTAACAACAATACATAACATGGTAGTCGTCCATAATTACACATGTAATGGATTCTTCCTTAGTTAGAGAGCCATTTGTAGGCTAATTAGCATCTTAAATATTGTAACAAGTCTTCATTATTACAGTTCATGTATTGGGAAGTCCTCGTGTAATACCATATTTTTACAGGGGGCGGTCTGAGAAGTACAGTACTTTGATCCTAATAGTCTCTTTAGATCCTTCGATTGACTACATATGGGTGATATATACACGTGAAAGTAGTAAAAGGTCATCCTTTAGGTGTGCCAAAGAAGCCTACCTGCACGAAATATATCGGCTCGAAGGGCTCGGATATATCGTCACCATACATACGTGATGGTAAACCATCCGGATAGTTAAGGATATCCCGATATAAGAACACCGAATCTGTAGCCCATTGTATTGCCGTCTATCCGCCGGATGTCTTTCGGCGTTGTCACAAACTTGTCACGGATAAAGACCATCCCTAGTCTAGTCATCTCCACCACCTCAAGTCACACACGTACCAACAACACACCCCCTTGCCCCTCACTCTCATCCGCACAATAAGACTCTGTCTGCGCACATATATTTATTTGCGTATATCCAATGTGCCATCTTCCGTCCTTGTGTCCACATCATCATCGCTTTGAAGCCCCAGGATAGCGACGGGCAGTAACCCCAACTCGGCTAGCAGCTGCGGGTATCCATTAGCTGTTGTAACACGGGACCTTGGGGAGTTGCTC
The DNA here is from genome assembly GCA_001640685.1 of Catunica adiposa. NCBI lineage: Eukaryota > Fungi > Ascomycota > Sordariomycetes > Microascales > Ceratocystidaceae > Catunica > Catunica adiposa. Next base: position 82,431 of record LXGU01000012.1, read on the forward strand.
GGGTAGATGTTGAGACATCGATTACTGGAATGGGACAGTGCATATGCGGGCGATATCTGCGGGTGACCTCTGCTTATATAGATGGTTACTCTGGCGATTTCTACTTAGCAACCGACAAGGGAGGGGAAATGGAGTTTCGGTGGGATGGGTGGTTTTGTGACAAGACAGCGAGGAAGAGCATAGTTGCAAGCCGCAGCAGATAGAGCTAATTATGCTAAGGTTGGTTACTGTCGAGAAGTTGGCCTGCAGATACGGCTTAGGGACTGCAGGAGGATGACTGAATTTGGATATCGTATGGATTCGTTTCATTGCTTTGAATTCATGATAAGTCCGTATGGGTAGCATCCCAGTACAAGGCAAAGCCGGGCAAATTACGATCTGGAAATCACAGTGCTTGTATCTAGGGTTGTTTTTATACAACCCTATATAACGCCGTGTAGAGGACAAGGTGCGGGCTGTTTGCTCCTGGTGGCTCCAGGTTAGCGTGCTTTGGGTTGATTAAGTGAGATCACAGCCTTTACGGACTGACTTCGGTCGAGTACCTCTCGAAGATAGCGTATATTTTGAGCTTCCTGCAGGCAAAAGGGCCGATCATGGTGTGTATCCCGCACCACTTTGGAGCTGCTCTATGATAGTAGGTTCATCTATCTGCCGTGCTGGTGAATGAAATCGAGTCGGCCCAAGGATCTGTACTTGCATGGATCTGGCGGCATCAGAAATCCGCTTATGCAGTCGAATGTCTATTGACTGTTACCCTAGCTTTTGTAGTTGGATACAAGTGCAGATAACTTTGGTGGTTGCGTGAGTTTCATAGTCACCTTGTTGTATTGATATTAGGCGTTGTACCCTGACCCATGTGAGTCTTTTCGTTGTGCAAGGGTTCTGCTGTGCGGGATTCGCAACCTCCGACTTCCCAACAATAATTTACGACTTATAGGGCTAAGAAACATTGTGACATGTGACCTGGAGACAAGCAACCTGTCAAGAAAGAATATGGGCTTCCGCTTTGGGAAGTTAAGAGCGGGAGACATATTCCACGGCGCAATTACTGCATACCTAAATTCCAATATTTCACTAGCTTCCTGTCAACTCCAAGAAAGAGACAAGTTTGTCCTGCAGGATACTCGCGATGATTTCTCTATGCCCCAGTTCCAAAAAAAAAAAAAAATTGGCTCTTTGCGGCGGCCTACATATAGTTCCTGTCATAATCACACATAAGCCACTCCAACTATGACCTCAACACTCACCTATAATAACACCTTAATAACACCTATCCCTCGACATACTCGAGAGAAGAGACGACAACTAACATATTCCTGCAAGCTCGCGGCGCTGCATGCTATCCAACGCAACCCACTCGTAGCCTCTACGCACTAGGGCCTTATTTTACGTTCTGTTATCCCCAGATTAGGTCTGATACGGGCCGAACAATTCCCCGACGGTGGGTTGTCCAACAGACTGACACCCCTTGTATGGCTAGAGCAAGTTCTGCTTTGTAGTAAATTGTGAAGCTGGATCCCCACCTCGGCTGGTTCCAGAGAAATAGAAAGTTGGATCTAGGTAGCCAGGTTGAAAACCTCGGAAGGGTGCCGGTCTGTGACTTGTGGTTATATCTGGGTAGCTAGACCATGGCTGAACGCTCCAGATGTCAAAAGAGCCTACTTTTCTTTTTTACTGGTACACGTCAGCATTGGTATGTCTATTCTTGTCTGTAACTGCTGTTATTGAAACTTAGCTGAGATGAGAAATCATTATTTGAAGGTATCACGTCCAGTATCAAGTTTTGAGGTTTAGGGATCTTCGTTTTAATCAAATAATATATGTTTTTTTCTTTTTGATTTTTGATTTGCGGAATGATCCGTGGTTCTCGGGCTTCTGGAGCTCCATCCATCGAAACCTCCTTTTAGCACAGCTCACCTTTGCCCACATAGCCGAAGAGATCAAGATACGATAAATATTCACAACCTCACCATAAATGGTAAAAACATAGTACTATTATCTAATTGCCAATCTTTGTACTAAACATCCCACCGACCCTCGACACCGGACTTACCGGATCTTTTTTCTTCTTCTTCTTCAACCCTAATCCATACAATCGGTGATCACGCCAATGTACATTTTTTGGAAAACCTAGAGAGTTTATGGAACTTTGGTAGAACTCGCCTTGAAACAAAAACTCGGGCACTAGAGCCCCAGCACACGGCGCCCGACGACTATGATCCTTGGATCTGCGCACTGTTGCTTTGAGAAGCCAGAGAAGACAGCGGGTGGTGAGGGTATGTGGGATGTGGGAGAGACAACGGAGATTGGGCCGAGCGGGTCCTTTGATATGATGGATCACCACGCTATGGTAAGGGAAATTCTTGGCGGGAAACCAAGAGCTAGAAGGGCCTGAAAGAGAAGTAAGGCCGGGTGGGTACGTTTGAGGTTTGGGGAATTTTGACTGGAGATTAGGAGATGATAAGTGTAGTGGAAGTTGTCGCTATTTGCTTCTTTTCTGCCCCTCATCCCCGAGTTTATTATGCGAAGAAAAGAGCAAAATGAGTCCTCGGTGGCTGGCTCTATATCATCCGTGAGACCTATAAATCGAGGCCTTAGATAAAATAATCATCTCGGCATCGGCTCTCGCCATAACATTCCGAGAACCATATTTATCCACCAAAAATTAGCCATTGAGGTCCATCCACTCATTTGATTCGGCCCATTGAGAACAAAACAAAGGAGTCCAGGTTCTTCCCTATTACCAAACTCAGATACCATCACCCCATTGAGACCCCAGCACCTCCCCAGCGTAGTATGATCTCATTAAAAAACACAGCCCTCCCAAGGAATTAAGAAATCAAGAAAGAAGAAAAAAGCAAGTCAAGGCTCTCCCAATCATTAATCCATGTCTGCCTGGTCCCTGGAAACCAATCCAAAAAGCCCCTAGTAACCGGCGTGCCGCGGCTCTCAAGATGCCTGGGGTCTCGTTTCCTCTCTTCGCCCACTTCAGTTTCTACCAGAGACGGGAAATAGGTGGTTCATCAAGCCTCTAATAGGTGCCGGTGCCGGTTATAGTCTTTGTGGGGAGCAATCGTCTAGTTATGCTTGGAACAGTTAATGCCAATTTGTGGTTGTCTAGATCAGCGTGGTTGAGAGGGTTGAGTTTTGGTTGGTGGAGTTGCAATTAAGCTTTGGCCGTGTTACAGAGAAGACAGATGAGGAGTTGAAATGACCGAATAAGGTATGGCCGCGGGCTGACAAATGACTTACAAGAGCTGGAGATGCTTGTGGTAACTGGCTGGGTCTGAATATCGTGACATATTATCCGCCTATATGTCATAGCACGAGCACGCTTCAGTGGTCAGCACAGCCGGTCTGGAATCTAGCAAAGGAGGGCAAAAAACCAAGTGTAATCTCCAACAAGTACCGCAATTATGAGCTAACCCACATCCATGGTAGGTGTTAGTTTTATGTAAGTTTATAGAACATAGCTGCATACGTTCAGAGCAGCTTTAAGATTATGCATTGCAAAACAAGGTTGTCATTAAATTTCAGATCTCGACGGCCCATAGCTGTTTGCGTGATAATATTCCTTCAAGAATATACTTTTTGGTACCTGTTGGCATCTGGTCCGATGTATCTTGGCAACCCGATGGCATCTGTCAAGTTTTCGCTGCGTGTTAGTACAAGCTTTTTCCTAAGCATAAGACATGTCTTATGGGTAAGATAAACTATGGGATTTAGACACACCTTACGACTCTTGGAAACTACATGTCAGTTTATGGGCGGGACAGGCGTTCATGGATTTGTGGTGCTGTTTGATGACCACCTCACAGGTGTGATCAAAGTCTGTGGTCCCTGTTCTAAGCAGTCATTAACAAACATCAATCATAACATTGAAAGAGCTCTCAAGCATTAAAAAAAAACCTGGCTTCATTTAACGTGGCCACAAACCTGGCAATATAAGACATTTAACAGTGTCTCTTACAGTCTCTCCATGTTGTAGGACATGGAACTCTTAATACGAACTCCAAATGCCCCAGCTTGTATCATGTGCAACCCAATCCACACTAATGCAGCTAGTTCCTCAGTACATCATGATTCATTTAGGCAAGCTGCATCGGCGCCTTTTCTACCATGTGGTTTTAGAATCCCGATACTTGTGTGTCCCAACAACCTCGCTGTGCTCTAGATTGCCGCTCTCGTGTGTCGTAGACTCTCTATAATGGTTGATGGAACCGAAACAAGCATGGGATATGGATAATCAGGCGTCTATGGAGGTGTGGGATTAATCACATAGCTTCATTTTCCCACTTGTCAATACTAGTCTGGTCCTAGTGGCATTAGATCCTAAATTGATAGTGGTAGCCGAGTCCAAACAAGTTATTAAAGTGTCGTTAGCAATATATCTCGTTTATATTATGTAACTCTAGAAATCGGAATGTGGGATATCAATTCTAGTGTGATCTTTCATCACATCTCCCGTATTTATCATTTAGCGATGAAGCTCAAAAACCAAAGTATGAGGGAAACACGGGGCGGATGGTACGTATAGTAGCACAGCGGACTTGTAGTTTCACCGGAGTTGGGTAGAGAATAGACGGGACAGGACGGCTTCCCGTAATCCTCCCAGGCACACAACCTGTGCGAGGGCTTAGATTCTTCACATCGGTGTTAATCCGCTGTGAAGCCATCTGATTGGATGAAAAGCGATGCTATGGTGCACAGAGTGTTACATAGGACAAGATCATCATCTTGCTGACAAGAGCAACTATAAGTCCTTGCCATTAGGGATTTTAGCTTATAGTGAGTAATGAGAAGGCTTTGGTACACAAAGGCACAAGAGTCCTTTTCATTTCGGTAAAGTATATGTTTGCGTTCTTGTCTCTCGGTCACTGCTTTTATAGTGCTTTGTACTAACTAAATTTGGGTATAATTGAATTTCCATGTTCCTTTAGATTGATATGATAGATTTTATCAAAAAGGTATTAAGATTCATGATACTAGTACAGTATGTACCTTTGATGAGCCATGATGTTTATAATATGTAAGGGTTAATATTATGAGGTTTTGAAAAAGTCACAACGCTACTCCATCGTGCTCCTTATTCACTGAGAAAAGGGTATCAAAATAGGGTAGAGCGTTAATTAGAATTTATGTGAAGGAGATTGGGGCCATGTGCGGTGAGTAGGACGTATCTTTTTAAAAGACATATGCTAAAAGTTCATCATAGTCAGACCATCCTGAACTCTCTAGTAGCCGCCATAACATTGTGACTTGCTGTCTTGTGATTGAGGTTGTCCTTCCTATTTTGGTTACTCTAAGTGTAGTCATGTGACCAATATCTAGATAGTGACTGCCATATAATATGTTTGTATCCTATTGAAATGTTAGGCAAGAACTAACGTAAGACTCAATACTAAAGAAGAGAGCAATAATTTTCTCTGATCCTTGAAATATGGTGACAAATTTGCGAGTTTGTGAATACGAACTATCTTCCATCAACTTAGATCATCGATAATTCCTAGCGCTAATCAATTGCCTTATTCCATATCACATTACGGCTCAACTTATGGAACGGCTCTGCTTTTCGATCAGTACTTAGCACCATATGCCGTTGTGTGTCTACAAATAACACACCAGCTTATCACTCACGAGGTCCAATCTTGTATAAAAAAAAAAGGCTTTCCCAAAGCTACCACCCCGTTACCCCACCCTCGTTTTCTTCACATGTTCAACCTTTCCTAACCTAGCAGGACAACCAATGATTTTAGGCCCCAGAGCAAACCAGCACCCTTTACTGATGGAAAGTAGATTCGCACAAGGAATACTGAGTGAACACCCAAGTTGCCTAAACCTTGTCGTAAGACCCCGGCTTCCTCGTCACTGGATTTGCTTTCCTCATATGGCATTGATTCAACTTGTACGTTGTCTACCTCACCTCATCCTACCTCATCCCGCCACTATACGGTAGTCTCTGCGGGCTGTCTAGTTGACTTTCTAACCAATATCATGGCCCTAAAAATCACAATTTGGGGTTTGAATTCTGCCATGGTTATTCTCAGTGGGAAAGGAGCTTAGTAGCGTAGAGATGGACAATGGGCTGGGATCTTACGCTCAATTCTCAGCTCATCTGCCGGATGCTATGCTTCATATGCCTTTAGCTAACTCCGAGTGATAGGATGTTTATAAATCCAACTAAACCCCCAACAAATATCTTCCTATGAACCCGGATGAACCGTATTCAATGAGGCCAATTTTGAGGACTCTTGTGAGGAATTGAGTTGCTTTGCATGAATGAAGCATACTTGTAGAACTCCTGATCGGACACCATAAATTTCGGCATCACCCCACGATTAAACTATTGAGGTACCTCTGTGTTATATCTTCATGCTAATTCTAGATCCTAGCGACAACATTATCAACCAAGAACCGAAGCTTTACAACCACTCCAAGAGAGACTGTTTATACTGGGCTTCTGCTGTCAATCTCTGCCATTTACCTCAAAATATCACTTTTTGTCTCCTTTTTATTCACAAACCCTCGTTGCTTGGGATTCCTGCAGCTCGGAATCGACACCCTCGCTTCCTTGTCCACGCTCAGCTCGACAATTCTTGTTTGTTCGTCATCTCTGCCGTTAACCATAACGGCTACTAGGTACTAACAGGCTCACCAGTCGGATGACCAGGATCTAGCCGGGCTTCCCTTTGTTATTTCTCTTTTCCTTGGGCGATCCTCAAATCTAATTTACCCACTAAACCATCGTTAAGCACGACCTAGGTTATTGCTTCCGGTGGTATACTACATATTATCTGAGCATCCACTGGTTGATTTCTCGTTTTGCCCTGAGCCTTTCCAGAACGTTTTTTTCTTCTTCTTCTTCTGCTATACTACTAAACTGGACTTCGCAACCTGTCAGTCCGATCTAGGCTTTTAGCTGAAGCCTCCAACTTGATCTCAGTTTTTAGTGCGCATTGGTCCGCCATCTTACTGATTCAGGTACAGATCAAGGATTTCTTTTCTAAACTCGATTTTTTTTTGGGGGGGAAGAATTGGTCCTCGTGCTGGATTAGTTGACGTTATTATATATTCATGCATCTGGCGCAATTTATCTCGATGGCTCTTTGGTACTAGACTTGAGCCTATATTCCGAGTCCAGCTCACAACCTATTTTATAGCTGCGATTTTTGACAGTTATTATTAGCGACGACCATCATACATAGACAAGCATTTGGCCATATTTCAGGATCTCTTTATCTTTTATTCACCAGTACCCACTCGCTGGTGCCGCCAACACCGCTACAACAAACTTGGAACTTCATTTCGCGATAGTTCCGAAGAGAGTTGACCCATCTTGCGACTTAACGATATCTATTGCCATCAGTCCACTCTGAATCGCAAACTATCCTGAAGGCTTCTATATCCGACTTAATAATCACTACCAAGTCTAGGTCCGAGACCACTACCTCATAATCGACATATATCAACACATACACCCATACTTACGTTCTTCGGTGGTTCCACAACAACTTAAAAGCAACACTCTCGCCGAATTAAAGCACTGCAATCTCATACATATTCTCGGAAACTGCTCCCATAACCGGACTACAAACTCGAATCAGCGCCTCCGAAGAACGCCATCTTACCACACCTACACCAGCATCCGAAGAATCCTCCGTCGTCATCTGTACGTCTTAGTCACAACAGCTCTTTTGCGCCTATAATCCACCGTGTTTGGGTGAGTACGGGATCGTGTACACACACATAAGTGCCTGTGCTGTGATAAAGATGGCTTGGACTGTCTTGTAGCCAGGCTCTCGAGAGCAAGGCAGAGTCAGACACGGGCGACGATACACAGCATGCATCGGCGGAAAGCGACAACTGTTCGCTGGACAGGGAATCGCACCAATGATTGCGGAACAAGGCTACCTTGGCGCATTATAGCAGCATAACGTCAGAAGTAGAAGCTAGGAAGATCATGTTGAGTCCAGTATAGTCATACTATACCACTCAGTTCTTATAAGTAGCGGAACAGATCAGATTAGCTATGTATGAGACGGATTGTCGGGAGATATATGTGTACGGAATACAGACTCCGCATGGACTTGAGTCGATGAGCGAATCAGGGCTTACTCGGCTTGTGTCTCCGTCTTGTGAGAGGGGAGGAAGATGGGTGGCGGATAGGACATTCGCACGATTAGTTCCTTCATCCTGATACGAACCCAATGCCACCGAAGACTTATGGCTTTATTCTAGAAACCAAGCATGTACTCCATGCTTGGTTCTACCTAGGCAGTCCTACAGCTTCCTTTCCTTGGTATAGCATCCGGATCCGTACTGCCTTTCTCCTCTAGTTCCCAATATGCCGGCCTGTACTCAGTATCTGTTGGTTTTGAAGTAGCCTGCTGAAACTAATGCTTGGCAGCGCCATCTGTCACCAAGTGTTGATAGCTTGAAATTAATTGCTGCTGCTCATTATTCGAGAAATCCGTTTGAGGGTAATATCATTTTCTGTGCCTATGTTCTAACCGAAGTCAAATTTTAGTTCTATTCTGCATATACTCAGCTAGCTCTCCGTTTAAGACACGGGCGACAAACATAACTTCCCCTGGGATAGACTTGCCATTGTGGCCCCACTGCGTCATTGCTTCTTTTTTTGACTGGCGCAAGTGGCCGACGGGGCCTAGATATGGCAACACCGAATCACAACTTGATTAGATACTCACGGTCTCCGGAAACTCACAGTAGCACTGCATCTGCTCCTTCAAATTCGGAAGCTATACCTACATCGAGCATGGGCCGTGGTATTGACTCGCTGACTCGGCCTCCGTCTGCTAGTTCAGCGACCGAGTCTTACCGACAAGGATCAAGGTGAGTACATTTCAATCACCCCACGAGAATCTGGGATGGTTGCTTCCCACTTGCAATCCATACTGTCACGTTGAAGGCGGTAATGCTGATTATTCTTGTATTTACCATAGCTCTCTTCCACCAAACAACTTCCCATCTTTTTCTGCCGACCATCGACCGGCAATGAGTACCGATCCAGGAACTAGCCCGGCACCAGGGCCTTCTACAGGACTTGGTGGATCCAACGGGAATGCCAACAATTCACTTGCAAACTCGGGAGCTAGCGCCCACAAGAGAGCTTACCGGCAACGACGGAAAGATCCCAGCTGCGACGCTTGCCGAGAGCGTAAAGTCAAATGCGACGCCACAGAGACGACGAGTTGTTCCGAATGTTCGAGTCGTCAAGTCAAATGCCAGTTTACTAAGGAGACCAACCGGCGGATGTCTTCGATCAAGCAGGTGCAGGATCTTGAGAAGCAGATGGAACGTATTAAGCGCGAGAATATGTCCTTGCGCAAGTTTCTTACTGAGCGTGGCGAAGGATTCGAGCGTGGCGAAGGTGAGATAGAAGAGGCCGATCGGCTATACGGGCGCCTTCCCGAGATTGGTATTGATCCCCTAAAGAAGCATCGCCCTGCCGCCATGGCAGCCATGACCGCTCCGTCATACCCTCATGGCATACCTGGATTTGAGAATGCACGTTCACAAGTCCGATTGGCATCCACTGGGCTATTTAAACTCCCCCCACACGCTGGTGATGTGACTTGCGCCATAATTGGAGCCTGGACCCCCCAGATTCCCGAACTTCCTCCACATCGCATGACGCAGCATTTACTGTATCATTACTATGGCTCTTTTCATCCCATATTCCCCATGATTCACTGGTCAACATTCAGAGAAAAGGTAGACCGCATGTACACAAGGGGAACTGGACGCGGAGAGTCTCCTGATTTCCTAGCGGTGTTTTGGGGTGTTTTAGCTGTGGGTAGTCTCGCGACTCCTGAGCCTCCGCCGATGCATTACACCCACCGTGTTTACCAGCAGGGTGAGATTTTGGAGACTGCCCGCAAGTTAATTGATCCTTGGGCTAGCTCTGGTTCTCTTGACCATATCAAGGCCTTGACACTAATAACAATTGGGCTAAATGAGGTCAACCTGAGATCCGGCGCTTTTATGTGGTTGGGTGCTGCTGTCCGCGCAGCCCAGTCCCTTGGTTTGTATGCAGATACTGGCCCTGGTTGTATGGATTTTCTTGAGTTGGAAATGCGTCGTCGTGTATGGTGGGCATTGTACGTTTTGGATCGCAGTATCTCTACTGATTTGGGTCGTCCTTTCTTGATTGACGATAGTGATTGTGATATTCCTCTTCCAACTGCGGTAGATGACCATTATCTCAATGAGGACGGCGCCCGAGTCCCCCCTAATACTTCTCCTCTTACTCATTCTTTCTTGGCTGTCATTCATGTGATGCGCTCTTATGGTCCACTTCTTCGGACACTAAGTGCTCCTTGCATCCCATCAGCAAAGATTGCCCTCCTTGATCAGCATTTTAAGATGGCGGCTCGGAACTTCCCTGCCGGATTCGATCCTTCTAGTGCCACGGCCTTGAACCCCGAATTCCTTTCTCCTCTTGCTTATCTGTTAACGGCCCGGATGACTTTGCATCGTCATAATTTGGGCCCTTCGGCGCCTCAGAATATGCGCCGAGCAGCTCTAGAGCAGTGCATCTCCGACTCTCTTGAGACGGCGGGCCTCATTTCCCGGTGTACTTCATCTCTTGAGTCCGCCGCTACTGCTCTATTGACTACTCATATAACGCGTTGTGCATTGTTTCTGATTCTTGGTGGCTACTTTGATCAAGCCGTTGTTTGTGTCCGTGCTTTGAAGACCTTCCACGGCTGGAGAGACATCGCTGCTCCCTGTAGTCGTTTCCTTGCTTTCTTTGTTTCTGCCTTCATCGGGAAACGTTCTGAATTGGCATCACAAGATCGGTTTGCTCAAGGTGGCGGGTACCAAGGTCAAATGCCTCTGAGATGGCCACGTATAGATCTCATTGCCATGGATGAAGAGATGCTTGTCTATGTCAGTGCCGATCTCCAGGCTAGTATTGATCATGGCTGGTTGTGGTCAACTGGATCTCCAGTCACTTGTGCGGTGCCTATCGACCCAAATGATCCTACTGCTCCTCCGCAGGCTGGACCCATCGCCGCCAAGCGTTCTGCGCCCTTTAGTATTGAGGCTCGTACGGGATTATCCGAAGAGGAAGCCGGGGACTGGAGAAGATGGGTCCGCCTCGAAGACGCTATCGCTAACCTGGCTGCCTCTGAAATGGCGCCCCTTTCTCTTGGGGCTCATCAATGGAATCAGCCTCCACAGCCAGTTGTCAATGCTCCGGCCATGAAGGTTGAGCCTGCTTCCCATAACCAGGCCATACTTCCACACCCAGGTCCTTCTGTGGGTCTTGCTAATGGCCCACCTCCGCCTGGCGACAGTGCTGCTGCCGTACGCCCATCTGTTGGCCAGGGACCTCTACCTCCGCCTCTCTCAAACCAGGCTCAACATGCTACGCAACCGCCACAGAATCCAATTCAGACCCCCAACAACCAGCTTCCCCCGCCAGCTTCCACTGGAGGTCCATCAAATGCCGCCAAAGACCGTATTAGTATTGCCAATATTATCTAGTGAGACATAGCCTTTCTGGTTGTAGGATTGTAACATTGGCTCCCGTCTGGCCTTTCCCTGTGGAACTCCAAACGGAACCGGGATATCTCCAAGAAACAAAGAAGAGGAATTCCAAATATATGGAATAATAGCTTGACTTAAGTGACTAGTCTCAAATGGCTAAGATGTTGCCATGGCGAGATAGTCGTCTGGACTGACATATGCGGCTGGGTTTGCTGTTTTCAATTTATATGATAGTCATCAGTCCAAATGCTCCTATGGTGTACATACTGGCCATGTTCCCTTCTTTCGGACAATTCCATTACGCAGCGGAAACGAAAAGTTTTTGTTGTAGGCTTTCCTGGTCGGGCACATATTATGCGTACACATGGTCCTGGCAAGGCCTCTCGCCTCGTGCCCAGCGGGCGGTTGAATGCGGTCCATTTGTTGGTCCATTATTTTACTTGTCTGAGATTACCCTCGAGACCCATGACATTTTGAACTCAGAATCATTTTTATTCATAGTGAATATTATATCATGATCTTTGGGTTCGTAATGTACTTTCCCACGCATTTCGCATACTAATCGAGTGCACCTTTATGTCCCTGCTTTGCCCTTCATACCACCTGGAATCTACGATGCCACTTGTCTAATGCCGCAAACCACCAGCAATGTAACTTACCTGCCGTTACCTACCTTGCTAGATTCCGTCCTGGAGTTGAATCCCACATTCACGCTTGGGTGTACCTTTGACCCACTGGATGTCTTAGAACAGGGCTTGGTTCGCCCCAATGTGGAAATTTACTCGACGAACGGGATCGACCGGCGGCCTAGCCGCGCAACAGTGGTGATATCTGTTTGTTGGTGAAGCTCTGAGTGTTCTGATTGAGGAGGAGGGATTAGGTTGGCGGGTGTACCTTTTTCTTTTTTCTTCTTGGGATGAAAGAAGGTCAAGTTTGGTATTTGGTGTTTGTTTATTTACTTGTCGGGCGGATGTGGCCTTTAGATGGCTATAATATTTGGGTGGTTGTCTCTGAGTGCATAAAGGGATGGATTAATTCATGTATAATATACGAAGGTACATTCCCATTTCATTTCTGGATAACCAAAGTACATGATGATATACATTTGGTTGTGATTGACAATTCATTGGGTTTGTAACAGGAAATCATACGATGGAAACAGGAATAAGGCCAATCTTGGTATCAGATCATGAATTCAGGTATGAAGTGGAAGATATTCCCAATAATAATAAACTTCGTATAGCACATAACATATACGTTTCCACCGATATCAAAGTGTAATGTAGCCCTTCAATATATCTAGTAGTCTCACATCCGCCGCTACATCACTTGTCCGCCTTCAATCTTCATATATCCGAGCTGCTGTCAACTATCACCAGCCCTTCTCCACTTTATCGTCCCGCATCAGCAACTGATTGACAATTCCATTTACAAACGTCTCAGAGCCTCGATTACATTACTCTCTAATATCATGTATCTCTATTATCGTTACTACACTCATTGTCACTATAAGTGCATCCATCTCTGTGTTCCCACAGCATGGACTTCAGCACTTAGCTTCAATAGTACCAGCGATTGTTGGGTAATTATAGTTATATTCATAAATACAAATAAATCATGCCCGTTGTCCTTTGTCCTCAGTCTCTGTTTATCGTCTTTAGCAAATGCAATGCGTCTTACCCGTCTTTCCTTGCAATGAATGTGTCTCCTTGGTGTACTTCGTATGCCCGTGTCTGTTGTGGTGGTCCTTGTGTGCCGAGTTAGCAGATCTTTGGCTTGCAAGGAAAGTCTTCATTTTCCCCATGCTGTCCTTGTCCACTTGGCTCAGAAGATCCATGCACAGTTTGATGTCGTCAATGAGCTTATCACATCTCGGCCGGGTAAAATCTTCGCGGATCACCACGCGGAGCAGTTTCATCTTGTCCGTCTTAGGCGCCATTGTGTACGCAGGGACGATCCAGCCGCGAACTCGCAGCTGATGTGCAAGGGCAAATTCATCATAGAAGCGAGGTGTCTTGGATTTGCCAGTTTCCTTTTCGTCCTTGAAGCGGAAAGCAACTACAGGAAGTCCGGCCCCGCCGCCGTCAGAAAGAATGACAAAATTAAGCGCTTCAAGTGAAGCAGCCAGGTAGTCGGCATTTCGAGTCAGGTTAGACATGACGGCATGGTAACCCTTCTTGCCAAGACGAATGAGTTGGTAGTATTGACCGATGACATGGGAAGCACCCTTAGAGAAATTGAGCGTGAAGGATGATTGCTCAGCACCAAGGTAGTTGATGTTGAAGACGAGCTCCTGGGGCAGGAAGTCCTGATGACGCCAGACAACCCAGCCAACACCAGGGTACACGAGACCGTACTATTAATGGGGAAGTATTCGTTAGTACCGAGTCGTCAATATTACCTATAGAAGATCGAGGGTTGGACTCTGTGCTTGCGCAACATGAAACAAAGACATTGAGCCCAAGTTAACATAACAGCCAGTGTCTCATCATATCGAACCCATGATGATCTACGTACCTTGTGTCCGGAGACATTGATTGAGACTACACGCGGCAGACGAAAGTCCCACTCCAAATCCGGAGTGACGAATGGAGCTACGAAACCGCCGGATGCGGCATCCACGTGAATGGGGGTCTCTAGTCCCTTTTCGATCAGAATGTCATTGACAGCCTTGACGTCTTCATAAGCACCTAGTTTATGAAATATATTGCGTCAGTAATTCACTAAACCTGGACTGTTTTGCCGTTGTGTGACGTCACCCGAGACTTTGAGACTAGCCTTCGTAGGATCGATCCTAAATCACTTACCAGTGTAAGTAGTGCCCAAGATAGCGCAAATACCAATGGTATTCTCGTCAATCAAATCGACGGTTTCCTTCGGATCAATAACAAACCGCTTATTAGTGCAGTAAACGTAGCGCTCTTCAACTTCGAAATAGCGGGCAGCTTTCTCCCAGCAGACTTGGACAGCCGAGGACATGATAATGTTGGGGTTGTCGTGAGGTTTACCCTCAGCAATGCGCTGGTTCTTCCAACGCCGCTTCATTGCCAAAACAGCCAGCATAATGGCCTCACTTGACCCAACAGTGGAAGTCCCAACAGCATGCGAGTCTCCGTGAAACATGTTGCTAATCATGTTAACACATCTGGCTTGGATGTCTGCCGTTTGAGGATATTCCTCGTAGTCAATAAAGTTCTTAGAAAACGCTTCTGACATCAACTTCTCCGCCTCGTCTTCCATGTATGTCGTTACGAATGATGCCAGGTTGAGCATGGGGTTTCCATCAAGAGAGAGGTCGTCCTTGATCATGCGGTAAGCGGCTTCACGAGGCATCTCGTCATCAGGAATCACATGACGGGGGAGATCACGGCCGGCCACGCGAGAGCCGTAAACGGTGGTTGTGTATGAATCGACCTCCTCTTCAGATGAGAGTTGGAGACGGACTTTCCGGAGAGCATGAGCAATTTCATCAACAGGACTAGCCACTCCGCTGTGGGCAGTGCCGGAACCTGGACTGTCCAAGGATGGGGAAGACTGAACTTTGGATAGATGTACCATTGTGAGAAGATGGATGAGTATATGTGAAGATGTCTGGTTCCCAGAAAAGTATTGGCTTGGCGATATAATATCTAGATTGAGAATGAGAAGTACTCGTGGGCAGATGGCTCTGTCTTCTTATAGTCATGGCCAACCCGCTGGTAAACAAACCCCGCCATATCCGGCTTTAGCACCTTCCCCAGAGTACCATTCCCCATTGGGAAACACTTGACGTATCACGTTGCAGAACCTGATATATCTAGACAGCAGTTACCTAACTAGTATCCCTAGAATATCACCCAATCCAGCCTTGTGATTTCTTTCTTTTGGACCTCTGTCCCTCGATCCCCAAAATTCAGGCTATAAGCCCTCCACAGTCGAGCATTGAGCCACGCTGCACCCATCATGCGATTATATCTTCTCCATTACACACAAACTTACACCACCCCTCTTATTGCCATCAGCCGGTTCAATATCCCAATAGACAAAGACAACTAGCTCCGCACCATTGCATCCCTCAGCATCGCTCCAATCATCAGTCAACTTCATGATCACGACTGCACATGATCACACCTGAAAGTCGCCCCACGCTGCACAAGTCTCCACCATTTTCTACCCCGCAGCCTTTCCGCAATCATTAATCGCGGCACAGTATAGGGACCCACCTTGTACACCCGCTCACTGAAGGTATACAGAGGATCAGGGTTTGACGTGGGACGGCTCAAGAGACACAATAGGTGATTGGCATGAAGGAGCGGGATACGGGACGGAGTCAGGAAATAACTAGGGTAGTGCGGGGTTTTTGTGTCCCGTGTGGATCCATGACATATGAAATTGACTGATGCTAATACAGAATGTCCTAACAGCTTGAGACGTGGGGTAGCCTTGCACCAGGAATATCAGGAAGGGTCACGTGATAGAGGCGGCAGTGGTAGTATTCACTGGTCAGATATAATGATCCCATAGCATGTCATCAGGCTCCAATCTCAAGGTAATCTATCCTCATACATAAGCCCATCATAATAAATATTATATATAAACCACCCAAAGAAACCAAAACCTGTAAACCGTAATACACCTGCTAAACTCTCATCGACGCCCCACACTAACAAAAATGACATCCTCTTCTCTAAAGTTATATACACCTACTCAGGTTGCACATCACCTTTATACAGCAGTGTAACCACCCCGAGACCCCGAGCTCTGTACTGTGTTCAGGACCTTGCGAGTAAAATCTTGAACCAAGTAAGGAACATCGCGAATAGTGTCGCTGTGAGGCAAAAGGTCCCAGCCACGGGCGCCGTAGCGGTTGTAGTTGAGCCAGGAGCCGAATATAAGGTACGCGCTGATGAGCATGAAGGCCCTATATTTACAAATGTTAGTCATAAATCAACAACATCACTGTTACTCCTAGACTTACAAAATAATAATCCACGTGAATAAGCCCCAGCCAGCAGTCCCATCGCTCCGCGCAACGTTTTTGCACGCATGCTTCGTCTTCCACTTCAACCGCAACGTCCCTGTCGCATCTGACCCCTCATTCCCGTATCCCTCAAACACCAATGCAGCCCCATCATTCAAGAACTGCTTCTCCTTCTCCACCGGAGTCTCCTCCCTTCTCTCAATACCCTCACTCTTAACGTAATCCACCTCTCCCTTCCACTCTCCCTCGGTCCCCACAACTCCCTCATCACACACAAATGTCACAACTGCCTTCTTCTTGAATTGTTCCTTATGCGGCCCGTCAATCGGGAAGATCCCTCCAAACATCTCCAACGCAAATCCTTCAGCCCCCGCCGGAACTCCACCTGCATCTGCATCCACCGCAACTGACCATGGCGCCCCTCCATACTTCTCCAGTTCACCCGCAACCGGCACTGCCTCCCGCACCGCTGGCTTCTCCTCGCCATCCTTCAGCGCACGCTGTATAGCGCATACACGCGTGCCATCTGGGCATTGCTCGTGAGCCGGGATATCCGACCCGGCGCGTTTAAGTGGAGCGCAAAGGTCAAGGGTATAAGTGGTGTTGTAGACAGTGTTGGATTCGCGGAGGGTTGTGAGGACGGAGTGGGGTCCGGAAAGAGCAGAGAGGTCGTAGGTATGTTTGTTGGCGACGATAGAGGAACAGGAGAATGAAGGGTCGGCAGTAACGGTGAGAGGGGCGAGCAAGAGAGCTGTGGCTGTTTTTTGGAAGGACCACTTCATTTTGGATGGTGTACGTAAGTTTTCAGAGGCTTGAGTTAATGTGTATTAAATATGAGTCGTGATTAGACTGGTTGGGATTGATGTTAATTGCAAAATCCCAATAGTGATCGATGGTCGTCGGGTTGGCGATAGAGCTAAAACTCAATGTATAGTATGGAGCGCGGAAGCTAGAAGAAAAAGGTTGTGTGTTTGACGTTGGTATTAGCGATCATGTTAAACAATCAAGTTTACACGGAACGAACAGGCACGATGCGATTAAAAAGGGTTAATTCAAAAGACTAAACAAGGTCCTTAGACAGAGGAAAGCAGTATTAGGACAGCATTATTCATGATCACAAGCCAGAGATATGCATGCAGCCCCATGTCGTCATGTAACTACCCAACAACAGGCTGCATTTTTGAGTCACGTGCTGTGGATTACTATTATGGTAAAACCCTAACATAATTGAAAGCAGTCCATGATGATTGGTGATGACGACATGACATTAATACTGCATGCGTCTTTTTGATATGCGTTGTATTCCCACAACTTGAACCTGCGACATTAGGGATCATTGTCAATTGCAAAAAAAATTGATTCGTTATGAGGTACATAAATTTTCAATAATGACATAGACTCTAAAGTCTAAATCTCAAGCATCAATCCAGCCTCAGATGCTTCCACCAAACAAAACTACAAACTCTATGTACCGCCGCATGTAATGATAATAATAATAATAATAATAACCACCAACACCTAAACATGATAATAATAAGACCCGTCATTTAACGGAAGAATGTCAAAAACTCCCATCGCCATCAAGCGATGTCAACCCAAATCGGAACGAATAAACAATAAAGAAATCCAAAACTAAGAAACGAAAAGAAACGCCATCCCATCCCATCCGAGAGTCAATGGTGAACGTAAGATAATGAATGGTATCAACCCTTAAACTGCGTAAGAAACTAAACGCTTATCCGCCAACTTATCTGTCCCGCTCAACCCATCATCCCCATATTCTGCTGAGCCTGAGCTTGAGCCTGAGCTTGAGCTTGAACCTGAGCTTGATTATGAGCTCGAAGCATCGAAGCTTTCTGCATTGCGTGCGACCTCTGGGCCATTATCATGCACCGCTTCTTGAATAGCTCGTGGTTTTCGGCAGTCATGCCCTCAGCACCACCCTGCTTCGCAATGTTACTACGGTACATGGCCATAGCTTGCCGCTTAACAATCTCAGTGTCCTGAACATTGAATGCGGTTATAATCTGACCCATCTGCTGAGGAGTCAATTGTTGCTGTTGGGCCTGTTGGGCCTGTTGCATCTGTTGCATCTGTTGCATTTGTTGCTGTTGGGTGGCTGCTTGTTGACGAGCAATCTGCTGCTGCATAAGCTGCTGTTGAAGCATTGGGTTCATAGCGGCCGCCTGCTGTTGCTGTTGCTGTTGGGCTTGCTGTTGCTGAGCGGCGAGCATTTGTTGTTGAGCAGCGAGCTGCTGCTGCTGCTGTTGCTGCTGCTGCTGCTGCTGAAGCATGAATGCTTGCATATTGACAGCGTTCGCGTTGTTTCCGGTCATCATTTGTTGTTGTTGCATGCGAATGAGTTGCTGGCGAACTTGCTGAGGATTCATCTGACCACCGTTAGCAGCCATAATTTGCTGTATGAGAAGCTGTTGCTGCTGTGGGTTGGCCATTTGAGGGTTCTGGCCCATGGCATTCATCATTTGTTGTTGCTGCATGCGGACAACTGCTTGTTGTCTAGCCACCGCTGCCTGTTGCTGTTGTTGTTGTTGCTGTTGCTGCAATAGGAACTGCTGTTGCTGCTGAGGGTTCAGATTTTGGAAGCCTGGCATGCTCATTTGATGTTGCTGCTGTTGTTGCTGCATCATCTTTTGCTGCATAGCAGTCTGCTGAGCAGCGACGATAGCTGCACTTCTGATACCAGGTGCCATTCCTGGAGCATTGAACATCATGTTGCCCATGTTTGAGCCTGCAACCGACATAGCAGGCGGTGGGCTGGTCTGGGACATGCGTGGAGTAGGGACCATTGCGGGCCTGACACCTGGTGTCGGCATCGAGTTCATCGTAGGAGTAGCTGTAGCAGGGGCCATCCTCGGAGTTCCTTGGGTATGGCTCTGATGACTCCTAGCTGACATACTAACAGACATAGGAACGGCCGCGTGCTGCATGGATGACGATGGCCGAGGAGGACTTCCAGCCATGTTCGAGGTAGACGGCTGCATGTTGGTACCGCCAAGCATAGGGGAGGACGCCTGCATTGGAGTGCCATTGCGGATAACAGGAGAAGAGGCAACTGGAGCGCCTTGAGTGCCAGGGAAACGCATGTTGTTTCCATGTGCCACCCCATTGACACTGGCAATAACTGGCGTAACATTTGGTGGGACTGAGTTTGCCATTTGTGGTGTTCCTTGGAGTTGAGCGGGGTTCTGGGTAGGTGTTGGCATTTGGGACTTGTTGGTAGCGTTTTGCTGGGCTTGTGCCGCAGCTGCAGCCTGAGCTTGATTTTGACTGGCAGCCGCGCGTTGGGCAGCCACCGCTTGCGCAAGTTGAACTGGATTGGGCGCCTGGCCATTGTGACCCACACGCCCATTCTTTCCCATCATGACACCAGCTTGCTGAACTCTCTTGACAGCGGCCTGTTTGACCTGAGCTTGCTCACGTAATTTTTGCTGGTTCAGTTGGTGTTGCTGTTGTTGGGCTTGTTGGACAGCCTGGGCTTGGCGAGTACGTTCAGCCTCAGCTTGGCGCTCCTGATCTGCTAGTTCTCTGGCCTTTTGCGCACGTTCTTGTTCAGCGCGGTTGGCTTCGGCTTGCTTAGCCTTTTCATCGGCCTTCTTTTGCTCAACTTGCTTTCTGATGTCGGCAAGGCGGGTAAAGCGCTCAAATGTCTTGGCAGCAGCAGAGGCATCAGCATCACCATTGGTGTTGGTGTTTTGGGCAGTAGATGTCGAAGGGCCAAGCCTGTCATCGAGAATAAGCATAAAGCGCTCCTGGTCGGCAAGGAAGGCCTCGTCGGCTTCCATCTCGGCCACAGTACGCTTGCGGCTCTTGGGCAAGGGGGGCTTTTCTTGGTGTTTTGAGTGCGAAAATGCTTCAAGAAGCGCAATGGTTTCTAGAGAACTCTTGGTTGGTTCAAGGAACAATGTGGGCGTTGTGCGGAGAAGGATAGCGGCTTCAATTTCTCTTATGTTAGAGCCATCAACTTCCATTTTGTCCATTTTGGCGCGTTTGGGAGGCGAGGGACCGATAGGAGTGGGTGGTACAATTCCGGGCGTTGGAGGAGGATTGTTATTCTCAAGAGGCGTAATGGCCTTGGTCAAAAGATCCGCACCTAGAGTTTCTGGGGTAGGCAACAGCACGAGGGTAAATACTCGGGACTTTCGATCCGACTTCCGATTCTTGGCCTCGTTTTTCATCTTATCCTTGGTATCGTGGCTATCATCACCCTTCTTGTGGGAATCATCGACTGGGAAGGGCACATATGGTGATGGCGTGACAAAGCTATTGTAGTTGTGGATAGAAGCCTGACTGGCCTTCTTCTCGATAAGCTCCTGCTTAGAAGTGTCGGTTTCTTGTGCAGTTGATCGATGGTCGTGTATTTGAACGATGAGACAGCCATCGTAGAAGACAACACCGGCTTGAGTAAAGAAGAACATGAGGTCGTGTGGTACGGTGCGCGACTTGAGGTGTTGTAAAACCATGCGCATAGGAGATTGATACGAAAAGACTCCATCTTGTTGATCAAACTTGAAGTGATTCGGGTGCAAGTGTAAGATGAGGGATGGCGGCTTGCCGGCGTGTTTTTTGAGTATATATGTGGAGGAGATATCTGGATAGGAAACTTGTTAGTCTATAGCAGCTAAGGTTTTACCAATGATAGACCATACCGTATGGTAACCGTTCAATCGGTTGGTTATTTGATGTTTCTGGTATTGAGCTAAGCCGGTTCCCGGTGCTGTTTCTCGAATGACGACCAGCCGCAGGTGTAACGCTATCGGTACGAGTTTTAATCGCAGGTGGCCTGATAGGTGTTTGCTGACCCGGCGGCATACTCAATTGAACCTTTTTAGGGCCAGTAGAAGTTGCAGTGCCAGTGCGCGCACCACCGGCGCCACCCGGATTCGCGCTCCGTTTGATCTTGTTAGTCGCGCCGGGAGGAACCGGAGGCATGATGGGAGTGGCTGTAACAACGGGGGCCATGATGCCAGATATGGACAGCGATGTTCGCAAGGCGAACAATCGTATCGATGGTGTCGTCGATCAGATATGAGATACTAATCGAATTGAGTGGGCTTTCAAAACAATAATGCGGCCGAAGGCGTGGTGGCGCAATGCATGTGAATGGTGAATGCGCGCAAGGCTAGCACTAAAAAATGTTCGAATGACAAGGAGTAAAGCTGCGCCAAATCAATTAAAGATGCGACAGGCCAGACGCATCAAATATACAGTCGATTATTGCGGATAAAAATTGACGGGAAGAACAAAATAAAGTTTTTTTTTTTAAGAAAAAAATACTGAGTTTGCGACTCGAGAGCAACCACGCAACTGGCTATTGCTGTGAAGCTTGAGGGTTGTTGATTGATTGTATCGCAACACGTCCAGCACCTCGTCGTATGTTGACGGGAATACGTTTTGACTTGCCAGGAATCGCGCTGTAGCCGACAAGATATATGTGCCAATTTGATCGCGAAAAAATATGTGACAAGATCGAGAAAATTACAGAGAAAATGTCAGTGGAATGAGCTCAGTAATTTGTTGATGATATTGTGATATCTTCGATGGAAATGGCGTTGGAATCGATGAATATGAGCCATACACTTATGGCAACGAGCAGCACCTTGCGCGATATCGTGTGGGGTTTCCAGTATGAAATAGACAAGGTTGAGTAATGAAAATCCCATGCTCGTTCACGCGCAGAAGCAGTAAATGTGGCGGCACTTTGTGGCATATTGGCACGAGCGCCACATATTGACTAATGTTCACAGCGCACGTGATCGAGTCTGATATGAGATATGTTTCATGTGTAAATGATGGTAGAGGTAATGAATATATAAACAGAACAGAAGAAGCATTATAATTCATTGTGTTAAAATTGAACATAGAATAACAGTAAATATCTGAAAACAAAAACTTGAACAAAAATACACTATATACGGCCTGTACACACTCACAACTATTAGATACATAAGTGCGCAGACGTATAGCTAGATTCCACCAAATACATAATCCATGGCCATTACTCCAGTCTCCGCACCCAATCATCCTGCAGCCTTGGTCCATCAACTACAACAATACCTTTACCCCGCGACACACGTTCAGGATTCTCCCACCACTTGAGTTTGAAAGTCCTTGGGTTCGCATCGGTCTCGCACTCACTATCAGCAATACCACCACTGCCCCCCTCAGCACCAACGACAACGACAACATCGTACCGATACCATGTTTGCAGTTGGGAAATGTAGCTTCCCTTGTCACCACACAGAGATTCCTGCATATAGATAATCTCGGGGTTCAGGGTACGCAGAATATGCATGTGTCCGTTAGGGGTGGTATAGTTCAAAACCATGACATCATTCTCAATAAGATCCAAAGCTTGTGAATAAATGGAGTTATAAACGGCAACGCTGCTGGAAGGGTGGATACTAAGGTAGGTATTAGCGGGAACGGGAGCAGAAGGCGATGTTTGTCTGGATGATGCGTACAGAGGAGATCCAGCGTCAGAGGGTTGAGCCTGGTCATGGCCAATGTTAGAGAACGATGAGCTCAAAGAAGGCGGGGCCTGGCTGTGTCCGGATCCAGGTGCAGATTCCTTCTCCTTGAGGCAAGGGGCATAGATCAGGATATACAGCTTGGTCTTTTCGAAATCCGTGTTCTTGGGAATGTGAGACAAAATAGACTATAAAGTTTGGTCAGTATTCTTGTTTCCTGCGTCACAACTTGGTCATTGGATACTTACAGCCTGCTCATGAAAGCCTCTGTCATCCAAGCTACCCTGGGCGAAGTCGGCAGATACAACAATTGCAACAACCTTACGGTTAGGGCGGGACGAAATGCGGGAAGTAGCGCTCATACGTGACGATGGACGGTTGATTAGGGTTTCGGGCGAAGTCGAACGGTTGATCGGGGTACCAGGCGAAGCCGGGACAAGAGAGGCAGGCTTGGAGACAGGAGTGGCTTTTTTGGAGGCGGGAGTAGATTGCTTAGACGCGGATTTCGGCTGAGGCGTAGCAGAGCGGTTAATAGAAGCCCCACGGTTATGCTTGGCATCGGCCTCCTCGGACCACGTTTCGTGGTCCTGGAAAGCGGACTTGTCCTCCTCGCGGATAGACTGGAGAGTATTGGCAACGGCTGCCGATGCTGCTGAGAGGCCACCTACGATGCTATTTCCGGCTGAATGAAAGAATTGTGACGGGCTCGGAGTACGTGCCAGAGCACCATGCATGCGAGCCTGCCAGTTGGTGGCAGGAAGATCTTCCTCCTGATGGTACTGTTGTCCGGCCGCGGCCTTTTCGGATGCCTCTCGGTCTACCATTTCGGGGCCGGACTCGCTCTTCTCACCGTTCTCACGGTTGCGTCCGAAGCGGTCCTCGGCTTCATCATAGTAGTCGAGGCCAGCCTCAGTTTCCTCTTCGTTCTCTTGTCGGCTGATGACCCACGCAGCAACACCCAGGGTGGCGACGGCGACAGTAACGGTCAGCGGCACCCAAAAACCCCAGGCACCGCGGCGACGGGATCCATTAGCTTCCGGCATATCCACAAATTCCGGGTGGTGGAAGACGACTATTCGAGCAAGAAGTCAAAGTTTAATATGAGTGTATTATTAGCTGCGATTTGACAGGCTTGTCAGTTACCAGCATCGCACGGCGCAAAGGATGAGATCGGGGTCGCGACTTCAGCAGTGATTAATCAACCGGATACAATCGCCAGGATTGTAATAGAGCCAACTGGAAGGCGATTGGTAGAATTGGCGCAAGACGACGCAGCGCAATCACAAACTGGCAGACGAATCGTGATGTAAAAAGGTAGCAACAATTCTGGTGTTGTGCTGCTTCGCTTGTCGGTAAAGCTGATCCAGGCTAGGTCTAGCTACAAACCCTGCTTGAAAAGAAGGTCAAGCTTCAGATGGATTTTGTGGAGAGGTTCGAGCTCAAGCGAGTGGCGCGACTCGAATAAAATAAAAGGGCACAAAAAGAAAACGCGCTGCTATCTGCGTGAGTACGGTGGAATATTGATCATGTGTCTGTGAAAGGTTTGACACGAGAACAAATCACGTCGGCTAGGAATGAGAACAAAAAGGAAGTCACGTTGTAGGCTATTCTACAAAGGTGTAGGTGCTATGTTCGGTTCCTTCCTGCTCAGACTTCCTTCCAGAAAAGAACTCAGAGAGAGTTTGGATTGATAGGCTTGGTTGTGGCTGGACACTGCGGCACAATTACCAGTCCTACTTGAAGTTTTTGGTTACTCAGACTTTACAGCAGAATATCTTGCAGCGTAGTGAAGGCAATAAAGTAACCAAGGACCAGGATTATATACGCGAAACTCCAAATGTGATTGGGCGAGAAGAGGACCGAGAGCCTAAAGTAAACAAATCCCCACAACAAAAGCCGAGGGAACAGCTCCTACAACCGGGAAGCCTCATGATTTTATAGAGGCTGCTTCAGAAGTGGATCAATGAGTATATTTCGATGGATGGTATTCTGTGCATGCCATCATTGGTTCCAACATTGCTGTAGATCAATGGTGGCGAGAGCGAAATCCGGGTTCTGACGTCGGCTTGATATTGAATCCTAGCATTCTATAAGTGGTATGAATCACTAGCTTCAACTGGAACTCAACATTTAACATTGCATTCGTCTCATGTTTGGGATTCAGGGGATTTATGAATGAACTACATTTTCATGATGCAGTGGAACCACAGGGCTGAAAAGCACTTTTTCCCTCGATCCCGCCCGCATTGACTGACACTTCAAATCATGGAAGCGAGCAAGACTCAATAGCTATCAAAGAACCATTGTGTGATTATTTCTGGGAAGACAAAGTCAGGATCATGAAGAGAGCTTGAGTAATGGTAGGTGTCAAGTAATTTGCCGCCAGCTGCCACTGGCTATCATGTATTACAAGCCAGATGACCGCTTCAGAATCACATGTGAACATCAGGTCACCACCATCGTGAGCACCAAGATCCTCGCCTTGTCAATAAGAAAAGTCATTCAATTTTACGGGATATCATATATGGCCGATCCATCTCATATAATTCTATATGACAATTACATAACACTCATATAATGTCTATTCATAAACGGAATAGTTTAGTGTCCCATGATATCGACTTATACTTCATTTTTACTTTCCGCTTCTAGTAAAGCAACATAATCAGAACATGGCAAACCAGCAATTTCAGAAACGTCTATACCAAAGGCAGTCCCAAAAGTAACACTAGCGGTGACTACAGCACTAGTGGAGGTGACTTTGGCATTATCCTGAGTTGAGATTAACATGAATCTCAGTTATATATCTTCATCAGATTAACTGGCCGTGGATCAGGCGGTATGGTTACTGATGGCGGCGGTAGAATCAGAGATAGCAGCAGTAGCCCCCTCGATAGTGGCCACAGTAACAGAGGTAGTGGCGGAAGAGGCGACGGCATTGGACGCAACAATTGAAGTGACAGAAGAATCGAGAGGAAATGAGTATTAAAATTGTGTCAATAAGTGGATACTGCGGTTAACGTGGCAGGTATGGGTAAATTTGGAGGCAGCGCGGGGATTCATAGACATGCTCTTAAGAGCCTCAAGGCTCAGGTTAGTGGCATCAACGAGTCGAAGCTAGAGCAACAACAATAGTAAGCCGTCTTCTGATCAAGTGTAAGATTATAGAAGCAAAAACGATGGGGAAACAAAGTATATGCAAGTGTAGGATACCTATCCAGTTTCTATGCTGATTAGAAACATAGAACTTTATAACAAACAAGATTATCAGCTGACTGGTCTTAATCTCAACATATATTATACTACAATGAGAGATCACATAACTGTATTTAAGGTCCATTTATCATATACTTCCTAGGTACTTACTGTTACCGTAGCGGTTGTTATCCAGAATGCCGTATCAAGTTTACTCTAGTCACAGTATATTAAGGGTGGCTTTTGAGCTATAGAAGTAAATCATGGCGGACCAAACGAATATTACCAGACATATCAAGTTAGCAAAGATCTCCTGATTCATTTTTAGTGAAAACACATGCTTCCACTCAAGTATTGTATTGTTATCAGAACAGAACTTTCTGGATATGCAAGGCTATTAGAGCTGGTCTATTCGAGTGTAAATATAGCAGTTATAATGACTCTATATGTTCATACCAAATATCCACCATCCTCGTCTTGAAAGGTGGAAGATGGTGTTTGGGAGAAATTTTGGGCGCTCGTTTGTTTTGGGCGCTCGTTTATCATGTACGTTATGCTATCATGAAAGTTGGTAGATTCGCTAATTTTGGATGCGTATTCTTATGGACTCGGATTTTTTTCAACGGGTTCAAACTGCTTCTTCCATCATACTGTCAAAGTTCCAGGCGTGAGCACATAAGGTACAACTCTGGCGGTATGTCAGGTCCCGCCATTAATTTAATCAGATGATCTATAGCCAATCAGAAAACAGTCTCGATTGAAGATGAACCCACTATCACATTGACGGTCTGGAAGTTTTATGACAAATGATAACATCAACATTACCACGGTGTGGGCATATGTCAAATATAATCATAGGGTTAGGGCTAAATTTTATAAGTGTAGTTATCATCTTAAGTGCTTGCATAAAGTAATGTGATTGCTCATGGTTAAGCTGTTATGAAGCAAAATGGGTTATAAATAAAGATGACAAACATGAAATACGATAGAACATATGTTTAGATTATACTTAGTGGGTATGGTGATGTGATAAATAGTCATGAATTTAAAGTGCTACAATATGAACCTAGGATTTACCACCAATACCCTAAGCTGGAACCCACACGTGATTTTCCGCAAAATACTAAGCCTGGCTATGACGCATAGGTCGTTGCCAATCCCCATCCTAGTTTGGGTCGCACATTTTCGCAAACTAAAAGTCGACAGCAGCTACTTTATTTAGACAGTGTCTCAGAAAAATTCTAAGAGACGAAACAAACACGGCAGAGACATTAAAGCAGCGGGAATCTATACTCTCCTCCACAAGATTTGAATATATTTAAGGTTAGTCCTTTCGATCAATGCCGTCTTAATTTGCCGTCCTTGGATTCATTGATTACCTGTGCATGGAGATTCAGTGTCCATCATCAAAATGACAATCCCCAATGAGATAGAGTTGTACTCTAACACTATTATAGGGACGCCCCATCCCCATAGAATCCATCCACATTATCCAACTCCATATTCTATCAACATGCCCCACGCCGTTACGGGCCCGTCTCCGGGTGTTCAGGCCCTCATTCTGTGTGGCCCGGGCTCCTCATTCACCACTTTCAACACCAACCCTGATGAGAACCCAAAGGCTCTCCTCCCCATCGCCAACCGCCCTATGGTGTGGTACCCTATTGAATACTGTTACAGAACTGGCATCACCGATATAACTTTGATCTGCCCTGCCTCCGCCAAGGCGGCTATGCTTGCGGCCCTCAACACCAACCCCGTCCTCACCAGCCTTCCTCACCCTCGCCCCGAAATTCTAGCGCCGGCCGACCTGACTCAGACAATGGGCACTGCTGAAATCTTGAGATTGCCCGAGGTGCGGCAACTGGTGACAAACGATTTCATGGTTCTTCCTTGCGACTTAGTATGTGAATTAGCCGGCGAGAAGCTCCTTCACTCGTGGATGGTACAATCTGCTAGCCTTGGTGACTCTGTTGGGTATGATAAGCTCGCTGGTGAGTCCAAGGTTAAGCGGAGCGGTGGCCTCAGTGTCTTTTACGAGACACGAGGCGAGGTACCGAAGATTAAGGGCGAGGAAACGGATTACATCGGTGTTACTAAGATCCCTGCTACTGCTGCATCTACTGACAGAGAGTCTTTGATCCCCGACATCTCAAATCTTGTTCTTTCTATGCCGACTGACTCCTACAAGGACTTGGTTGAGACCAACAAGGGCATTCCAATCCGCCACAGCTTGCTCCGCAAGCACCCCCGAGTCCGCTTCATGTCATCCAAGCGTGATGCTCATATTTATATCCTTCCTAAGTGGGTGATGGATTTTGTGAACAGTAACGAAAAGTTTGAAAGTATTGGCGAGGATGTCATTGGCTGGTGGTCCAAGGCTACTTGGCAAGAAGGCCTCGGCGCCAAGCTCGGTCTTGGCCCCATCCTCAACCCGAAGGAGTCTGACGATAACATTGTCTCACAGAGCGGAAGTGACACCGCCTCCATCCACGGCATCAACAACCCCACTGATGCTGCCAAAATCGACTCGGCAATTGATGACTCTCCCGAGTACTCTCCTCTTAAAGTCGATGTTCCTGAAATTCAGGCCTATATTCATCCTATTCATCCTGCCAACCCCGCCGGCCCTATGATTCGCCGTGTTGACACTGCCAAGCTTCTTCTTAATGTGTCTTTGCAATTGGCCAAACTTCCATCTATTGAGGATGTTGGTACCGAAGCGGCGTCGCCGTTTGCCCATGCTCGTAAGGTTGCCTATCCCGAGGGTGTGCGGCCACGGACGACGATCACAAAGGCCGATTCTTTGATTGCGGATAATGTGATGGTGGAAGAGAAGACTTCAGTTAAGGAGTGTGTTGTGGGGGCTGGTTGCCTGATTAGTGAGGGTGCCAAGTTGGTGCAGTGCTTGTTGATGGACGGAGTCAAGATTGGAAAGGGTTGCAAGTTGACGCGCTGCATTTTGGGCAAGCGGTGTGTGATTGGGGATGGGTCAGTGTTGACGGATTGTGAGGTTCAGGAGAACTTGATGGTTGAAGCACAAAGTAAGTATTTGGCTTATTATTGTTTTTTCTTTTTCTTTTTTCATCTGATTGCCTGGTTGGGTAGCCATATCAGTGAAGCAATGGCTATGGTTTGGAATATGTTCTTTTATTCCGAGATGGTTCTTTAGTGCTTGTTTTCTCTGGACCAGAAAGAGCCCGTTTTGCACAACGAATTTTGAGAAACATTCCACCTGCCTGATGGCTCTATCATGAGTAGTAGCGAATGAGTGCCTTCTATATTTCATCTTTGGGCAGTACTCTTCTCAACCCTTCCGATGTTTTGGCCACACCTGTATCACTTGCATTATGGGAGCCATGCTCTGTGTTCAGTCTATTGCCATACCTGTTTTATTTTTACAACACCCGTATCTGTATCTGTATATAAGCTAACCATATCTTCCATAGCTGAGCAAAAGGACGATCGCCTCATGAGTTCTGAGGGACTTGAGGCCTCGGATGATGACGAGGACATGGATGGCCAGGAGGACGACGAGTAAAAATGAAGTATTAGGTATTATATCGTGGCACTCGATCGGCGTATCGAGATAATAGGCATTGGAAGCACAAAAGTACACGTTGGTTTAATGAATGAAGATTACGAATAAATATTCTAGCAATACCTTTGTCTAGACTGAACTCAAGGTAACACAGGCCTTTAACCTTTGAGTGCTGTTGGAAGTCTTATCTGTCATGTGTTGATCAAGGCACTGCAATTCTAAGGGGGGGGGGGGGGGGGGGGCATGATCAATTGACGCGTGAAGATAGCACATATGAGGATACGTTTAGCATTGGAGGGATGTACGGCTGAAGGGTGGTTCAAAGGAGGGGCATCTGGGCTTGCTCAAGATTATAACCAGGAAAAGGTTATTCAAATTTAAGGACCTGTGTAGGGTAGCTAATAAACGGACTGACACTGCTCCAGTGGTAAATATCTTGAGACAAACAGCGTATTTGACGGAGCATGGGAGTCGGGGGCTGTGTCAAGACTAAGAAATACATCATTTATATATTCAACCAACACAAAGTAAATTGATATATTAAGAGCTAGGTACTTTGAGCTCGGGTATTATGGATTCCATCTTTGGCTACCGTGAGAGTACGTCTGTATTAGCATCATGATATGCAACATGAACGTCAAGTGACAAGCTGTGAATTGCTGTTATTACCCAAATCAGATGCTACCCGATGGGGAGATCGAGGGCTCGGGACACTTAGAGTCCGAGCCA
The DNA here is from genome assembly GCA_001640685.1 of Catunica adiposa. NCBI lineage: Eukaryota > Fungi > Ascomycota > Sordariomycetes > Microascales > Ceratocystidaceae > Catunica > Catunica adiposa. The sequence continues at coordinate 112,861 of LXGU01000012.1, forward strand.
CTTCGAATCCGAATATTCATGGTCAAGAAACGGCATTGTGAGATGTAACCAGATGCACGTCCAGATGCACGTCCGGATGCTACTGGAAGGTCACGTTGCTGTTCTGCCGCAGTCACAGACGATGAGGTCAAAGTGCATGGTATCCCAGGACGGTTTGGCCAACTCGGAATCGCATCCACGCGACACATTCTTCCGGCCTCACCGACTTTCACTCTCATCTTCGCCTTCACGAGGCTGCGGCCCCGATCTTGATCGCAACTACATACTCAAAACATACTCACTTCTATCTACTAGCTGCATACCGCCATTTCTCATAGATTTAGTCTGTACATAAAGTGCAGCATCACGGGAAAGCCTTACTTTTCCCCACATCACATGTCTTGATAAACTGGGGCATACAGCAATGTTGCATAGACCGGCATAACTGTACGCAACCACTACAACTGGTGCAATATCCTGTAACAGCGGTGAGAATTCACACTCGGACTATTCGGCGCTTGGAACGATGGATAGGAAGTGAAAAGTTATGCAAGCGAGCTGTGCAGGAAGCTTCTGACATCATGAGGAGTGGGAGGTACCGGAATCTTGAGTGCAGGAATATGTAGAGGGGAGATTAACGGTGACGGATGTGGTATGTGGTATGTGGTATGTGGGGGTCTTGAGAGCATGGTATGCGGAGAACTTCGGGGGTGGCGATGGAGGTGTGGGTTAGCGATGACCATAGCTGGCTGCGCTGTTGCGTGTCTCACTGTTGGCATGCGGGGAGACTATGTATGTGGAAAGCTTTGTGGGTCGCTAGTTAGCAAGGAAAAATATATGCTGGAGATATAGGTTGGGATAGAGGGTGGTGATTGGGCATCTATCCCACAAGGTTACATTACCAGACGATAAATTTAATCGCCGATTTGAAGGTGATATATGATGAGTGGCTGCAGCTTACGCAAGGGAATATGTAAGGGTTTATACAGGCTGCGTAATTTGTGCCTATACTTACAGCAAAGGAAATATAGGAATACATGGAACTCTCTATGATCAATGGTTAATTTCAAGCGGGCATTCACAATGGGCTTCACTAACTTGAAGCTACGTAGCCTATTTTGTATATATGTCTCGGACCAAGACCTTTTGGCAGAATTCCCAGCTTCCTGCTATGGGATATAGCTTGCGGCACATATTGGCCAATAACAATGACGATGTCTTATAACCAAAGACATCGCATAGGTCTCTTTGTCTCCACAAAAGACACCAGAATTCCCGTAATGTCCAGATCATTGGTGGTGAGGCCATGGCCATGTGGACACCCTGTTTCCCCAGTATCGCCTCCACATCATGTAATCAGCTCTAGCCAAAAAAAAAAAAAGAACTCGGGGCCGGGACGTCGGATCTGTCACCCGAATATCCGGGATATAGTAGGTTCCCGGAGGAGCAGATTCTCCATATTTCGAAGAAGTGCCTTCCTTGTATGACACGGTGTCAGTCGGCTTCACCAGCAACATTTACTAAAATCTCACATTTCCGATGGGTTAGTTACTATTGGGCGGGGGTCCAGACACCATGGACATATAGATCAGCTAAGGTACTAGGGTATTATTCTGTTGATGTCAGGTTGTCATGATGGTGGGTGAAATGCAGCAAGCGTGCAAGATAAAACCCGATCTGGCAATTAGCACTTTTGCGATACTCGATTACCAGAATAGTATACTCCGTCTGTAACCAGGTCTCCACATATCTGGCGTTAATGGGTGTAACTCCGAATATGCATTAGAACCAAAGACAAATAACTGCCAGAATTCAGTCAGCGATATATAGCCAGCCCACTTAGCTCAGCAAGGGGTGAATTGGTCAATTATTATCAACCCCCATCAACACAAGTTCGTTATTTTGCAATGGAGCCAAGGGCCGTTGTGGCTGTCCTTCTATATCGAAGGGCAATGCGGAAGTTAAAGCGGAGATTCCAGGTGACTGCGTGAAAAGGTTAGTATCAATATTGATTGGATAGCAGTCTTAGTCCAGATCTATGGATACTGTTATAAAAGGCTGTCAACAAGAGAGGAGGATGAAGACATTGTAAATGGCGAATCTGCGCTGGTGATTCTATCTAAGCTTTGAAGATTCTATGGGGAGCTACGGCTGTGTGGGTTAGGTAATATGGCTTCGGGGAAAACATCACAAGAGTCAATTATCTCCGACCCTACTGAGGGGAATCGGCGAACAGGTAGGGTCCATGCACTTGACTCTTAGCCGGAAGGAAGCGGACAGGGGGACAAGCTGATAGATACAGCCTGGATTGCTTGAGGCGATGTCTTGATTAATATTCATCTCGAGTCATGCCTATAGTTGATAGCCAAGCCTCACGGATCTGCCATGCAAGACTGACATTCTGAAATATGACGGCCAGAATTTGCCGACGCAAGGGTAATGTTAGAGCCGGAGCTGAGCGCAGAACAGCAGGGTTGGCACCGAAACTCCATGAGGTCCCTGAGGGTGACATCTTCATCTACTGTAGGCAAATAAAGAAGTAGACAGCTAAGTCTGAGGGTATAACTTGTATTGTCTGAACGAGTTTTAGACGTCTCGTTAGTACCAAGACAATATATTCCGCATCCGTCGTATAAGCATGCTAACAATCATCAGATGAGACCACACCAGGGGAGCGTGAAGTCTTGCATTAGATTTAATGTCATATGACAAGCTTAGTCTTGCAGGTGTTGTTGCTAGAAATCCAGGATTCTGGGTGCCCCCACAGGTGAAGAATCCCCCATAAACATATTCACTGGATACGAACCAACTTCCATGATGCATCGTGGAAGATAAGGCGCATCAAAGGTCATCTATACGATCTAAGTTATATACCGGAGAGGACAATCAGTACACAATATCTTTACTGTTGTTGTCATCAGTTAAGCAGGTCGAAAGCCGTACCATATGCATACTAATCATACCACAGTACTGGCGGCTGGCAACCCCCACGTTAGACACCACGATACGCAATCGTGGTGCCGTAATACCTTGTCCTAGTCCCCGCGGCATAGACTAATGTTCATTTATACAAACTCCTATCACAGCTCAGTAAATACTCATCCATCTCACAAAACCAGCAGATCCTAAGGTCTCATGCAGTCTCTCCTCGCTCAAATAGGTCATCACTACCCAAAATGCACGGAACGCCCGAATCTAAGGATCGCAGGATGCACACGAACACACAGACAGCCGTTGACATACTAGTTCGGATCAGGCCTATCTCTATAACTGGCTAGCATGGCCAGCAGGGGTAACAGTGTGAAATTATTCGATACGTTATACACAAGACATGACACACGATCACATGTTCACATCCCCCTGAAATTGTCAGATTTTGGCGGCCTTCATAGTGAAAAATGAATGGGGTTGCTGCTGGGGATGACAGGCTTAGAGAGTATTACTACATTAGCTGTATTGAGGCATAATTAGATCTGTGATATCCTAGACAATAGGATGGCGAGGAATCGGAACTATGCTTACCGGCTCCTCGTTTACCTTGTAGCTGAAAATTAAATCCTGGATATCTCCTTGCTTGGATATTGGGACTTGGGTGAAGGTATGGCCGCCGATGGGATTGGGGTGGCGTATCACAATGACGGGAGAGTTGTTTAAATACATTGAATAATTGATTGGCCAATAACATGAGCTGTATAGCTCTTGATTACTTGTGTTGTGTTTGTAAGATATCATGCATTGGAGGGTTGTTAGTGTGGATTTCGCTCATGTTACTAGCAGGCAAGCCACGGGGCGCCCAACAAGCCAGGGTTTATGTTTCTTACCCTAGGTCTGGGAATCGTGGGGACCGACGATGAGTGCCAAGACCCAAATAATCCTTTGATGTGTTCTGCCATTCAGATACTATGTTGCGTGCCTATCCGGCTCGTGGCGCTGTGAGAAGACAGGTAAAAGCTTCGTGGTGGCTTCGATAGACATCTATAAGCTTTACATGATCGACACTCAGGAGTCGTGGAGGATGGAAATAGCTGCGCTTGATTCCCGGGCTAAGTACGAATAGAAATGTCTGATTGGTTCGAACACGAGCGGAAGAAAGTCGTTATAGGATTTGAAAAGGTGGTAAGAAGCAACCGCACATGGCAGCTTGAGTCTTCCATATGTATCCTGAGTAGGCTTTGCGGGGTTGGTCATCGTCCCTTCACCATGAGGCCATTTATCGATCAATGTTCCTTCTATATGATAGCCATTGTCAAGTTGTCCTCCGCCACCACGGATTCTTGTCATATTCAGACCCTATTCAAACTGGAACAGATCCATAATGAGCTGGTTGTACACTGCCCACCAGGTCGCTAAAGCCCGGGTGAAAGCTGACTAACATGGTTGATGAATATCAAATATGCTTCCGCTTGATGGTACTAATCTGTGTTTCCGGGGACCCGGTTTCTGGAACTGCAGTTAATCACTCCTCATTTTGAAAATCTCAATATTGGTAGAGGGTGTCCCCTATTCTGTTTTTAGTCTCGACAACCCTCCACCGATCTTACAGCTCCTCGGTCCAGATTTGACGATCCCGTCTTATGGTGGTTTAGTAAGACCTTGGAATTTACAGATAATTTTTATCCCCTCATTATTATGAACTATCTCTACCGCGCCAAGGTTATGCCATGTATGGGGAATTCCCCCAAATAGTAAAAGCCCTCAAGTTCTACTCCTTCGTCAGCCACAACCTCCCCGCGGCGAGATATGCTATTTTATATAACACGCTATACGGTCTATGCACACGGCAGGATCACAAACGTGCTTGGTTTAATGGGCCCAGAAGCACAGGACTGGTGACATTTTTTTCTGGTTGTTAATAGGATCCGGCAGCATACTGGAGCGCGGAGGCCACCTTGCGGGCCGTCTAGCGCAAGCCGCAGGTTGTTAGTTCATACATGTCAAGCTTAATTCCTTGTCTAGGACGAGTTTAGGTATAATGCGTAAAATTTCAAAAAATGTATCTGAAAAGAGAACAACCTCATCTAGGATTTATAGAAGAATCCTGTCTATATTTGTGGGACAGTAAAGTCGGTTCTCTTATTTGTTCGGACGGAAGATTCTGTTAAGGTTAGCCTGATATGTTTACTCGCTATACTAGTCAAAATCCACGGCATCAGTTCCTGATTTGGGTCCCTCGACAGGCCATGACGTCTTTCGATACTACACATCATGGCCGCTTGTTCCATGCTCGGCGACCACATTCCCCTCCTCTCCCCCCGCCCCCAAACCCTCGCAAAATACTGCTTGTCAGCCTCCAAAGAATCCCTCTCCGACACGCCGAGAATTATTTTTATGGAGCTTTAGTAACCAAGCCCGCCGCAGCGCAATCCTGATCTGTTAGGAAGCTAATTCATGCAAACCAGGCCAGTCCATTTCCTCCCACAAGCGGCTACCCCACGCACAGTTACCTTTGTTTTGTGGCGGATGTCAGACAGACTACTCAGCGGCATGGCATCTCTGTAAATCTGTACATCTGAATGAATTTAAAGGACGCCCTGGGGAGGCCGATTCCTATGGGATTATCTTGCACCAGCCTTCCATGGCGAGAGCAAAATATGAGTTGTCACTTCACACTAATGCGCCTCGTGCATCCCCACGCCCTCGCATAAGCCGAAAGGTCCCGCTGGATGAATCGGAAGCAGGCATATAAGGTACTGCTGGTGGGTATGATCCGCCTGTATATTGTAGCAAGTTCCAAATTGCCAGCAGGGAGCCAATACTATGGCCCATTTTTACTATTTGCTGTAACATTGGTGACGAAATGGCTTGCATGAGCGTGTCCCTCGCGGCTTGGAGATTTTCCAGCTTCTCTAACTTGGTTGTACCAGCCATGGCGCTTTCGTGATTGTGAACTGTATAGACATAGCCAGATCAGCCATTATAGACCGCTTAAGTAAATGGCCTGCCACGCACATGTATGAAGATCACTTGTATGAAGATCACTTGTATGAAGATCACTTGTATGACGATCATGTGTATCCGATCAACCGAAGCCATGTTGGTTAATATGATCCTCCGCCTTGTATATTCTGGTGTTGTTGTAGAGTAAATCACCCGATGTTTCTGGTATCGTGGGTACAAAGTACTGCCCAGAATTCCCACGTTCCCCTGCCCAGACACATTGCTGACTGTTAGTCAGATGCAGCACAGAATATCCTATCTTGAATTTTCTTTTGGTGATCTTTAGCCACTAACTGATCCTAATTCATGACCAACTTCCAGCTTTGTCTATGTGTGAAGGAGCTTTATTTGGTAGAAACCCTGACGATTATCCGGAAGAAGAGATGTACATCTACAATGGTAAATCTTCCTCTTTTATAAAATAAATTATATAATATAGCAGTCGTGGCAACCAGGTGCTCGCTCTATTTGAATACTCATTTGGAAATGTTAGTTCAGATCAGGGCATACTCGACTGTTTCAAGTTTTGGTAGCTCTAAGTCCCTTGCCAATAGAACTGCCAAGCATGGGTTTTTGTCAAAATCTACGCAAGTCATCAACATCAGATACTCGAAAGAAATGGGTATTATACAAGACTCTCTTTTTTTAATTTTATCCACCACAGAGGCATTGTTCTCCGATCATGCTCCCTTAGGTGTTAATGTGGCACAGTGCCAGAATAAGCGGTAAAAAGGTCTTAAGCCATAATTATTTTACAATAGAAGCAGTGACTATGCCCGTTAGATCTGAACGACTCTATAATCAAGCTATGCTATAAGTCAGGGTGTCCTCATTTCCTGTTTCTTTTAATATGTCATCTTAAACTGCCGAAACTATACCATGATCTACGTTGCACTGGCTAATGTAAGAAACTCAAATACCTCTGGTGAAGGAGCAGATATGGAGAATCCGGACCTGCGTGCGAACTACAGCAAGGGGAACTTCGGCGAAGGGGGTTCGGTAGGGTAAAATGGTTAATTATACTGACCTGTGGGTCCAAGAGCGACTTGCACACATACTTGCCGGGCGCTATGGGGTGAACATTGACTATGCCCTCAATATTGTTAGATAGATATAAGTACTTACTGTCAAGCAAGGGACAGATGGTAAGAAGACGGTAGGTGAAGGATGCAGCTTCAGTGAAGAGCAGCATACGGCACAGTATGAGTGTGCTGGTTTGGGCGTGATACTCAGCATTGTTTTATTTTTTATTGTTATTTTTATTTTTTTATTTGGAGATTGTGCAAGACTATACCGAAAAAGTGTTTCAGATCGGCTTGGTGTGAGGGACTATATGTGCAGCTGGAGATAGTTTAAGATGAGGTTGCCCTTAAGCCGATATTCACGATTTTGATGCAGGAACGATAGATCGCCAGGGCGATATTATATAATCACTATTATGGTTCACGGCAATTATAAGTTTCGTAAGGTGTAGTATCTGTCGCTATGTATGTGATGAATGCTGACATCCAGTTTATACACAAAAGAAAAAAGCAAATTACACCTATACAAACCTACCATGTCACAAATCGATTTTCTAGATATTTATCTTGTGGTTAGTATAAACAAATTACTGACGGCTTTTGATTAAACTTTACTGTCATTTGTGTAGGCTATTCGTCAGTTGAATGTACCTGAAAACTGCCATCACTTATTGTTGTCATCATACAGGGCAAATGACCCTAAGAAACAAGTAGATTAATTAACAAGACTCCCAACATCCTTGTCATCTGTATCTTTGTTATCTCTGATTGGCTGGATAATTATTGGAGCACGGGCCACTGTATATTTTCATATTGTTAGACCTTAAAGGCGGGTCTAAGATATAAACAAAAAAAGAACAGTAAATCGATACTACACACACTGTCTATATTCCCCAAATGTCTCAAGCCAGGTACAAAAATTAGTCCCACAGATGTCAAGATAATTTATGTATCTCAGGTTCCCTTGCAGCACAACATCAGGCAATATAGGCCCCTTGTGAAAATCATATACTATTACTAGCTATACATGGCGCAACTTTTCATATTCCCTGGGGAATCAGCCGTGATCGCCCGCACTAATATCATGTAGTCATGCGTTACAGTAGGCTATCGCAAACTCGTTATATGCAAAAGCAGAGCTGTACCTATGATGATGCTGATGCAGCGATGATGCTTGGATTGCCCTGGAGATATCAGTGTGTAATACGATCTCCGTGGCATGCATGGTGTTACACCGCACCAACTTAAAATCTGGTAGTGGCACTACGCTTTAGCCTGACGTTGGGTGACACTGTCTTGTAAGGTCCTAGTTGAGAGTATCAGGCAACAACGACATGTCCTGTTCTTTTTATCAAGTGATGATAGCTTCAAGACATAAATTCTGAATCTCTCCCGCCACCCCCACGAGGCTTCCCCTATTGTTTGTGGCGTTTTATATAGAGAGGGATCACGCTGCAAGACTCTCGAACTAAACCATCAAGTACCATGCCTGATGAACTCCCAAAAAAGAAAGTCTGGCAGAATCCAGGAAAGTATCAGTGGCACACTCTAGCTGGAGATTTCATTTCCAATGTGAATCCAGTCGAGTTAGTCTCCCAGCCCCTCAAACCATCAGAGAACGGTCTAAAACGCCACCTATATGATACGGCAGAGTCTTACATGCATTCAGTCTACCAGCCATGCAAAATTCCCGTGTCTGTCCCTTGGGGTTTCGAACTAGCCTGGCTCTTTTCCCAATGATTGTCATCCATATGCGTCATCATAACAGTGGATCACCTAAACAATTTGCATCATCAGGAGATACACAAAAGACCGAACTCTGTGTGGGGCGCTATTGGTGATGGATGCACTATGGCTGCTTATATAATTCCTCATCGGCGCCCGCACACCACGATAGCGGGGCTTGCGGATCATATGTAACTATTGTTGCTTTTTCTTTTGTCTCCTGCGGGAGATTGACGGGTCTTGATCGCCGAGCCCAAGAGATGATTGCCTACGGCAGACACGGAGGTAACCCAGAGATGCAGTAATAGGCTAGGTACTGTCAACTGACGGATGGTACGTTCTCTGACGGCGGTTAAGCAGGAGCTTAGCTTTCTAATAAACCAGTGCAGTGGAAGTGGAGACGGGGGCGTTGTCGTTGCTGGACATGGGCACAGACCAGAGCGGATGTGGTTGGACTGGGGGACCAGCATTGTTTTCAGATCGAGCTGTCGCTGAGATTGGACTCTGTGGGCATACCTCCACTGCAAGACAGATACTGCCGCTCGGCAGGCGTTGGATACTGCCTGAGAGTAAGTAAGGGGGAAGGAGGATGTCCCGCCTTCACCATGGGTCAGGGTCTATACTTTGTAGACAGAGATTGACGACTCGAGATGTGTAGTTTGCAATGAGGGGGGGTGTGTGTGTGGGACTTGGTCGATCAGAGCAGAGACTAAAGAGGACGTACATAATACTATTCGTTAGGAGGCATATTTGCAGAGGGCCAGTTTAGTCATATTAGGGTATATTCCCTAATAAGGAAGTGTTCCTATTTGGGAAACAATGACTCCTGTTTAATTTAGTGGGTCTATCTCAAGTTCTTTTCCCGATTTGGATGACGCCTCCCTGGCCGCTTTTCCTTACCATAACTAAGTCGATCCAGGAAATTGGCAAGGGCGACTTATAGAGATATTATTTACGGGGACATCTACGGATGTCCATAATATTTATTGTTTTTGGTCCTTGAAGAACCTACCCCAAGCAGTTATATACATATTCTTTTGATGGTGAATATTGATCTAGGTCTGGTAGATAAGACTCTTGAGTGGTTAGTATGCCGAAGTCGTTAACACTTCGTATCAGAAAGTTCATTACCTATTGGAGCTTAGACTCGTATAGCTGAGGAGGCCATTGTCCTCATTATTGAGGCGAGAGTTCATTAGTGAGTTACAGTTTAAAGACATTTACGGTAGGCTTCTCGTTGATGTGGTTGTGCTGTCGGGTGAGGTCTTAGTTCTGAGAAGAGGAAACCTATTTACTGGTTGCGTAGATATATAGGCAACCCCACCATATTTCACGGATAGTATGAACTTGGTGGTAAAATGTAAGCACTGTCTCGATATTCGGATCTCAAGGTCTAGACTCGTAATTAGAGCAAATGTATTCTTAAATTATAGTGTTATCTGTCTATATTATCTAAGCTATAGACGTGGAGGCTGATTGACAGCGCTGCCATGATAATCTAAATTGTCCCTTTTAATTTTCCTTCATCAGCTCGTTAGCTTCGATGACCTGTACTGCAGATAACCAACCTCTCTTAACACAAGCTGACCACCTTGAAAAAGCACTCTCCAAGTGGACTGCGACCTTAGCACCACCGGAGACTCAATAGCCTAATTACACCGCAATTCAACCCCAACCCAAGCTAACCTAACCTAACCTCATGTGTAATATCTTGCTTACTGTTCTCATACTCCTCATTTACTCACGCCCAGTATGCTCTATCACACGCTGACTTTCTGCGCTATTTTGCCAGCTCATTGGTCCTCAAAAAAAGCAATATTCTGGCCACACTATCTTATTTATGTGGGCGTTCAGTTATGGCTTGGCGGTTGTATTTTTTTTCCTGTGGAGAACAGGATACCGGGGCTAAGAATATTGGTTTATCGTCAAGTACAAATTTGGGTGTTGTTGGTATGTGATGGCATCGTGATAGTCGGGGGAAGGGAGAGACCTTTCATGCAAGTGATTGTAATCTACATACGTGCGTCATGGTACAAATGGCAGTGTACCTAAAAAGAGCAACAGGGCCTTTGTTCAAATTTGCCTTGGCTATTCTGCTCGTGGCTTCAGCCCGGGGAATAACGGGTTTCTCGTGAATCATGTTTCCAACGATGTGGGGTTTGCACTTAGAGGGCGCTATTGGCTGAGATATGTGAGACATTTTGTGCTTGCGACAATTGCTATTTAGTAGTAGGACCACCATTACTGACGCCACTTATCAAGTTTGTACCCGGCCTCCTCGTGGCTAACTACCTATAATGTTACACGATGCCAGTACACCAATGGCGCTGTAAAATTCCCTCCAGGCTGGCACAAGAGGATGCTCCGATGGCCAGCCGGGTAATGGCCATCACAGACATTTCACGCCATTGACAGGCTATCTTTAGAGTCATGATTTTTTGCGACAGACTGGTAATCTCGGTTACCAACTTTGACTAGTGCCTATTTCAACTCCACGCTTGGTGTCGCCATATATAAAAACGGTTTAGAAAGCTTAGATAGCTAAAGACCTTGGAGCTAGTGATTAGATCTAATAAAAATTCATCGACATATTAAATCAAGGAAGGGCATCAACAGGACCTCGTGGAAGTACGATGGACACTCGTGGGGACATCGCTGCTGTATCCCTATGAGAGGGGTTGATGTCTCACATATATTTAACTTAACCTCAATCATAACAGAGGCTGAGTACAATATATAAGTTGTTCGTAAACAAAGGTCATTTGATTGGGGACCAAGTCAAAATCCTGCAAAGCATACTAATGTGGTCAGCATCTCTATTTGTGTTTGTGAAAAGTGTGGTTCTAGTCCAAACACCGGGTTTACCTTTAAGATCCTTCTATAGCTTGTCTAGTACTAGCTCCTTTACGGTATTTTTTGACAAACCTCCATTGTCTAATTCTTCCACAATAAACTGCCGTCACGTCTTCCGAGATGCCATCGCTTGTGGAGGGTTTCATACAAACGCCATTGCTGTCCCTGACCTCAAGAAGAAAGAAAAAAAGGAAATGCAAAATAAAAGACATCATTGATTTCAACTCATTGCTCCTACACTAAATCCTCTGCCCCTGAACTTTTCTCAATCATCTTGATTTCATCATGAGACTATCCGAAGGGTTTGCTTATTATTGGCAGTCATCTTGGTCTCTCAGTCGTGGGATTGCTAGACCTCGCATTCTCGTTTTTGGTGTTATTCTTCACCCGCGGCAAATATGTTAATGGCGAATAGCCGTAAGCACTAGATGGATAGGGACAGCAGTCTACATTTTTACAACCTCGATCCCAGCTATCCATGAGGTCTCACGCCCAGGCAGAGAGGCCATATGCTATAAAGTACTTGCATACTTGCATATTCAGTCTGACAGAAATTTGTATGCTGCATGTGGATGCAAAAGTCATAGGAGATTTCATATCTAAGAGTACCAGCAATGTATAATGCATCCCGCGTCGTTGGCGGTCATCTAAGTCTTTGTCTCTATTGAAATCCTAGTATTGTCCTTACTCTAAAAAAAAAAAAAAAAAAAAAAAAGGAAAAGAAAACGGACTAAGTTCTCACTCTCCAATGGATCAATACATATCAATGCCTGTCTTCAGCATGACTGTCTGTTAAGAGTTGTGGAGAAACCCTATCAAATCGGACATCGGCGTATTTCCCAACCTCATATTTCCGGCCTAAAATAATTAAGCTTACCAAGTTCCTAATCTCTAGTGCCTCGCAGCATAGCACCTCTTAGTGAGCTCAGCTCGACTAGCCCCTCCAGGGGCCATAGTCTTAATTGGATTCAACCAATACAAACAAGGGAAAAGGTATGCACTCATATTTGATACTTCTTCGATTAACAGGCGAAGCTGCCTTGTTAGTTGCATCATCGAGCGTAGCAGCAGTGCGACTAGAGTTATATGAGTTAATCAAGCTTGTTTTACGGATAACTGTGCGGTTCATCGTAATCAATGCATTTTTCAATGTACTTTTAGCTCCTTAGGGAAACCACGCCAATATGATCAGCTGAGGTTGGTAGCAAAAGCAAGCAGGACTTTTATGATGTGATATCCCAAACTTGCAGCTTGCAATCCTTGGTCACTTGATGAGGGATTCCTGAAAAAGCATAAAGAACTACGCTGTGTAATCCTCTGGTGACTTGTTTCATCACAGAAGAGTTAACAGTAGATATTTATGCCTGTACATCTGGATATGTACTTTATCGCAAGAAATATATAATTCGTTTACGCTCAGCGGAGAGCGTATCTGATACAAGTGGCGTCGGTCCCGCTTGATGCCTTGCATCAGATTTGTGGGTCTGTTGGCGGTATGACGGTGCAGGTGCTGCTAGTATATATAGTTTATAAAATCTGAGATTGCGAACTGCCAGCGAGAGCTTAATGTGATGGGTTAGGGCCAGATCTCCGAGAAGCAGGTAGAAATATATAGAAAATTTAAATCTTATAAGAATCACTATATGTGATGCCGTCGTCCTTGGGATCCTAATGAATATCTCTAGTAGACAGACACCCTAGTTCCAGATCCACGTAGTTCCGGATGTCTAAGCTGTATACGTATTAGAACGGCTCCAAGCCATCTTGGGCCTGTATAATTCCCATTTCCGCAGCGTCCTATAGTCATCTACAGATTGTAACTCCGATAATCCCGTTGCTACTCGTCAAGTCTAGCCTGTAAGCCACATCCTTTGTTCATAAGTAATTGGACCCTTACTTCTCTTTTTGCCACCCGAAAACTCACTACTGCATATCAACGCCAGCCGTTATCCAGCTGCTAACACAGTCTACCACCAATACGCTAGCCCCAGCCATCCTTTTTTGTTTGGTTTATCCTATTCCCCCATGTTGTGGCGTTTCTAACACTATCCCAGGCGTCGGCCCTTCCCTACAATAGAGGAAAGAAAGGAAAAATTCAAAATTAAATTAAAAAATGGCCACAACAGCAAACATGTAAACATGATCCGAAAGTGACACGTCAAGGGGTGTATTCCTTGAGTTCTCCTACTAACATCCATGGGATGCCTAAACGTTCTCCTGTCTTCTCATCACATACAATATAGTTTGTGGCTTGACTGCCAGCCACCCCGCAGTCATCACAAGGGCGTAGTCGACGCCTCATTTGCGATCTTTGGCATTCTAAATGCACGAAGGTGGCACAGATGACTGGGTCTCTAATCAGGATCTATGTGGGGCACTATCAGCGAATATGGGAAGGAGAACACACTCGTGGTTAGAGGACATCTGAGGTCGTAGCGAGTGGTCACATCCGCTATCCGATTCCCGTCATCCAAATTTCTTTATAGACATGTATTTATCTTATTGGATCCTACCCAAGGTCGTATAATTCCTTGATTATGATATGTCGTATAAGACCCGCAATTGTATTGTTACTTGGTCAATACGTGTTGTAGGACTGTATACTGGATAGAGTCACAACCCTACATGCAAGAGATATATCAATTTACCTCGGGCTGACCTGGTTTCTGGGTTTCAAGGCGTTTGGTCTGGTGGTAGCCAAATAATTGGTGAGTTCCCGAGATCTTAATCATGGTGGCTCGGGAAATGCAAGGTAGTACCTGCCCTTTTATAGCTACATTTCCTGAGCGGCTAATGATTTTAGGGGCATTATTTTTGTTATTTGTCAGTCTTTGATGCTCTTGTAGGAATTGCGAAACTCCTGATCCATGTTAAGGACTGTAAATATAAGTATTACTGAAATGTTGACCTCCCAGTGACTTAGGAAAATGTCGCAAGGGAGACCAACCTGAATATTAAAGAAGCCTTTTGAGGTTGTTCGGGGTTAGCATATAAGCCAGTCATATGAAGTTCTTATATTGTGAAGTGTAAAGATCTGAATATTTGACATCGTCTCAATTATCTTCTGTCATCGTGTATTCAAACCCGGGTTTGTAGTCTCAGTGTAACATATGTCGATCTAAATCATGTACATCAGCAATGATCACGGAAGCTAGACTGTGCTTTGATCCACTTCTCCTCATAAATCCAACATAACCCCTCGCTGTAGCAAGGATGATGGCACCAGCTATTTTCTAACTACAAAAAAGGGAGTATTAAGTAGTCTATATTACTTATATCCTAAGTACACAAATAGCCATATGTTGGAGCTACTAATGACGGGAGATAATCGAACGGATTTCATGGCCGGAATGCGCCGCCAGAGATCATCGAACATCCATATCTACATGAATTAGACTAATGAGCCATCAATAGATTGTAACATGTCAGGCAAACTCGGACATTCGCTGCTTCATCGTGCCTAAGATTTCTCTGATAATTATGGTGGACTTTCCCTATTGGCTAGCTTTAAGCTACTATCCGTAAGGGGGACACGGGAGCCCGTGCATAGCACTTCTCAACCAAGGTTCTGTAAACTTATCCCGTTGCTGATCAATCCCTCCAGTAATAGAGCTGTGGTAGGCATCCAATGGACAAGTGTGATGGCGGGGTGACATCGGGACCCCGGCTGAGACAGATGGCGAGGGTCCAACTTGCACCAAGGAGCTAGGAGGTAGCCAGAGCCGTCCAAAGTGTATTCCAGGTGGGAATTTATGTTTGCTATGGTGGGCCCCGAGATAATGATGAAGAGGAACATCAATATTGTCTGAATGGTCAGCTGAGAAGTATGAAAAAGTCCCGGTGTTACATTGTGTTTTCAATGTATAGTCTTAACCGCCCTGGGCAATATCTACAGACCTCTTGACTCCACACTTGGTTCAACTGAATCTCAAGCAAAAAAGAAAGAAGAAAAAAAGCATGGAGCATTCTTGCTTGGCTATTGATAGAATTGCTCGGGTCATAAAAGAAAATCCTTGAAAAGTTGTATTCAGGAAGCTGCTATGACCTTCAATATCATCAGCTGCTATTATCTTCTAGGTAGCACATTGCATTTTTGTGACCTTGAAACCCCGCATTTTTCCTCTTTTCAATCACTACAATAAGCTAGTGGCGTCCACCTCACGGCTGAAGCGCCCTTCCCACCGCACCGGCAGCTGCCCCGGGCTCGCTCCTGCCATAGATGTCACAATTACTATCGCATTTGACTAAATAGTAATACTCTCTAGACCGCTTGGTCGGCGACTGAATGGCACAGAGAAAATTGGCTGATTATAGTGGTATCAGACTCCACCTCAGTGTTCTAGAGCACATGAGGTCCGGAACGCACTTTCCAACTCTGTCTTTTCTGTCTGATAAGCGATGATTGATCAGATGTGATACATATAGAATGTGACTGTGCTGATCATCTGGACCCATATGATATACTTATCTACGTATATAATCTATAGGGTTGGCGGGAACTCAAGAAGGAGGATTGAAATGTAGTATTCTGGCCTTCATACGGACCACCGTGTTTTCACAAATCGTCTATCGGTATGAATTTATCATGGTGTCTTACACCATAATTCATGTCAATAAGGAAGATTTACACGTATATGCTCCTATTGAATATGTTTTCTAGCTTAAGGTGCATTTTTGTTATTTGTTCATTCCTTCTTGCATTACTGCATTGAGTCGGAAATTATAACTCCGACTCTCTGTAAATGTCCCATAACAGAACCAGAATGGCTACGTCCCGAGAGATCGTCTACTGGACACACTATGCTTATATGCCATCCTATTAATTACAATGTTTATTATATATTTTTTTGTTTAGAATTTATAAGCAGAAGGCTTGGGAGTAGCGGATACATCCCAAAGTCTCGATCTCGTTTATCTGATTTGGGCATCACATTTGCTGTGGTATAACTTAGTCACTGTTTGCTTAAGGACTTAATGCGTTGTATGGATTCATCATGACATCTAAAGATAGCAGGCCCATATGCTGTCTCGTAGTGATATAGCGGCCCGCAAATGGAGGAAATTTCTTCCTTAGTTCCCTCATAGGTTGTCTCAAATCGCCGATTATCACAAACTACTTCTCCAGGATCGCTTCCATTAGCGAGCTTGAAGTCACGATAGCGGCCCTTCGTCAAGAATGGATACTCCCAGGATTCCAAAGGCTATTATTTGCTACCAAAGGATTTCCCAGACACGGCACAACCCATGTTTTCGTGGAAAGAATACGCAAATCAGTCAAATGACTTGAGGAAATGGACTGGAAACTTCGTAACAGCTCACATTTATTGCTTTTGTTGAGAAACTTGTTTCCCGACTCTGTTAATTTTGTCAGCATGTGGCAGTTGGTGGGCTTGGAAGCAGGAAGCACACATGTCTTATTTTCGATACACTTGTAGCCTTTTCTTGTTTTTTGTATGGGCTAACTCAAGACGGGTGGTTTCTTTTGATGATGTGGTTGGGAGATGAGCAGGTGAGTGGTTGGTGATCTGCAGTGGCCGAGGTGGAGTAGATATGAGTGATATGATCTGATTGGTGAGAGGAGATACTAATTATTACAGGTTGTGCAGAATGAATGGAGTATCCTGATACTATTCGGAAGCTCTTGAACCAAATAGAATCAAAAAAGCTCGATACCAGATTAATATATGCCACTATCGTCGACCCGCCATAGTTGCAGCAGTAGTCCATAATGACATAATAGAGCATATGCATGTTCCAGCTGCACAGCAAGCACAGAAACAACGTAGCGCAAGCCCTACACTAGTCGGTGTAGATTTTCCATGACGTTTCATTCTTATCGTATATACATATTGTCCTAGTATGCATCTCATTTTTCCTCCGATTGAACGAGCACGAGAAAAGAATTGGGATCCTGTATTCGTCTTACTTGACTATGAGCACTTGTAGTAATTTATAGCTGGTGGCTGCATTGTATGTTAACTAGCTGTTATGTTAGGGTTGTGTAACCCATTCGAGGGTATCATGACCAATGGTTTACATGCAATGACATAAACTTCCTTCTACTTTTGTTACTTTTTATTTGTCCCACAATTCAACAACATGACTATATTGTCATGATGTAGCCGACAAACTTGGCCGCCTGGATTTTTATCATCTTATTTTTTTTTGCTGGCTCGAGTATGCCTATCATTAGGGGGCGAATTCTCAATCTCGAACTTTGTCCAATCAGACGGCCTTGAACGATCTAACCCACAGCCTGGTTCAATCGACATACAATCTCACAGTCATTCTTCAATTTTAGTCTTCCATAGTCAGGATATAATTTATTGGCAAGTTGAGGAAACACAGAAACAAAATCACTAGCAGTCTACCTGTTCGTGATACCTGTGTACTACTGACAGGCATCTTAGAGCCTATTCTCCCGCTTGAGACTCGTGTTACTTACTATACATAAGCTTTCGCACATCCCGTAGATTATGTATTCTAAAATGCATACATGGCATCATGCAAGCCATTAGGTCGCCATACATATCTATCCACCTCACAATTCTTGTTATGTCGGTCGACCCAAGCAATGCTTGCCTCAAATCATCCCAACTCCCCAGTCAATGTCTCTCCTCACTAATGACGACACCATGCTGGTCAATCAGAACCCAGAATCACACAATTATGTTCAACAGGGCCCCCTCCCAATTATCGTTCCATGTTTCATTCCATAACCCTTGAAACCCCAAGAACTCGATAAAACTGTAAACGAATTGTAACCTTACACCTACATATATGCTTCCGTGCTGAGACTATCATTCGGTACCGTATGTCTTTGAGTCTCCTGCGATACGTTGTTTCTCCGAAACCGTTTGGTCTACAGTGTATTTTGACCCGCTATGATTTAATTATGATTGTAACGAAAAGCTACCTGTTTGTCGGAGCTGGGTAACATGGCATGGCGCGACAATATTGAGGATAACAGCAGAACTATGCAGACTCAGTACCAAAGAAGTAGTACACAATACATGATATGGGATAGCCCTATCGCGTATTTATCGGGCGGCTAGTTAATTCACCAAAGATATACGATAGTACAGTCTGCATATTATATTGAGAACAATGACCTTGTTTGGGAAAGTGTAGTCAAGTCAACGATAGAAACTTGTAGTCTTAGATGTGAATTAGCTGCATCTTTATATTCCAGTCCGCCCTGACAATCACTTGTGAATTATCTTTGTAAAGCTTCTTAGGGTTATCCAAAGTTTAACATTGAGTGTAATGTAAAGCTCTAGCTATATTAATCTGTGACCTCTAGCTTCCTAGCTTCGGAACCAATACCGCCACTAGGTAGCTTGTCTTTGATGTCCCTATTGTTCCTCTTTGTGCTTCAACTTTGACAAAGGCTTTGTTTTCCATAACTGACTGACTATAGTTGCTAGTCTTTGGCTAGAGCTTCGATATGTAAGGTCCCGTAGTATTTGTACAGACAATTGGGACCAAAAGAATGAGATACAAATAGAGGATCTTGGGACCCTTAGACAGAGAATATGTATCTATAACGTTCATTATCAAAATTACGTGGCCATATAGTTTAGACGCGGTGAAAGAGTAGCAACCCAAAGGTTAAGGCTTATGCTTCCGCTATGGCTGACTTGTCCTCGGGTGAAGGAGATAGAGAGATAAACACATAGGAAGACGAACACAAACTTTGGTCTGTACCCTCCTAGAATTGAGCCAATATGAGAACATTTCCTCTTGGCTAAGCATCGCCAATATTCAGTGTAGTCTAGATCTTATTGCAAGGATCCGTTTGTGACTTGCTATGAAGAGGAACTTCTGGGCGTGTCCCCAAGTAGCCACTTGGGGGTGTGTAAAAGAATATCAGGGCCACAATAACTGACATATACCCAGGGGTGGCTGCTGGAAAACTTTGAGCACAATAAAATTCCAGCTGTTGAAAGATCGCGGGAAGGCTATAGTTGGTACTTTTGCCAGGATCTCGACAAGCTGTGTATCTAGTACAAGTATATCGATAAACTTTACCTAGTGTATCTAAATAACAGGGTTCCTTAATGCGGGCATGATTGTTACAATGTCGGGTAATAAATACCAGTATTTAATAATAGAAAAGAATAAAATAGGGCAATATATATGTGTTGTTAACTTTCTTTTTATCGTGTCATCAGATGTAAGTAACATCCATCTCATTGAAGCCTGAACTACAGCTGGAGTTGTAGAGGTATGGGATCCAACCGTATTACTTTGATATAACGTGTCTCGCGTGATATATGAAGGATGTCGATTAGTTTCTTTTTCGAACGGAGTGATATATATATATATATCCCTTGAAATGGATACCAACTAGTGTGATGCATCTTGTTTCTTCAACATAATAATTCTTAGAATTTCAACATCTTAACGATCTGTACTCTGTTCTTCCATATCATATTTACGATAAATAACGACTTTAGCCTTTACGAACTAAACTTAGCGATATCCCTTGGGCGGCTTTATTCTTTTTTATTTTTATTTTTATATAATCTTGTTCATCTTGTTGTGCATCAACATCTGTAAGTCGTCTCCCTGAAATACAAGAAGAGTCTGTACCATCTTGCCCTTGCTTCCACCAATTCCCCTCAGCGACTTGTTCAATCTGGTGAGCCTGGCCTCCCTCGACCTGTAGCGTTGCACTTTGGACAATGACGCCTATTTCGATAGACACTGCTAGGAGAGACATCAGCAGTAACTATGGCACTTGTGGAAGATGAGAGATGATCATGATGCGGTAGAGACAAGTAGTGATATCATTGGTGATATCACTTGTAGAGAATTAGTCAAACATTGGGACTAGCTCCGGACTACGGGTGTCGATTGGTTTTGCTGTTAAGACCGATATGGAGGCATGACTACCATGTCTTGCATCGACTTGGAGCATATGCTATTCGGTATTGCTTGTGAACCGGTAGTAGTGGCTATTTGATACTCGACTTGAGCTTCCACAGCGCAGTACCTACTCCGGTTCTTCTCACATATATCCGACCTCGTCTCTGGAATTTCTTCTCTTGTTGTTGCTTGTGGAGAGTTCTTTGTGGGCAATTATGCTGCATCTCGTTATATTCGGAGCCAAGTAGTATTCTGCATGAGCATCCCTTTGGTCAAATATGTTTGGTTTATCTCCGTCTTTTATCGATTTTGCCATCTGCTCAGTCATCCACTATTGTCGAAGTTGCCACCCTGATGTCTTTGGTGGTCCAGCTGGCCGCTCTCCCGATACACTCCGGGCTAGATATCCACTTGTGTCTCCATCTGCTTCTCCCTTGCCTCGTCCATGATCCACACCCCTCCCTCCTGGCAGTCCACGCCTCCACAATCTCAAGTCACATTATAAAGGTTGCAGTGGTTGAACAGCAAAGTATAACTACGACCACATTCCACATTCTTGAACCTTTTTGTTATTTCTATCATCATCTGGAATTCAACAGGCGTCAACCTCTCACTTCATACATTCTTTCTCGCCTCGTTTTATCTGCAGTGTCTATCCTACAGCATTCCAGTCTTGCATCTTGCTGCCTCCGTGCATATTTGCCTCTATTTCTATTTGCTACTCCTCCAACGCTGAATATCCGCGGGACCTGCATAGGCTCTATCTGATTTACCAGCTGCACTCTCTCTTAGCTTTTCTATCTCTCACTCTCTTACACACATACACACATACACTTTTAATAGGACTGACTCGATATCAGAGCTCTCTATAAAGTATATCTATTAACATAATATTCCCTATTTCTCTATAATATAGCTTCCGCATTCCTCCCTAGTGGCTGTTGCTCTTGGATACTCCAATCTTAACAGTAACCCTCTTACCGCATATCTCTCTCCGTAGATACAAGACATACACATTCTTGCATCGCTTGTTGTGCAGTCCATATTCCTTGGACTAACATAATCACTATCTACTCTCGTCTTCTACATCTTATTTACTTTCCCTCTGTCTCTTCCCTTTTACACTTCCCTCTTTCCTTCTTTCTCTTTCACAATGGACTCTCGGTCAGATTTTGAAACCTACCAGTCTACTGGCAGCTTCGCTCCCTTCACTCCTCCCTCTCACCATCGCGCCCAGGAACCTGCTATCCTTGATTCTCAGTACGATCACAGCCACCCTGAGATGTCCTTTGATATGACTCCGTCTCCCATGACTGTTCCCCAAAACCTTCACAAGACCGCCGAGATGAGCAACATCTACAGCGCTGTTCCCAGCCATTATGGGCAGACAAAGTACAACGAGACGTATATGGCCCAGGGCATGGCCCAGACTCACTATCCTACTCCTTCTATCCAGATGCCTGTCAACTACCGCCCATACGGCGAGCCCCCAATGGGCCACCACCAGCACATGGGCCAGCCGCAGCACCTAAGCATCATGGGTGACATGGAGCCCCAGTACGCTACGCATTATGAAGCTACTCCCATGAGCAAGACTAGCTCTTTCTCGTCCATTTCCTCTGGCTCCCAGATGTCACCCATCTCCCCGGGAGCCATGCCTCACTCTTCTAACTATCCTTACCCGATAGCCGGTATGATTCCTAATGGTCGCAATGGTTCTGTGCACCAGGGTGCCCCGGTCAACGCCCTGCTGAACTCATCACCATCGAGCTCCGGGGGGTGGCTTCCCGCTGTTGGCCACCGCGATATGTACATTTCCGGTGCCCAGCACTCTACCAACGCCCTCCAACAGATCCAGACATACTCGATGAACCCCCATCTCCAGCAGGCATCTTCCCACTTGCGCGAGAGTGGCATAGAAGTCTCCCAAGTTTCTCGCGGCCGCCATCGGTGCCAGGAGCCAAATTGCACCAAGGCCTTTAAGCGCGCGGAGCACCTCAAGCGTCACCACTCTACGTAAGTACAACTTCAGTATGAAATCTTCATTACCTGGGCATCTTGCTAACAAATTGTGTACTAGTTCCCACAACCCCCACCCAGAGTACCAGGAGTGCCCCTTCTGCCCCAATGCTCGTCGTTTCCTTGCTTCTCGCATCGACAACTACCGTCAGCACATCCGCCTCCACACCGTGGAGAGCAAGAGTGCGCAAAGCCGCGTCACCTTCCACCCGCAAGCCGCAAAGCTCCTGCGTGACATCGAGTCCAACATGAAGCGCCGCAGCAACCGCCGCAAGGCCCGTGAGGATCGAGACTAAGCAGCAGCTTCCTGACTATTGTGCAGTTCTCAGGCGCTGGTTCTTTCTATGGCCTAAAAGTTCACATGAGCGGATGTTGCCATTATTCTTTAATTACCTTGTGGTCTAAGGCGGCTTCCTTTCGGTCGTTTTTTTCTTCCTTTCTTGCCCACCGCTTTTCTTCGAGTTATCTTATTTCTCTTTTTTTTTCTTCTACTCTCACATAAACACTTTGGCAGCGGTTTTGATCGTTTGTTAACGACTCCGCTTGCCAAGGTATCCATCCGGCATAGTTGTTACTATTTCCACTATTTTCTTGTTTATTTTATCTTGGCCTCTTTTTCACGTCCATGATTTGGATTGGTTTGGGTGTCTGTTTTTCACTGTTTGGGTCTGTTTGCTCTTGTTTTGTCTTCAGTTCTATTATTTCGGGTTGCTGTTTGGATATCTGGGTATGAATCCATCCTTGTATTGTTATATCATATCGGTTGTTAGTCTTTATGAGATTGGTCTCAAAAATGAAACTTGGTTGTTCTTTGACTTGACGTTCTTGGTAAATGTGCATAATGCTCAAGACGAATTGGTGAATAGTTTCCATGTCTCGCTATTCTTCACGCTAGGCTCTAAACGTGCTTTCTTGGTTCTTTGAGTTCTCGTCTTCCGATCCATATCAGCATATCAATGTGGCGAACTCTGAGTCTTAGAACTAGAAGGATACAGAAACATGCTTATTCATGAGTTAAATTGGATAGACATTAGGCGTACGACAGAAGGCTGCTGGTGTGATGACTTTCGGGGTTGGGACCGGGGATGTTGTTTCAAACTGCTCGTCAACCAATGCTGATTTCTCTATTTCTATTTCGTGGGGATTCCCAATTCCCAAAACCACCAACCCTCAATAGTGACGATAGCTAGTCGACAATAGCCTGGAATTATATCACCTTTGCTTTGACTAGTATGCTTCGGTACCCGGACTTCATCCATATATTCAACGTTAACTAGCAAGAGACCGCTGTGCTTCCACCAACAGCACTTGACAACTGACTTCGGCTCAGATCCGAGGTAGAAGCTTTACTTGATTATTCAGTGTTTAACAATATTGCCCTTCTTCAGTCTAGTCCCGCCTCCTTCCTATTACTACGTCAAGGCAACAACCAAGTTTATTTGGCTCAAAAAGGAACTCGAGTCCAGGTAGACAGATACTTGAATTGCCTAATGTGGCAATTGCCTGTCATCGTCATGAGAGCCAATGTGAAGAAGGGACCGGCCCGAAACCCAATCCCGTATCATAATGCCCCGCTAGCAAATTGGGGTCGGCAATATGGTATGGCAATGGCAATGGGTAGAAGAATTTGGAATATAATTAAAGTACGAACTCTTCATTTTTTTAAAAAAAAAAATGAATTGAATGATGAAAAAGAAAACGAAATGCTCTCACCGACCGAAGTCTAATCGATGATCTTTTGACTACAATCAAGCGAACACCTGAAATTACAGTAGAATGAGGTAACCAGATACACTTCTATCGACGGTAGCTAACTAATATATAACTAATATATGTGGATTGTTAATAGCAAGGGGGGCAACCTAATCTCCTAAAGTTGCATGAACCATGGTTGCTTGTACAAAGCAAACAAACAGTGATGATAGTTATATTTGTCGGACAGGCAGGGCTGACTAGTATCTCATATTCCCACGACGGATAAATGTAACCGTGCGGTAGTATGTCTTGCCGATAGCCCCATCACGTTATAATATAAGTGGGGTTACGAGAATGCATTGTGTTCTTTGAAGTTTGGTTATGATAGTGGTACCCTATCTTAGAATCTTAACATGATACCATATGGTTGCTCGACCAGTTAGTGCGACATTCCCAAGGATTGTATTGGGCGTGAATAGATTCATTTTGTATTGTTCAAGATATCAAGTCGCTAAAATCTCTTGACTATTGACAATAGTAACATGCATGCCCATATCAAGGTTAAAGAAGCTGCCTTTTCTTTAACCCTTTCTCATATTCAGATCACGTGACCTACATCGTGAATAAGCTCCACGTGAACCCCAACCCCAGACACACCGGTTACACAAATCGACGCACATTATTGGCTGTTAACATTAATCTATCCGAGAGACACATGATATGCAATAGTCCGGCATCAACGAACTGTGGTTGGAGATTACATTCTAGAGCCAGTCTGCCTTTAAAACTTTTAGTGGATTCTGATACACTAAGAGTTATCTTCCGCCCCAAGTCGCCAAAATGAGTGAGACACTGCCACCCTCATATAAGGACACCCTTAATGCGAGGGATCCCATGATTGTTATAGCGCCATACATTCCAATACAATCATATCCAGTGCTTTGCTTGGTATCAAAACGTTTTAAGCAAATATTCCATCCGCTACTATGGAAGGACCCTGTCAAGACTATGCGATCACTTGGTCTCCCGCTGGGTATAGGTTTGTTTACATGAGTCCCGCCTCATGTCTGAACCTGCCACTAACACACATGTAGAGCGCGAGTGGTTTGAAAGATGGGAGCAATTGCTATCCAATATTGACTCACCCATGAAACCAGAAGTGCGAGTCCTGGACTTCCGGTCATTTGGTGGTGCCAACTACGCTACTGCTGACAACCAACCATTTACTGAAGTTGTCATTAATGCCATCCGCCAGTTGCCCAATATATCGAGTATATTGTTGGATAGAAGTGCACCGTTTGACGTCAATTCAGTGGTGGAGACGATGAAGCCCGTAAACATGTTCAGTCTGAGTCATGCTGGAATGAACCATTTTCGCAATGACGCCTTCAAGGCCCTTGATCATAAGGTGCTAGAGTACTTTGAGCTTTGCTACTTGTCCAATCCAAAACTCAAGTATCCCAATCTCAACTTTGTTCGGGTACTCAAAATCAACAATAATGCTGTCGATGACAAGTCCATTGTTCCTATTATTGAGGGACTAGAAGGGAATTCGGATATCTGGTCTCTGGATCTCTCATGCAATCATCTTACTGATGCCTGTTTATCCACTGTCATGCAGACCCTCTATCAAGATTTTGACGTCCACTCGGAAGCCTACTTCTTTATTGAAGGACGCTTGGTTAACCATTCTCTTAGAGGACATTCTGAGTTTGGTCCCTTTGAAGTCATCCAAGAATCTCCAAATAGCTGCAGGTTCAATCACCCCGATCGCTACTATGCTGACACACCCTCATACAAAATTGTCACTCGCGAGAATTCCCCAATTCGAACAAACGGGAGAGTTGAGCCTTGGAAAGATGATTTTGACACGATGCTTGCAATCCACTCATCTTCTGGTTTTGACATTAGACATCCTCCTCGGTCTATCACCCACTTGGACATATCTAATAACCAGTTTACTAGTTTGGGTATCGAGAAGATGTTACGTGAATCACGGGGGTTTGTCGAAGTCCTCAACTGTGGAGGGTGTTCAGTACGAGCTGCTAATATGAAATACGGGTCTTGGAAGAGCGGGGATACCCTTTCGGGTATTTTCGGAGCGTCCCACCTTATTCGGCCTGTATATGCTTCTAACCTTCGCCATTTGACAATGCATCACTCTATCATCTCTCAACTTCCAACAATCCACAGCTCAACAATGAATCCTTTATTATCACTATGGGTTGCCGAGAAACACCTCCTTCCTAGAATCCGCATGATGTATCCGCAGGGCGCCTTCAAACCCGACATGAACCCCCGTCTAGGGAAACTGACACTCACAAATGTCCCTAGGCGCTCGAGTGGTCCGTTCATCAAGAGTCTGATTGAGTTTATCAAGCTACTAGGAGCACAAGAACACGGCATCCACAAAGCTACACACTCAGTTGGTCGTCGGGCTCCTATAATGCTCCGTGGACTCCGTAATATTATCCTGGAGCTTGATCACGACCCACTTGATGACCCCACGGTCCTCAAATTTGAAGTTGCTGATGCCATTTCAAGAATACACAATCTTGCCAGCAACGTCATGAATCGTTCTGACCCTCCAAGTCCAGGCCCCCCCAAATCCTTGAGCCCATCCAGATCCTCAGCATTAGCGGTCTTGCCAATGCCCTCCAATCCGCCTCCAGCAGACAATCCTTCCGTCTTCATACCCGGCCCTCCCACTGAACCTCCTCCAAGCTTCGCCGCAGCCTCGTCATCTGATCTCCCACCTCCTCCTGCCTATGAGCCTCCCTCAGAAACAGTCGCTTCCGCCCTCGCCGACCAATTACGCTCCGCAGCCCGCGAAGCCACTGCCGCTCTGCGGTCTACTCGGAAGCCGCCAGCGTACTCATCGTCCCATCAAGGCCCTTCTGACATCTACATTGACATCCGTGCTACCTGGGGTGACGAGGACTACAACACTAAAGTCTGGGCCGGCCGCCCCATGTCAAATACCGGTTCGGCTGCTGCTATTTCAGCCTACACAGAGTTTGCCAAGAATCCCAAGTTGCAGCAGGTGCCTGGGCCGGCGTCGCCAGTACAAGTCAGGGCCGGCGTACCGGAAGGTTCTATGGTATTTCACGACGCCTGGGAAGCGGCGATTCTTCCGCCCTGTGGCCATCTGCCTGAGCCCACAGATGATGAGATAAAAGCAGCGAGAGGGATGTTGGACGTCGTCGCTGCCTTGCGCAAATGGCGTGCTACCCCAGAAGGGAGGGAATGGACAGGTAAAATCACCCTACAGTATCCTGAACAAAAGCCCTTATATTGATCAGCCAATCATGAAATAAAACATCCGTACATTCTTATTACTTTCATAATTATCATATTATTATAATTTTCTCGGAGCGGTTCAGTCTAACTCTTGTGAATGGCATATTATGAGACGATTCATGGAAATGACACGTGATGTTGTGATGATGCGAGTTTTTTTTTTATCTTTTTGGGAAGGTGCAGTGGTATTTATCTTAATGCAAGGAAGGTAAGTATAATATGGAGACAGCTGTTTGTAGTAGTTGCCTAGAAATCAGTCCACACAGCAACACATACAACTCTACCTGCGAGTACATGTGGACGATGTGGAGATCCACATGCCTAGAATCTTAATTTAACTTCATATGAGCAAGCCGAGTCGCTATATTAAAAAATAATAAGACAAAGAAAGCACAAGGAATCTATGAAAAGGGCATGTGCAGGAAAGACAGGAATAATAGATTAAATTTGTTAAAGGTATTTGTATTTTTGTGAACACATAAAAATGTGATCAATTTGAAAGACGTATTCAATTCTATAAAAACACTAGGCAACATAACAGGTGGGCTGGACCAGAGACCCAAGTTGCCAAAAGGCAGACATGACGTGCACACTATACGATGGTGATCCAGGCAAACGTGAAATCACAATAGAAACCAAGAAAAAGCAACAAAGATATATAAGAAAATAGAAAGAGGAAAGGAGAGACAAAAAATTCCGATAGTGAAGAAAAGGACTGAGCCATCATGGTCTCGTAAAATCAATCATTGGTACACCAATGATTGAAAAATAGATAATAACAACAAGGACAACTCCGGAACGCCGTCGCTAATAGTTTGCCGATAAGTATATACAAATGATGCAGAAGCAACAAGAAAAAGAAACAAGAAACAAAAAGAAATTATGTACTGAGAACAGTGGCGCTGGTTCACCGTAGCAAGAAACAACAACTAGTCCAGCTAATAGCCGTGAGCATAGAATTATGGTTTAGTCGTGAGCAAAACGCATTAGCGACTCCGCCCTAGAGTCAAGGATAGTACTTAGACGCTCGACGCGGGCCATCATAGCGGCTGCGCTACATTCAGACCCCTCGGAATCGATAAGCACGGCGCGAGCCAGACCCTTTTCGGACTTAATGGTGCTGAATCTGACGAGATCACGGACAGGTGTAGTAGAGATAGAGTTGAACAGGGGGAATTCCGGGTCGTTATCAACATCGCAAATGGGCAAGGTGGAAAGCTCGGGAGTCGTAGGCTTGACTTGAAAGCGCTCGATAGTAGAAATTTCAATCTTGGAGTTGTCAGAGGTGAAGTGGACATTGTTGGACTCCTTGCCAGAGAGAACCTCGGAGATGAAAGCGGACTCCTCGGGAATAGAGGCAACGACGAAGACCTGCGGCTGCTGGACAAACGACGACGCATCCGAGGGCTCATATTGGGCCAGGTTAAACTCGACGGACTGTTCAGGGATCATCGGCATACCCAGGGGTTGCTGTTGTTGATGTTGCTGTTGCTGCTGGCTGTGCACAGAGCCGGCATACGGGTTGATATCCTTGGGGACCTGACGCTCTTGCTTGATGGTGGGCTGGGGCTGTTGCATGGTCTGGGACTCGGCAGCCATGGCGTTGGCGCTCAGAGTGTCCAGGAAGTTGTTAAATGAGGGGGATGAGAGAAGCATACGAGTAAGATCACTCAGACGCTTGTTCTCCTCCATAAGGGCGCGGTTCTGGGCGCGAAGATCACCGTTCTCGGAAACTTTAGTGGAGATCTCAGCCTCAAGGTGGGAGATGTATTCTATGAACAATGTTAGCAGACTGTGGATGGACAGGCTTCTGTGGAATAATAGAGAGCTTACCCTTTCTACGGGAACGGAAGGCACGAGCGGAAACCTTGTTGCGAAGCTGGCGGCGCTCCTTGGAGCTGAGCTTCTTGCCCTCTTCGGAAGCAAGAAGGCGCTCATCCTCGTCCATGTCCTCCTCATCTTTCCTAGACTTTGGCAAGTTCATGGAGCTGTTAGAGACCATGCTCTCGGGAGTCGCGGGCTTGGCGCGCATGGAGTTGAGAAGCTGAGTAATCTTCTGCTCGACAATCGGGTCAGAAGGCTGGTTGCTCTTGGAGCGCGAACGGGAGTCGGGGGCGGCCTGTTGTTGGCGCTGCATCTCTATTTGCTGACGCTGACGCTGCTGCTGTTCCTTCATCATAGCAGCCTGCTTATGCATACCCGGGTAGTAGCGGACGTTACCGGACTGTGAGGGCATGATAGGCTGTGAGGTGAGGCTAGCAGAGCCATCGACGGAAGGGGCCATGGCGTTATCGAAAAAGTAGCCATCGGCCTGTGACTGGAAATCGATACCAAGCTCAGAAGGGTTCATAGTCTGGCTGGGAGCAGTGTTGAAATCAAACATGGGCTCGGCGGGCATACCGCTGAGGTAATCCATGCCCATGCCAGCACCGAAGTTAACGGCGGGATTGACAGAGACGGCAGTGAGAGTGGAGGCCAAAGCACCAGGGACAATACCGGTCTGCTGCTTGTGAAGCTCGTACTGGTGACTGGGGCCGGACATCTGTGACATTTGAGGCATGAGAGGAGTGGATGTGTGGCTGATTGGGCGAGCGATGAAAGCACTCTTCTGACTGCTGGTGGGAGACATAGCCGGAGAGTAGTGTGGGACGTTCTCAAACTCAGTAAGATCGAGCATTGTGTCCACAGGATCGACGGACTGGCCAGACATAGTCAAGATAAAATGAGCGTGAACTTGCAAGTCGGTTGGTTGATTACTTGATGCAAAAGGCAATAGGTCGGTAGTGTGGAAATGCTAGTATGTACAGTGGATTACTGGATGATGTATCGAATGATAATTGAAGAAAAAGAAATAAATCAAATGCTGCGTGGTTTTCAAGTAGTTCGAAGAAGAGAAGAAAGTGAAACAAATTTCGATGATTGAATCACTTGATGGGGAAGTCTGGCAGTGGATAAAGAAGAAGCTGAGAGTCGTTGGTGGTGACGAAAGAACAGGATGTCGGGGAGGGCCAGAATTAAAACGAAAAGTCAAGTGCTGGAAACAAAAAGGCACCAAAATCCAAAAAGTGTGTGAGAGCTGTTCCGTGCTTGCCTGCTGGGGGTTTGAGAGTCGCTGGAGCGTCTGATACCCATTCCTTTTCTGGGAGGGGGTCGCTGGTGTGCCATTACCAAGGGCGTGAAATTCCCTGTAAGCACAACAGCTTAAGCCGTCCAGAGAAGACGCACGGGGCGTGAATACAGTAAGCAGCGGGGATGTCCTGCACACTCGAGTGTAAAGGAGGAAAAGGCCGCGTAAGCTCTTTCAAGACCTGCCAAACCGCTCTTTCCCTGTGTGAATTTTGCAACAAAGAAGTGTGGGATCTGTGCTCATTTGTGTGTGGAAGTGGGCTACGTGTGGGGATCAGAGGAGGGTTTGGAAGGGCCGACTATTAGCCGTAGATGAATTGACACCAAAGTTTACCATATTTGGAAGGAGTAGTGCATAGAGTGAGAATGGCATTCGCACCTAGTAGTTACCGTTTTTGGTCATTATGTTAAAGGTAACTGTCTGATTATTGTTGTTGGGCTGGACAAAAGTCGACGACTACCTAATGGGCCATGGCTCCAACAATGTATTATGAATTCATGGATAGATATTACCAACATGCCAGGTGAATACAACTTACGTTGGCTCACATTGCTACCAATCAGTTTTCCCAAATGTGAAGAAACCTGCAAGCTCCAGCGTTTATCGGTCGGTAAACAAAACATTCTCCCTAACACTTCATGTGCAAGTTAATGATTGCCGTCGCCAGCGCTTCCAACTTTGGCTAAAGCGCTAGGCCGTATTAACAGGTACTCCTCTCGGAGCCGTGACCGGCCAATACTTACCTATCACTATGTTCATAATACTAGCTCTAAGCTAGCTCTAGTCTAGACCAAAAGCCTGCGCTGGCCAAAGACCCAGGTAAGAATATTGTATATATTAATTCTCTAAGTCCATGCCAGAAAGCCAGAAACAGTGAATATAGCTACTTATTATTTATTTCAGGCCTTTTATGCCTTGTGAAGAACATGCATAGAAAAATAAGCATGGATGAGGATCAGGTACCTGGGTACCTCGTGCAATCTGCCTGATCTACATCCACCAGCACTGGACATTGGCCCAGTTGTTGTAGCTCGTTACCATCACAGGCTGGGATTTTATCATGATAATTGTCAAATTTTGTCCAGATCACTAAGCTAAGCCTCAAACGAGCCAAGTGGTGAAGTAGTCCCTAGGGGTCATGAAGCAAGAGCTTCTTATTGTTTAAGGTAGGGCCGTCTGCTACTTGGTGTGTTGAGCTGCAGAACTATCCTTGCTTGGTTCATATTTTCTGGCATGGTCAATTATTGTCATCTCTTGGTGATTCTTGCACAAGTCCAGCGATCAAACCGAACGTCTTAGTACCCGTAGTATGGCAATTATTGCAATACCTCTGTTTCTATATTGGGGTTCTGGTTCTATTGCATCAATAAACTATCATATTTAGACTATGATGGTCCCATATGTGAAAACTAGGCATCGTCCGTCTAACCCGTAATTCAGATCTTGACCCAGCCATATGGATCGCTTGTGCCCATTTATGCCATAGCTAAGTCCTCTATTCCCAAGCACAATCTTCACTTTCTATACCAAGAAGATGGCATTCTTTGCCAGATCTACTACGACCATGTGGTGGCAAGGCAGTCTTATCACTCACCGACACCGATTTCCAATTCGGTATTTAGTAGCAAACACACAGTCCGCAGCTCCACCACAGACTTCATGCCTTGACTTGAGGACCAGAGCTTCTAGAGAGAGGGCCCTAGGATGGACAAGGCATAATATACATGAAGTTTCTGGGTTTGCCATATGCGAGCATGTTTGGTATATATGGGCCTTTTGTTCCTACCAAAAGGTGTCATTAAATAATGGAACGGGGTTTGCTCAGAGGCTCCCTGGTCTGCACATTGGCACACGGGCGGGAACGTGATCTGGGACGACGATCGTTGTCCAGGTTTATGGGTTGTACTTGTCTGTCACTATAGACAAGAACTTCTACGCAGGCTTTCATTCAAGTGTTGTTAACCTTCCTTCTAGGCTCCGAATCGAAGGAGTGAGAAGTGGGACGATGAGGCGTTTCGTAGTTGTTGAGGCTTGTACTAAATTGGAAATTTTGTGCTCCGCCATGGGTCCTGGAGGATCACCTCAGCAGTGCTAGATTTCTGCTGGTATTTCAAAAGAGTAAATCAATTATTTACTATGTATAAGATCAATGAAGCCAAGACTAACCACACAGACTCTCTGTCATCGAGATATGGTTCCCCATGATCTACTCCCACTACGCCATATCGAGTCTCCATCTTCGCGGTCTAAAGTCTGCAGTCATCAATATTACCCTGTCAGAACATTCCCATTATACCCATAACATATGCGTCCGCTTGTCCCACGCTATCAAAAGCCGCTGAAAACACAATAAGGCTATCCGGACAATCACGGAGTTGCGTCCACGGACAGCCGCTCGGAATCAACAGTCTAACGAAAGAAAAAACAGGTCGCTCCACAGATATCTCCATGTTTTCTTCCCTGGTCGGATTCCAATGCCTGTTTGTCTTACATTGGGGTAGCAAAGGATGATCTCTGATCACATATCCATCACACCTACGAACACAGTTTTGTTATACACGGTTTTGCATCGGAGGTTACCAGGGGTTTGCGCACCGATGGGCCTCTGGGGTTCTTCGCATACATATGGTCATACATAGACTCCTAGACAAGTATGCATATTAGCATACTCGAATGTCTGGAAACAGTGTATTCAGGTAGCATATCTGAACCATAGCATGTGACCCCATTAACTATTCGGTTCCGTGCTGATCTTGGCGGGAGAGGCTAAGACTCGAATTGTTGTTATTTCCCTGCTATAATTGGTCGATGAATACGGAGATCGGGGCTGATAAACACCGTTATATTTGATACATTTGTCTCAAAGGAGCTGGACGAGATGCCGGTGTCTGTGGGTTAGGGCGGCATATGTGGATTTTGCGAGGGATTAGGCCTAGTTAACTGTGGATAAAGCGGACATGAGGATTGGGAGTGTACATTTGAGCGCAGATCAATAAGCATAAAACAGGGTGGACCTGCAGGTAATGATAATTGGTAGAGAAGTTTGGAATATGCAGCACGGCGCCGATGAGGTCCGTTAATGTGCGAGAATAAATCAGATTAGCACTGTAGGTTAATGGTAGGGTTATTACATGTATATAAACGTTATTTCCACGTGACCATCACTTAAGTTGTTTTTTTGGTGGTCATGTTGAACTTGCAACTTGTTCCTTAAAATAGTATTGGTGATCTGCACATTTATCGCCTTCAAACTCCAGACCTTTATGTCATCATTTACTGCCTATGCCAAATTATCAATTGCGATTTCACGATGTACATTTCACATTTATTTTCGTGACTGAGTTTTAATATTTGAATCCTTTGATTAAGGCAAAGTCATCACGACAAAGGCCTGCCCGCATTCGGATCAGCATCCCCGGGACTAAGACCTAGATGTCAGCAGATGCGATTGGTGATCTTATAGGAAACTTAACTAATTAAATTTTGGTACGTTTAAGTTCTCATCGGTGTCCGTGAGTGTCCGACTAGCTTGTGCGATAGCAGCCTTGGTCTTCAATCATCCCAACAACCATCAACAATCAGCACCTAGGCTCCTTTAACAGCGCTATTGCCACTTAATATATTCTGTTGCAACCCCCATCGCCTGGGCTACCATTCTGATGTGAGCCCGGAACCCCGGCTCTTCCCCCATCCGCTGTTGTCTCTCACAACAACTAACCTACAGCGCGTCTGCACCTCTATTTTCCTACCCAACATATCCGAAAGTCCATAAGCACAACCGTCAGACCACCATCTGCATAATTGCCAACCTGCAGCCAGCCTTTCCTCTCCCGAATCCTTGGTTAGGCGACAGAATTCTTTGGCCAGTGCTTGGCTGGATGAGACGGCTGTGATGTCATATATTTTTTTTGTCAGTGACACGCTAATTTATTATTGTTGCTGGATTTGGCAGTTCTTTATGGATTTGCTCGGGCCATCGAATAAATTGCAATATTTTGGATTTTAGGTCTAGATGAAGCTTCTTAAGATCTCTGTTACTTTGGGATACAGAGAGTCATCTGGTGTGTTTTGCAATGTTTGCTTTGAAATTTTCTTGTCTTTGCGATGAAGTGACTTTAACTCCGCTGAGGAGATGACGCGTCCTTGACATATCGCCACTATTTTGCTCTTATATTCTCCATTGATAATTGGGTATCATCCGTTTACCTGGGATATCAAAGAATATTCAAATATCATATCGAATACAAAGCTTTCTGTGGCTATAATGGTACTGACGTCGTAGAGCGTGACCCAAAAAGCCGGGTTGACCCAAGTTATTTGTTTCATTTGTTGTCTCACGAGGCTGATTGGGGCAAGCATACGTAGGTTATAGAGGCTTTGATAAGCAGCAATGCCATTGCGGGGGTTGGGAAGTTTAGGGAATTATATCAAGCAGTAATTGACAAGCAGTACAAGACGAATAGAAACACACCCTTCATTCAGTCCCTCAAGATAGGTAGATGAACGTTTGGCTGAAGATGGTCTAGTGTCTAGCCATGTAGAGAAGATGCTAGATTCTATTCTTAGCTCACCTTGCTCTGTATCACTGGTCTGCATATACACGGAGCTTCCACTCTCATAGTCGCCAAATATCTTCGCCATGCACTCCACACCAAGACAAAAAACTGATCAAACGGTCTGGATATTATGAACACACAGGAAAATTAATGATTTAACATTCAAGTGATCCCTTGGTGCACATACCGGGGCTTATCGTTCTTTAGTGAGGCTTTCAAGGAGGCAATGCACTTGGTTATGCTTGATGGGAAGACATATAGCCATGAGAGGTCTACCTGGGAAGGCAATTATATTCATGAGCATCATCGAGAACCCCTTGTGGTGGACGGAGTGTCGTGCAGTGATACAAAAAGGGATATATCATCGGGCTTGATATAATGCCACTTAGTTTGGCAGCCATCTGGGCGATAGAAGATTGCTGGGCAATATCTAGGTACAACTATAATTGTTGGATACATGATATCATATGTCGTTTTTACTCTGTCCATTTCCATCTAACATATGCATTTTGGTGACACGGACAGCTCATCTGCGGATATCCGGGATGATTGCCGAGGGACTCACCGGGGGAAGTTGTAAGCTGTACTCTGGAGTGTGAGAATAAGCAGAGCCCAGCAAACCCTTTCTCTCTCTCTTTCTCTCTTTCTCTCTCTCTATATATATATTTCTCCCTAGTTCACGGATTCCAATATATTCACATTGCTGATTTTTGCTGGTTCCATATCTAAAGCTCTGGCACCGTAGTCCATGAATGCTCAACTCACTTATACACAAAGCCACTCTACATTCCTCCCGAGTCCAAGGCTTCTATTTGGGAACGTGAATAACGTGAGGTTCAAGCTAATTTACTTATCGGCTTGAATTCTCCCGCCGCTTATTTCAAGGACGCGCGGCCACCCAGACTGCAGGATTACATTTATATCCCGATTAGGCAAGTGACCGTGCACGACACCCAAAGTCATTGAACCACAAGGCCGGAGACTCAACAAAGGTGGCACTCGTTGATCTGGATGGGACAATGTAGTGACACAATAGATATTGACTTATATTTGGTTATTCGACAGATACAGGGAATTATCTCGGTCAGAAACTGAAAAGTTGAAGAGACGAGATAACTTAAAGATGAGCTATTGTATGACTGAGCAAGACTGCTACTATAAGCCTGATGATATCTTAAGAACATGTCAAATGAAACTAGTCCCTTGAAACTGCGGCCATAGTTTGATTACGTAGCAAAGCACGCGAGCCTCACAGGCGTCTACTGAGCCACTACAGTGCCGGCCGGCAACGTAAGTGGATGGTGCGAATACATGGGAATTTAAGTTATGATGAACCCAGGAGAACTCTAGATCGGCGGTTTGGCGTACATGAAGGAACGCAGAATTCCAAGGAGGAAAATGAAGCATACGGACGCTAGCCAAGTTTCTGCTATGAGGAAGATGGGGCTAGTAACGTTGGCTCGATCTTCCATAAACGGGTTCATCTGGTGGCGATCGTGAAATCTGAGGGTAGTGTTAGTTATGTTAATCTAGATGGACCAGTTTGTATAATATGTGCTTGCTTTGCTGTCAGAGACAGACAGGGCCATCTCATTAGTGACCATAAAAAGCCGTCGTATTATTGGAAATAGCCAAAATGGGCAATGTAAATTATTTTGCATTGATAACGGAACTCCCTACGTAACCACAACCAAGTGATTGTATAGATGAAACTGATTTTATATCTAGTGAATTAAGCGAAGAGATACTAGATGTCCACGTAACACTTTAAATCTAAGCCATTTATAAATTTCCACTTGATCCTATAAGGATTTCCAAGAATAGACCAGAACGCCCAACGTAGGTGTGTAGACGAAACCTGGGTGTTTCTCTGGCTGCTGTTAAGATGGGATACAGGCAGAGATAAACATGACGGACTTTGCCGGACAATATGACAAGGTTATGAACTAATTGATAGTATATAATCCCGGAGCCATCTAGACGGGTTTTTGTAGATGCCGCCGCCTGAGAATTCACCTTTATCTCTTCATTCTTCACTCCTAGCTCAATGTAATCCATGAATATGGGCTAACCCCGACTCCCAATGCTTATTTACCTGTCTCTCCTCATAAAAGTCAACAATAAAACTCACTCACAATCTAGTTGGAAGATCATACCCCTCTTGCTTGTTTCTAAAGATCTAGGATATTAACGGTCACCAGGGCGCCACCCTCACCGTAAAAAGCACATCCACACCAGATTGGATCTGCCATTTGTAGCAATGTTTGGTCCTTGCTTCCAGAGGCCACTTGAAAAGCAAGTGGCAGCTAGATTATGAGGATAAAGAGTTGACACCCGTACGAAGGTTGGTATGTGTTTCAGGGTATATCAAACGAATAATGTAGATAGTAATGTGTCGAGAGAAGACTGGATATGGGAAACAGGAAGGTGTGACAGTGGCAGGCATTCTTCAAGCAGAATATAATGTCATAAACACTCCGAAATAAACTAGCTGTCTAATCGTTGCTATTATTTGGTGACAGG
This sequence comes from Catunica adiposa, assembly GCA_001640685.1. Lineage (NCBI taxonomy): Eukaryota > Fungi > Ascomycota > Sordariomycetes > Microascales > Ceratocystidaceae > Catunica > Catunica adiposa. The sequence continues at coordinate 150,468 of LXGU01000012.1, forward strand.
TTGGCATATAGATCTTCCGAGTAATGATATACTAATGAACATATGAGTGATGAATCTGGATCAAACTTTAGCTTAGGACCTCGTCTATCAAATATAGATCCCCATGTTACTGTAAATCAATATTAACTAGTAGTAAATTATGGGGCCTTAAGGTCAATCGCTTCTCAATATTATAGTCGGAGTTTCTATGAGGTTGTCCCATGTTGCCGTAATGATATCTACCGAGTCTGATCTTGGACTAAGATGTACAGGAGTGCCCAACGCTGAATCAAGTATACCGAGCTCTAGTTTACCACTATTTCCCAATATAATATCTCTGTCACTGATCCACCATCCAATATATTACTCTTTTCGCCTTAGAACGAAGTAAGTTCTCCGACATTAAACCACTGCACGAGCTCCTACCTATCCCTTTGTTTGATCATTGTTATACTGGAGCAACAGTAACTACACACATTGACCCTCTGGAGTTGCCACCAAAGCTGCATGATGAGTCCTGGTATAATGATAATGCCGGAGAGAATATAGTGTAAGATACTTTGCTTTGTTTTCTCACCGGTGACTCCGAGGTAGGATACACAGTGGTAGATAGGTACTCTCAATGTAAGAACCGAGGACAGTTAGGTGGACTGCCAAGAGTCAGAGTTGCAAGTGGAGTGACCCTTTGGGCTGTATTCTGTGACGATCTAGCCGCCATAGTTGGTACTAGGAAGAGTCGTCAAGGAGGATTTCCGAGAAGCACGGAGGAATAGGACCCGATGGAGACAATAGACCATGGTCTCGACATGCCCAAGATACCAGTTAGTGTTTCGACGCTCACTACCATTGTCATCGTTTATTTACAAGTTCCAACAAGGGCACAATTGATACTAAGCTTCTGTGACCATTTCGTCTTCATAAACTTTCTATCACCTAGGAGCTTGCCTGAAGATCATGATAACAACCATGTAGCATTGTATGCAAGTTAGGAGCGGTTCCATGGTCTAGAGTTCCATATAGCTAAGCCCCAATATTTGAAGCAGTTCGAATCTCCTCAAAAGACCTAACCTCTGTCAAAATGAATATCCAGAACGGTGAAATATATTCCTCTAATATATGACTCAACGTGGTGAGCCTGGTGGTGCGTTGGAGATCTAGCCAAAGTCAAGTGAATATCTGGGTTAAGAGATAGCGGTAGTCTCAGGTTCCTGGTGATTCATCAATCGAATCTTGAAACTAGAAATCCCTCGTAATATTCCCGACATCAAATTTGCGACTCTAGAAAGCAGTACAAGACTCATCATCTATGCATTTATCCGCTGCGTTCAATCCTACCCTGACTCTGGATATACTTATGCAATTTGCCTGCCACAAGCCCTGCATTTTCATTTCGGCTTCTACTATTTCTAGGCCTGACCTCTCTCTCTCCCCCCTCTCTCTGTTTCCATCTTCCCCTTTCGGCCTCTTCCTAGTCATGCATAAGTGATACATGCCGCTTAAATATATCTTTCAACTGTATGACGAAACGGATGGGGGCCGTCATACGGAGGTGTCTAAATTGGACTTAAAAACTGTGAAACTGAGACTGTGGAAAACGTAAGCTAGAAAAGGGTTCTTGAGAAAAGAGACTTAGGATGGCAAATGTGACTATTTGTAACTTGAAGTTGACGCAAGCTCAAGGACAGAAATGAGAGGCCATAGATATCAATATTAGCTATCAATGCTAACTGATATACTAGAATCACTATAAACTCCACGATGAGGATCACAAATCCCGACAGTGACATCACTGGATATTGGTAGTAAGAATGTAAACATATTCAATAAACAAAACCCTAAATGCAGACCAACAAGAACGCCAGTACCCATTTTCCCTCTTTCAATTCTCCTATTTCCCACCATGAACCCCTTTAAGTACCGTTCGCCCGTCTGCCACCCCGCTTGCTCCTCTGGATATGTCCCGTCAACACCTTCTTCGTCTCGATCAAACTCCTCTTCTGCTTCGATCTCGCCTTCCCCAATGTCATCAGGAAATTCTTCTTTCTCGCCTTCTCCTTGTTCGTCGTACTCTTACCCGCCGCATCCTTCTTGGACTTCCGAATCGCCTTGGTAGATTTGTGTTCATCACGGCCCGGCTTGCCCTCCGCCGCCAATGCAGCTCTTTCCTCCTTGGTAGACTTGCGAAGCTTTGCAGGCGCCTCAATTTGCTCGGCCGTGAGACCCTCGTCGCGGTGACGCTCGGCAGCCTCGCGGCGCTTCTGGGCAGCGGCTTGGGGTCCATTGAGCGCTTGGTCAATCTTAGCCTGGAGACGAAGCTCCTGGAGCTTGGCGAGATCGGCCGGGGTCAGAATTGTTGTTGTGGCTAGCTTAGACAACGGCTTAGGCTCGGCATCCTCCTCATTCTTCTCTTCATCGGCCTCGGAGATCTTGGCCTTCTTGGCGGCGGGCTCGTCGTCCTCATCGTCCGAGTGCTCAACATTGATCCAACCACCAGAACCATCAGAGTCATTAGACTCGACTTCCCAGTCTTCGGAGTTGTAACCATCATCGTTCTCTTCCTCGTCAGACTCGTCAATCTTGATACCCTTCTCGGCCTTAGCAGCCTCCTTGCGCGCCCGCTCCTCCTCCTTCCACTGCTCCAGAAGTTCAAGACCCTCAATACCACCGGTCTCTTGCTCACCAAACTTCCGCTTCTTAATCTCACCGCTCCGGATACCCATAGTGGCGTTCTTACCACGGTCCTTCTTCTCCAGCAGGTGAGCATCAACCTCACGGAACAGAGACAACAAACCCTTGGCGGCCATCATGACGCCCTTGTCCTTTGATTTGCGGTATTGAACCAGATCTTGGAGAAGGGTATCACTCATAGCCAGGGGCTGACGCACACAGATCTCACGAATGGCGTTGAGACCGGCCGCAGCAACCTCAGCAGCTGAGGCCTCCGAGACGAATTCGTTGGCGATTCTCTGGACAAGAGGCTCGATGGCATCCGGAGGCACAAACTGGTGGATACCCTGGGCCAATGACGCAAGGAATGAAGTGACTTGTTGTTGACGGGGAGTAAGGTACTTGATGAACCAAGAGTAAAGAGAAATGATAGTAAGCTCGTGAAGACCAACCAGGCGGGTAACAAGCTGAAGGACCAGAATTTTGCTGTCGAGAGACAGCTTCGCCTTGGAGCTCTGAAGATGCTTGTCAAACAGCTTCTCAGCGAAACCCTGGGGATCGTGAAGAAGGTGAAGAGCAGAGAAGTTGAGAGGATGGGGCTTGTTCTTCTTGGCCTCTTGTCTGCGAACGTGAGACAGTGCCTTGTCATATTTCTTGTGGTTCTTCTTGGACTTCTTGTTGATGCCCATCACATGCTGCAGCTTTTTCAGATCAACAGCCTCAGCATCGGAATCATCATCCTCCATAGCCTCACGCTCTTGGTCGCCGCCAAGGAAGAAGCGCACAGCACCAACGATAACCTTTTCATTGGTACACAGAGCCGCCTCCTTCATGACGTCAACAGGCTTGGCGTCAGTCCAGATCTGTCTCTTCCAGAGCTCTCTGGTGATTTTGACAGCCCAGAGACCCTTGGGGGAAGACCGGTCAGCCATAATCATGTTGTACATAACAGTCTGGACAGTCCGGTTCAACGGGTGGTTAGTGGACTTAGAGTTGGAGTTCCGCAGCTCGCTAATGATCTTGTTGAACAGGAACGCACGCAGTGTCTTGGAAGGCGATTCGACGAGGATAGGAAACAGGATAGTCAGGAGGGAAGACGAATCAATCTGGTCCTTGCGACGGAGGAGCACAAGACTGGCAACAGCCTTTTCGCGAAGTTCAGAGTGAAGAATCTTATGGTGTTGGTGAAGAATGGTCTTGAGGTCATCGGCAAAATTGGCAGTGTCTTCGGGATAGCAGTCGGCAACATGGGCGATCAGGTCAATGATATCGTGGAAAGACTGGATGTTCTCGGGAGTAGCGGTAGTAGGCGAGAGGAGGAAGAGCTCGCGTTGGGTCTCGTATTGCTCCCATTGCTTGAGGAAGTCTTCCTTGTAAGATCTGTAAATTTCGTACGTTAGACGCTGGTTGTGTAGATGATTGACCAAAGTTAATATACAACGTACTTGGGATCACGACGGATCTTCCACTGCAGAGTAGCGCTGATAAATTAGTCAGTATGTGACATCTAAGAACAAACCCCGCGATTGATTATTCTTACTAGTCCGCCTCCAACTTCTCCATCGCCGCAACCTTCTTTTTGAAAACCATTTTGTACGTATATAATTGGGGTATCACAGAACCAATAAAACTAAACCCAGAATGCAAAACAAAATGCCAATGGAAATCCGGACAAAAAAGGAAACAAAACTGGAGTCAAAGTGAACTACCAGTGGTTGTATCTGAGGTTGCAAAAAGAGCCTTCTAACAATCAAATGCGCAAGATCCCATTTGCGATTGCCCAATTCTAGCGAAAAAAAAAAGCTGCAGCGGCCTTATCGAGCTTATCGCTATCTTATCAGAACATTCATTGTTTCTACAATTAGGTGGGGACCCCCACTAAACATGGATGCATGGGCCTAATGCCTTTGTTACACAGTGGTGATCGGTGCGACGGCGATCTTTTGGAAACCTAAATAATTTGTGTAGTCTTGATAATATTGATATAATTGATGTATATAATTTATGCTATTGAAGGTTTTCAGGCCATCTTTTGGACCTTGTTTTGTGGGAATGCTAGAGATGTCAACATTACTCTACTTCCGATACAGCTCCATGTACAATGATCTCGGCCTCTCGTTGGCTATTGTTTGCTCATCTGCACGACCAGTCGAATTAACTAGATGAAACGGGATTTTTCAGAAGAAATTACCTTTGTAATAAGAAACAAGATTCAGAATACGCCCATATAAAGTTTTAATCATCATGTGTCCGTCGCTTTATATATTTGCAATACCACTAACGCCCATATTTCTCAATCTCATCTTGCTAATATGACGATATCCAACAATTCCCTCGCCTGCCAGAATCCTATCGAGCCCAGTGACCCCTCTTCTATAAAGCCACTTACGGTTCACAATATTGAGCTTTACTTGATGCTTCTTCTGTCCTGTCTTTACATCCTCATCACTTACCTCTTCATTCCTAGCCTAATATGCAAGCTTCCAACTGGTACAATATTTGTATTGGTCTTTGTCATTCATATTGTTCAAATCATTATTACTGGGTACTACCATGATTATCCAATTCAATCGCTAGAAGTATTGCAAAGTGCCATGTACTAAGATCATGAGCTTCGTGCTAGGCCATTGGATTGATTGATTTGATTTATTGAGTTACGTCTGCTAATATCGTGAAGATGATGAGACATCGGATTGGTTACCGGAGAGAGGACGAGGCCGTCTACTTTACCTATGTATGAGCTTTCCACAAGCGGGTAGCCGTAGTCTGAAGAGTCACATACTCCAGGCAAGCCTGTATGCTTCTTCCAACCCATATATCTAATCTAATCAACTTTATCCCATCCCCTTTATCCTCCACACTTCCTTGCATATATAACAATCTCCATATATTTAATCCCAATCTAATAGCTGCATGGGTGCATGGGTGCTACCCAGCCCAACTACAAGGACAAAGAGAGGGGTCCCCGATATAGTTATAGGGAGAATAGTTGGTTAAGGTTTTGACGTAGTGTACAAGTTCCTATAGCGCCTAGGAGATGACAGACACTAGCCTGAAGTCGGGTGCCCTCGGCCGGATTCGAACCGACTGCCTTTCCTGTGCAAAGTCAGGAAGACCTCCAGGTGTAGAACCACTACACCACGAGGGTATGATTATTGGATAACTTTTCTAATATGTTATTAACCCTATGTACATTGATATCAACCCTATTCGGCTTATCCTTGTCACTGACTTCCATATTCGGATGCTCACAACAAAGGATTGGCAGGAACTGATCGAAGAAGGATCCTCGCTTGACAGGGGCTGGGCGGGTATTCCCTTGTTATACCCATACAACAGCGAATAAATGCCGTGATTATGAGCTTGGTTTTGAGCAAAGACAGAGCACATTGTCAGTGAACATTAAAGGGTTATTTGAAATTGTAAACTGATATAAATGGTAGAAATGTAGTAACTTTGAGATGTGATTAGTGTTGTAAACAGAAGAGAATCTGTAGTAGTGACTTCTCATGACAGAGAGCAACAGCGGGGTAGATGCCGAGTTTAAATCGAGGTCATGTGACCTCGCATTCTTCATCTCCTTAATGAAGACTTTGCAGTTCCAGTCGTTTCCTACCATTTGTTCTGGCCTCAAAAAACTAATTCGAGAGCATAAAACCTCAGATAGCAGAACTCACGCACAAAGTATAGTCCAAGCCGCCCCCTCGCCCTCAGCCGTGTAATTCCCCTGCATCGTAAATTGATGATCCGTGCCATGTTAACAGCTCGTACCAGTTTGCTTTGTAAGTGGGATGTATGAGTTTGCATTGGCATTTGGAATCGGCTGCCATTGAGCTGAGCTGAAAATGTAAGGGAACACAACACTTGGAAAGCCAAGCTCTGAGAAAGCCAAGCTCTGAGAAAGCCAAGCTCTGAGAAAGCCAAGCTCTGAGAAAGCCAAGCTCTGGGAAAGCCAAGACAGGAGCTCGCCAAGTCTTTGGCAGGACCCACGATAACATCCATTAGGTAGGATCGCAATGTCTAGTATCGGGATGTTCAGAGATAATGTAAATATCATAACCTCGGTCATTAAAAATCTAGAAGCAGGCCAGAACCCAGAAACCGACTAATGGGCCTCAAATACAGGGTAAAATAAAAATAAAAATAAATAAAAATCTTTTCAGACTTTGCCTCATCCCAAAAGCGCAGCATTGCAATCCCGGACTCAATATCAAAAACCTTATTTCCACAACCAGGCCCAACACTGCTCACCGCAATCCACCGCCCTATGCATTAAGCTGCCCGGGCAAATTATGGCCAGAGCGCCAAAGATTTCCAGGCACGCGAGTAAACTGATTATCTAATTGAACCGAATAAATGGGGGACATCTAGACAGCAAGAGATGAAACAAGTAAGGTGTTTATTGCCAAGCAGTGATGGACGGACCAAGAGATAGGATCGAGAGAGAATGTAAGCTTGTTTGGGGATGAGGACATGGAAGGGATTGGACAGATTATGAGGGGAGAGTTGGCTTGGATAGCGGGAAGGATTAATGGTGGTGGGGATAATCGTGAGAAGAGTTAAAAAGCTATATGCTTGTATTAGAGAGTGTGAACTTGATAAGTTAGATAAGATAATGATGAAAGTCTTTGGTGGTATACCGAGTAGATAGTTGATCATTATTTTAGTGCGTGTTCATAGATTATAGATGTGCCGGAAATACGAGACAGTTCGGGATGGCCAGAGGCTAGTTCAAGACTCATCGATTTTGCGATTTGTTCCGAAGCTTCTGTGATGTTTTTAGGATAGTATTGTGATGACGCTAGTGGTAGATTTTCGGTGGTCGAAGGGGTTCGGACTCAGTCAGAGCCCTAGTGAATAAGTGGCGAAGAGAATAAAAGGGCTAGGTTTGGATGTTAATTGATGGAGCGATCTAGAATCGTAGGTTATTCTACAATCAGTGCTGCAAGCAATCAAGTGGCTACCGAAGGAGCATTGCCACGACAATCTTCGTACGAAATTGTTATCCATGTATACTCATGTAGTCAAAACTGTATGATTTCTATGATATCCAACTTACAAGCGTTTCTTTGACAATGTGATGTACTGATCGATATTCATCTGTATTCATCAGAGCCGCCACTACGGCAATCTGCAGGTTATCTTAGCCTTCACCCGACATTATGTTAAATTTAATCGGCAAAACCAGTACAAATGAAAATTTCGCACTTGCCACCGACCCTCGCTTTCATCATCTTCGCTTTCCCAAAACAGCCACCCTCGCCAATATTTCGGACTTCAGTCGGCAGACAGGTATTCGGAGGATCAAGTGCATTCCAAATCGGGTAACGCGAGGATATAAATTCCCGAATTTGACACATTTATCGAATTTATCGTCTCAAAACACATTTAATTATTCCGTTCTTGGTGTCACACACAGCAAATGGCTCCAAATGGGCCCAAGGACACCTGGACTAACACGGATATAACGAACCGCCTGTCAAAGAAAACAAGCGCAGAATTAAGAGGCAGCTGGCTGGTTAGTGTGTCGGTTTGGGATATCTCGGCATGGGGAGTGGCGAGGGAGAGGACAGTGCCCCGGAGACTACGCGGGTGTACCGTAGTCGGGAGGGAGGCCATGAGCGAAGTAAAGGACAAGCAATTAAGTGCATTATGAGGATAAGACAAGGGAATGTCGCGGTATTCGCAGATATGGACATTGGGCGAAGCCGAGTATGGGCCATGATGATGGATATAAACAGGACGAGTGTCGCTGTCATCAAGGAGTCTGATTGGAATGGAGGTTTACTTCACCAGTAGTTTGTGGCATTACCTCTTATTGTTTATATTTCCAGTCACTTTTTCCATTTTATATCCTTAATATCATCATCCATTTTTGTATTATTCTCCATACTGTTAATAATACGCCACTACGCAGACAACGCATATACATCTCGACTTAAATCTTATTGTCCACTATACGCCTTGGTCCGCCTTCTATCACAGCCAACCACATCTCGGTACAACTAGCCACTAGACGGAATCAATCTACGGTCTAACGGCACTTCCTATTTCACACTGTCTTCCCTTCCTACCACATACCAAGTTCCTGACCTCGGTCAATCAACCGCAACCATGCTGTAAGTATTCCTTTGCCTATTTAAATAAGGCTACCATTGGCTCCATAGTCTTGGGTTTTATTTCCGATCCACACCACCACCAATACACCTTAACTTTTATTCCCACCCATCATGACTTTACCTAAGCCCCTTACCCAAGACGACGCCATAACGGCCGTGCCTATTCCATCTATTGAAGCACCTCCGACTGACATACAATGCCCTCATCACAGCAGTCACAGAATCGACGCTCTCATTCACAAAACCCTTCATCCCTCTCACAAGTGCCACCCTCACCACCACATCACTCACCACGACTCCCGCGACCCTGCGGAATGCCACAACAACTTCGCTGGCACCAACCCTCGCCCTTGCTTTGACTCTCATGGCCAAGCCACCAATGAATTCACCGGCACCAACCCTCGTCCCGCCTCCCGCGATGATGGCAACAACAACTTCTCCGGTCTCTCCCCTCTTTCCCTCGCAAATAACTTCCCGGGGACCAACCCGAGACCCTGGAACGAGAGACATCCGTCTAGCGAGGCAAGCTCGTGTGTCACGAGTGATAACGAGAGTGAGGTGGCTAGCCCCGGAGCTCGCCCTCCCTTGAAGAAGCATTGGTACTCAAGAGGGTCTCCGTCGGTGGAGAGAGAAGAGGAGGATGGAAACAACTTTCCCGGGATGAACCCGGTGAAGCCCAAGAAGAAGAGCGCGTGGTCGTTCCGTGATTTTGAACAAGGGAATAACTTTCCAGGGACTAACCCCAGCACTCGGTGTTAGAGTGTGCTCATCTAAGGGTGTCTTAGGGATAGTTCCTTGGTCTTCTTTTCTTCTCTTTGGTGTATTATAATTCTTTTTTTCTTTTTTCTTTTAAATGCTTGGAGTCTGGGCTTGGCGTTGGGTTGTAAAATCTAAAATTGTTGATACCGGGTGGTGGATCTGCTTCTGCTTTGATGTTTCTGCATATAGACTTTGCTTTGGGAGTTATCCCGCAATAATAATACTCGTCTTTTTCTGCATAATATGTTGCCTGTCCCGTGATACATTACAATGTGATTGTGTGCATTTACAACGTTCTTCTGTTAGCTGCTAGCAGCCCTTGGCATATACAAGACACTAGTTCTGTAAACTCGAAGTTCCCATAATTTAGGGTCATGGACCTTGACTTATTCAGCCGTATAATCAATTAAGTAATACTTAATCTATCATCCTCTTCTGGTATATACAATATTATCATCCTTTTCGATCATTGGTGGCTCAGGTGACGCCAAACCTGATCGCATCTCCGGTGAAGCGTAGCCCGACCCAAGTTCCGGCGAGACCGTCCCATCCTGCAAATCCGGTGACACCATTCTATCACCGCCGAATTTAAACAGTCTATCTGTTAAGTCCGAAGAGATCATGCTTCCTCGGAATTCCGGTGACACTACATTATCGTTTATGGCCGGCAAACCCATCGCCTCGCTCATCTGCGGTGACACAGCTGGTGGTTCTTGGATCTCCGCTACCCGAGCGCGCCCGAGACTACCATACACATAGTCTGGTCCCTCCTGAGGTTCATCTCTCACACCATCCAGCGACCCCCGGTTGTGATTTAGAGGCATCTCGTACACTACGTTTTCCTCAGGAGCTATCCCACTATAATTCCTTGTATGATTTGCCATCCCAAACCACCCAGTAGAAGCCCGTTGAGGCATGTAAGCCCCAGTCATATCAGGCATCCCTCCGTCATACACTCCTGCCCCGGGACTCCAGGCACCATTGTCTGTGTCTTCTGATTCATTTCGCTGATGGGACATCAGTGGCCTTCCACTTTCACTGTTGTATGCTCTGTGATTCACAGGGTGACCTGGCCTCTCTATGTGTGTGCCGAGAGCAGCGATCTGGGAGTCCGTTGGGTCACCGGGGCCACCTCGGGAGACAGAAACGTAGTTTGCCGTTGATGACGATTTGGTTTGTTTAACTAGCGATTGTTGTTTGAGGGTGCGGGTCATAATCTTGGTGGAGCGCAGGGTCAGGAAGAAAAGGACAGAGATAATGACAGCGGCGACAGATCCGATGGATATTCCAATAATTGCACCAGTTGAAAGCTCCGAGTGGGAGGGGTCGGCGATAGATGTTGCCGTGGCAGATGGTGTCGATACTATTGTAGTGGGTATTGACGAGTCCTTTGATACGGTACCGATTGTCGTCGTGGCAGTTTTACAGGTGAGAACGCCAGCACATATCTCTCCAATCATACAGCAGCCGCCTAAGATAGAGCTCATGTATTAGCACACAATCAAACAACATCATGATTCGATTCTTCCTTGTACTTACCACCCAGCGACCCCGGACAAGCATACGCTCCCGCTGTCCCAGCACACGTCGTCGGCCCCCGCGTCGTCGCCGTACAAGATTCCCTCGCACACCCATATCCATCTGGGCAACAACCTCCCCCGTTGTCATCACCACATATATTATACCCTGCCTGGCATATCGCTGTTGTGATGGTATCACGGGCAAGCAGAGCCAAATTTGGAGAAGACGGCGCTGCAGTGACGATCGGGAACGCCACAGGGAGTTTAGGGAAACGGTGGATGCCGTCGTGGCGACGGATTTCGGCGGTTAGTGTGGGTGGAGCGAGGAGGAGTAGAGGGAGAAGGAAGGAGATATCGCGGTACATGGTGACCCGCTTTTATTCGGATATGGGCCGGGAGGAGAAAGGTATGCCTCTAAATTGGAGTGGTGAGGTTGGGGGTGTGGTTTAAACTAGGAAAGTATTATATGATCGGAGGATTAAAACAATGGGTGGGCTTCAAGGATTGAAGAGGAGTTTAGGTGGGGTGCCATCTCCAGGTAGAATTTGAGTGAGATTGATAAGTCAGGCCTCGATATAAGTCTCCGAGCAGGATTCATTTCAGCAATAGCGATAACTTGGCCATCACAAAAAAAAGAACAGGAAAAAAAAATTGAAATATATATATTCACAGACGAAGACGAGAAGCATGTGAATATTTTCAATACATGTCAATTTTAGTTCAAAGGAAACAGAATCACACCTTATGTTTCGTCGATGGTCTCACAACTTCCAGCAATATCCTCAAATTCCACTCACTTTATTGCATTCAGGTTAGCCACTCATATTGCCTAAAATTGGCGTATTTGATTTTGTGAAGCACATGGTTATTAATTCAATGTGCAGGTTTTCCTAGGATTTGAATATAAATGAACCACCAGTCGATGAAAACTCATATTGGGGAGTAGTGAATGTAGTGAATGTTAACCAAGATGCATTGGCTGACTTTGGTAGGGTTAATGATATACTTCTATAAACCCTTATGTCACTTTCCAATATTAGGGTCCACTCGATGATCACGACGTCATGGCCAGACCCCGATTCGCTCTATTGAAAGGTCAATACGGTCGGACTTCTAATGCAACAGCCTAGCCCGACAAACCAACTCAAAACATTTCAGTAGGCTACCTTACCCCAACCCAGCTGCCGACGCTACTCCGGGCATTTTTCACGTGCCTCGGATTCATCCACCTATGGAATCACTTGGCAGACCAGTTTTATAGTTAAGTTGCTTGTATCGCCAAAGCACGGTGGTGAAGAATTGAGATGATGGGTGGCATGCAAGGAGAAGGGCAGGAGGTCTTGGGGGGGGAAGGTGTCAGAGACGGAACGTGACGGGGTGGATGTCAAAGGGCCAGATGGGATGGAGGGGTGCGATAGATGGAGGATAGGGATACGGGGAGCAGGCGATGAAACGAGATCATGAGAAAAGAAGATGTGAGGGTGAGGATGAGGGTGAGTATGAGTATGGGCGTGAGATTGAAGGCGAAGGAGAGATCACATGCGAGGTTGGAGAAGACGGGAGACTTGGTGGCTCGGAATATTTTGATCTGATGAGGTGTTAGGGGATGCATAAATAAATCAGGCTGAATAGCTTCACTTACTAACGGCCATGCTTATGAATGTTTTGACTTTATCATCATTCATGCTCTCCAATATCATGCATGTTGACTGCCTCCATCATCATCTTTCGAGTTGGGTATCACAGCTTAACCCAAACATCTGAACCCTCTCCCATCTGACGTTCTCCAAAATGCCCATTCCTTATTGGTGCGCTTAAGATGTGGTGATCCTTTTACATCTTCATTGCCTGTGCACACACCAGGGGGTTCCCGAGGTAGGATTAATCACTGAAGAAGCCAGTGTTACAGTGGCTATGGAAATGGAGAAGCTGGGGAAGTTCTGTCTGGGGTGGAATAGTGGATCATGGCGAGAGGGGGTTTGTGGTCGTATGATGTTTGTGACTGGAGCGAAGGGGAGATGATATGATGAAAGGCTTAAGTCAGTTGAAGATGACTGGGCTGAACCATCGTCAAAGTAATGCGTATCTCCGGAAAGTATGTCTAACTAGATACAAGCCGGGGATACTGTGTTAGAGAATACACTCTAGAACCCTCAAAGAACAAATGCAAGTCTTCTCGATTTTCCCTAGAATGTCTTTCAACTTGGAGAACTTCATGCCCCTCCTTCTCGCCCATCATTGTCCCATTTTATACACAAGAAGCGCCGAGCTCCCACCGAACTACCCACTACTTAATAGCCCTCCCTTTATTACGTATAATCCCGTCCCTACCCAACATGTCGTATTTGACCCAAAAAAGCCGACCACCTTGGCTGCAGATAGCGTGCATATCGTCGGGCGACCATTGTATGCCGATGTTACGTGGGGACGGCTCGTGAGGGGTGTTGTTGGAGATGAATGGAATTGCAAGGCGGAGTTGCTATTTGTAGAGGAAGCGAGATCCGTTTGACGTGACGATGAGAATGAGTTATCAGAAGGGCTAGTAAGAAATTTACGAAGCGAGAGATTAAAAAAAAATAAAGAGGCTCAGTGAGGATTTGGAGAAGGATACATGTACAGGATAATTGATTCTCCATCAAAGTCACCAGGCCTTGGGCCATTGACGATGATGGGGAATTGGAGAATCACGTGAGGGTCAAAGCTGCATACGAGGTAGTTGCCGTACTGCTAACTTTGGGAGAAAATATTTTCTTATATCTGAGGGAAAAAAAAGGCAAGTAACTTACGATGTGTTCTTTCTATTGAAGGAGGAACTCTGGCTAATAGCCTAGCCTGTCCTTCCGTAAAAGAAAATAGACCAAGTGGAAGGTACCCTTTGGTTGAACGACGACGAGGATCCAGCTAACAGTGAAATCCGGGGAAGCGACCGGGGTAGTGCTTGCATTTTGTGAGCGATTGGGCAGCAAGTGGTGGGCGATTTGGCAAAGGATGGCCCCTGATAGGCCAATTGGGTCAAGCTTAGAGCGATATTATTGGGTCATGGAGTATGGAGATTGGGATGATGGCGGAGGGCAATCCTTATAGGAGACGAATGTGGGATTCAATGCAAGGTGGGAGGGAGAGGAAGGATGGGTTGGCAGTAGATGGATGAGAATAGATGGGTGGGAATGGATGAGGTGGTGGGTGCTCGGACGGGGTTGACTGGGGGGGGGGATCGTGACATTTGTAGGAAAACTTTTGCCTGGATGGGCTGATTTTGGAGACTGAGTGCTTTTGATACGGGGAGAAGGGGAGGAAGCGGCATCGTGAAAAAGACGGAGTTGCAGAGAATAATTTTGGGAGGAGAGGAAACAGTGATCGGCGCTGAAAGAAGGGAGTCACCAAGATTCGATCAAGACGGAAGGTGTGAGGCGATTTCCTTCAAACGTGGTGATATTGGAAAATCCATTATTTCCAGACAGTACAATACATAATGCATCGACATGCCCCAGCCTTTTTTTTCGTGATACTTTGTCTCAGGGCCACTCGGTAGACAACATAATCTTCTGTAGTACTTTGTCCAAGCGGCCTGGCACCCGCCATCGCATTTCCACAAGTGCCCAGACAGGTCCATATTTCCATGCCCCGCTCAAAGCCAAGGCTCTTATGGACTGATAACTACATAAACGCCCATCCATACAAACAAATAATTGTGGCATTCCTTGAAAACGATATCATCCCGCAGAATGGCCCCCCTTCGCCAATCTGTAGCCTTCACAGAACCCCAAGGGACCACGTAGACAACCCCGATACACACCACCAGTTCATGTCTTCTCCATACAAAAACCCAATGTTCCCCATTTTCTCGTAGCTTGCCTTCTCTTGACTTTCTTTCTGCTCTTCGGATTGTCATATCCCAAGTACAGTTCCCCTAATACAGTTCAAGTCTGGCTTACAGTACAGCACCAATGCAGAATTGACCGCGGAATCCAGACCGCCGTCTCCCAGGCTCCCAGGCTCGAGGCATTTCATTGTCCTCGGAAGAAAAACTACAGTTCTTGATAGTTCCAGTCTATCGTCGTCAAACTCTTTGTCCCTCATTTTGACCCACCCACTTACACTTTGCTTTTTTTTCAAGAGAAAAAAAAAACACTGCTATATCCCCTCATGCTGCCTGTCACTTCATTACAACTCCCCACAGTCGTTTCTTTAGCTTCCCCACTTTCCACTACATTGACAATTGCCCTTCATCTCCCCCAGACACTCCTTACTGCTAGCCCCGACCTAATAATCCACTATCGGCGAGAATATCCCTCGGAGCCACAGTCACGAGACTCGCCCAGTACCCCCCAGAGAACCAGCCTAGTACCCACCCACCAGGACCGCACGTCACAAGATACAGAAAGTCCGGCACTTTTGCCGGATGAATTGACAAAGAGCAACCAGGATTTGGATCACAGGACCCCGTCCGGCCAACTATTGACATTCCTTCATTTAAATCTCCGGATGATATATTCTTTTCTTTCTCCGTTCCCCTCTTTTTTTTTTATATTACCTTTAATTTGCTCCAACTTTTCTCTTCTTCCTCTTTTATTTTTGTATTTGTACCGGAGCACAGGACAAGCTTTCGCCGGTCTAGTCTCAGTATAGACGGCATTTATTCTCTACACAGACATTTGTTTGGTATCATACTCTATCAGTGAGGAGATATAAACACATACTCTCGGACCACAGCACACGCTATTCATAGCGCACGTCTTATATTACTTTGCCCTATTATTCACTTTACCCACCACTATAATGTTGCTATATACTCGAGTTGCCCCACCTAAAGTGCCCAAGAAGCGGTCCCGTACTGGTAAGTACGCATAAGGCAGGAGCATATGTATATGTTGTCTTGAATTGGAGCAGGTGGTCCAGGGTAGGAAGGAATACATATGCTTTGTCGGAACTGGCAATTGCACTTGGAGAATATGTACTGACTAATGTGATGTGATTGGTTGGATACAGGCTGCGTATATTGGTAAGCTTATCCCTAAACTTCATTGTCCCTGGTACTATAGAGTCATGATATACTAACCGTTGTTGTTCTCTAGCAAAGACAAGGTACTTTATTGTTATCCTCGCCATCGATGTCAACCATGACCCAATCTAACTGTCCTATAGAAAAAGAAATGTAACGAGATCCGCCCCTCTTGCGCCCGCTGCATTGAAAAAAACCAACCTTGTATTTACGAAGCCGTCAAGCCCCGACAACGTAAACCCCGCCGCGACTCAGTTTCCATTACATCACCACCATCTTCACCAGGCTCACCAACTAGCCCCGTATCTCCAACCTCATCCACTACCCCACCATCTTCAGGGGCTTCAGTAACATCTCCCAAGAAGTTATCATCATGTCCAGGTGTCCCAATAGACCCCGCGGTCCTTGGGTCCCCGCCATTCTGGCCACCAAAGACTCCTGGGAACGTGGATGGGGCAGGTGACCTTACGTCGCCAGTAGACGGTGAATTTATTTCACAGAATATAACGGATTCAGCGTTCGGTTTCTCAGATATGTCCTTCGCTTCTTCAGGAGACAGCGACCTATTCGCTCGTCTTCTTATGGAAGCTGGCATGTCTGGAAGCATTGTGTCCGGGTTTGGCCTCGACTTTGATCTCCCATTCACCTGTGAAAATGCCGACGATGGGTCTATAGACTCAAGTAGTACCGGTAGCAGTGGGAGCTTGGATGATTCTTGGGCCGTGTCGAATGTCGAGTCAGATCGAACACTTAGATCTGTGGTTTCGACTGCCACTGCCACTACTACTGATCCCAGTTTGGCTTTCAGTCCCACATCATCGTCATTTTCTTCAGTCCCAACCTTTACAATTCCTAATTACTTTGAATTCTCCGATCTCCGTAATCGCCGTGCCCTTATTGACCACTTCTGCAACGTTCTTTCCCACCTCCTTGTCTTCAAAGAGGATGCCGGCAACCCATTTCAGCAGCTGGTCTTGCCAATGTGTCATTCTAGCTTAGTTGTGACGAATGCGGTTTATGCCTTAGCAAGTGCACATTTGGAACATAGGGGTGTGAGGTTTAGTGAGAGGGCAGAAAGCTTTCATCGCAAGGTAATATCTGGATTGGCTAAGGAAATCTCAAAGGGTGATGGGGCTGGAAGAGATGAGATGATGGCGGCTATTATGCTGTTGATTTACTATGAAGTTGTGAGTATTATAATGCAAGAATATATATGTTGTTAGAAGTGGCTACTAACAAACTATTCCAGCTTGTTCAAAAAGGAAGATCGAGTATCGTTGACGATCATCTACGAGGAGCATTGACGGTTATGACGTCACGACAACATGAGATATCGCCAATCTACCAACAGTCACCAACTGATCAATTCCTCGAACGAGTAAGTTTTCGCTTCTATAATATGCTTTATTATTGTTAACTAACAACTTTTCGCAGGCATTCAGATTCTACGATGTTATTTCCGCTCTCTCCCTTGGTCGTGCACCACTCTCTCCTACCCCACACATATCCCTTCCTGGTGGACCATCTCCGTCCCCACCGTCGCCTATTGACTCTCTCCTCGGCCTCTTTACGACTCTTTGGCCCCTTCTCCATCGCCTAACAACTCTCTATGCCCTCAAATCTACTATTGCCTCATCAGCATCACCCAACCCCATCCTCTCCGCCCAATTCAACGCTGGGACCACCGCAATGGAGACCGCCCTGACGACCTGGTCTCCGGTTCTCCCGCCTGAAGTCCCAGCGTCCGCCCTTTCCCTATCCTCCCCACCCTCCTCACATAATTCTCCTACCCTATCCATCCTCCACAACGCCCTGGCCTACCGCCACGCTGCCCTCATTTTCCTCCACCGAACCCTCCATTCCCTCCCCCGCACTCATCCCACAGTCCAACACCATGTGGCCACCGCTCTCGCCCACTGCTCCCGGACAGTCTCAAATGCTGGACCGCTCTCGGCGTTGCTGTGGCCGTTGTTCATTGCTGCGTGTGATGCGATAGGGCCAGCTGATAGGGCGGTGGCTAGAGGAGTCTTTGTGGCAGTGGAGAGGCGTCAGGGGATGGTTAATATTGGGGATGCGTGGAGGATTGTAGAAGAAGTTTGGAGAAGA
This sequence comes from Catunica adiposa, assembly GCA_001640685.1. Classification (NCBI taxonomy): domain Eukaryota; kingdom Fungi; phylum Ascomycota; class Sordariomycetes; order Microascales; family Ceratocystidaceae; genus Catunica; species Catunica adiposa. Next base: position 168,620 of record LXGU01000012.1, read on the forward strand.
GGTGAGGATGGCGGCGGAGAGGAATGGAGGGCAGTGGGGAAGATATTAGGCATTTCGGTGGTTTTTGGTTAAATGTTTGGAATTTATTACGATAGTTTATAAAGTGGGATGTTATGTAACACATCTTGTGAATAATAAAAGTTTTTAATTAAGGAAATCAATCATGATCAGTCACCATTATCATCATCGTCCAAGTATTTCATCCACTGCTCATAGCCTAGGCCCTCTACATATTCATAATCCTCTCCCCAAAACCCCCCCTCACCAACCTGCACAATCGGAACCATCGATGGTCTCCCATGGGCACATTGAAAAGCAAAAACGCACTCCGAGACTCCTCTAACCACCTCCTCGATCTCTCCTCTCTCCAACAAATCGTTAAACATAATTGCACTTCGACAAGCCCTCGAGTTTAACAAGTCAACTATGCCCTCGGGGCACTCCCGGAACCTTGTTACCCATTTTCGACCCCCTCCAGGGAGACAAGGGGTTGATGGGGGATGTGGGGAGTCTGATAAGGTGTGGATGGAGGAACGAAGGAGGGCGACGAGAATGGGCGGGGACGAGGTGCATCGGGCGTATATCGCGATTGGGAGTCTGTGAACATTGAGGATACTTGGAGATTCAATAGTGTAGTGAATGCCCCAATCTCGAAAGAACTTTCTGTATTTTTCGAACAATACGCCTTCAGCTGTGGGTATTTCAAACACCAATGGGGTCTCAACCTCATCTGTAGCAGCTCTCCCGTTTATATCAAAGTAGTTGGCCATTAGCATCTCCAGCTTCACTCGCTCGTCTGCTGCATGCTGGTCTACTAGGGCTAGCAAGCCGTCTCCAACCTCGATTAGGATGAACTTTCCATCAACCTGATTGATGATCTTCGCCTTTTGTAAAGCACCTTTTGACAGCGCTGTCCTCCGGCCGATCCCTCCAACGTCAAAGCTTATCTCTCCATCTTTCGCCGTCTCGCCACGTCCAATCGGCTTTTCCGATGCTGAAAATGAGCGGATATCCTTGACCTGAGGAATTAACTCTTTTGTTTGTGTGTATACCGGATTCTCCCATTTTTGAATTACCTCTCTCATCTTTTCCTTGGCTGTTACAGTTGTCGTGTTTTCCGTTTTTGCTGACATATCCGCAGCCACACGCTTCTCCACCTCGAATGGTGGCCTGGTCAGCTTTCCAGAATTGTTCACTAATGGCATTTTGGGGAAGGCCATGGGGTCAATCTTTGGCTTGCTTGAACTCCCTGCCTTAATGCGCCTCCATGAGTCGAATGGTGATTGTCTCCCAGCACTCCCGCTAATTACCCCAGAGCCCCGCAAAGTCTCAGTAACTGATGTCCCGGCCCCTGTAGTAGGATTTGACATCCTATTCGTTGTGAATAATCCGGTCCTTTCCAGCACTGAATAGCCCATTTTGCGTAGGAATTCTTCACAGATAGCTCGTATAACACCCAACACGGTCTCCTCGGCCCCCGGAATTTGCATGACATCTTCTGGCCTCCCCAAAGACTCCGAAGTCACGATACGAAAATAGAACATTGGCCATTTTTCAATCGCCTTGGTCTTGTATTTTGGCTCCTTTCGTGGCCCAGAAGTAAGTCCGTCTGCATCAATATCCAGGTCAGCAGCAGCAGCAAAGTCCGAGCGACTGAAGATCTTGTTAACTTCAGCAAATATTGCCGGAGACTCTTCTTTGGAGACAGGTATAACGCCCCAGCTAATAAACTGGGACTTGCGAGAGACTGCAGGCGTTTTCGATATACAACCTTTGATAGTATACTTTCCGGCTTTTGCTGACACTTCTTCCCACTGTAGACCACCGGGGATAGAGAAGGGAGCTTGCTTAAGCAGACGCGGTATTCTCAAAGCTAGCTTTTTCTCACCAGTATTCCTTAGGGTGTAGACTCGGTCTTTAGCCAGCCCCGGGAGATTCTGCCGTTCATGGATGGTGAGGGTCAAAGCCACAGGCCAGGATATCAGCTGGGCGGCTAAAGTCCAAAGCAGACATGTGATCAATGCTTCTGGGGGCTCGGCAGTTCGCTGGCATACCCGGACGGGTATTGCACCAAATAAATCATGGATTGTTACGCGGGTACCGGATACATACGGATCGGGACGATCCGTTGATGGAGCAGGGCAGTCTCGGGAAATTACTATTCCATTATGTATTGTTAAAGAACATGGCTGTTCCCGTTCTTTTTTGGAATAAATTGACATGAGCGCCAAATCACCAACGAAGCTCAAGAAAACTCCCTTGAAGCCCAGAAGCCCGCTTTTGCCACATTTTGAAGTATCTAGATCAGTCAGTTGCCTTTCAATGTAACACAGATCATAACATCGTGTCACTCACGATTCCGCTTTGCCAATCCACCTCCGCCTCCAAATTCCACCTCAGAAATTCCCTCTCCGTCGTCTTCAACCAGACATCCACCCCTTGCGTAGTCCACCTGCACACTCACATTCTTCGCCCCCGCGTCGAGTGCATTTGCCACCAGGCCAAGCACGACGCTGTTCAAACTTGTTACTGCTGCTGATGCGGTAATATGAGCGGCCACTGTGGACTCCAATGGACGGATCGACATGGCTCGGACTTGTTATGAGCCCTTCCAACCTATGGATGGAGGGGGTAGTACCACGGATGCCTGGCACGCTGGACGAGGAGTACCTGTGAGCGGGGTTGGAATAGGAATTGGCGGGGGACGGGATTTCTGGATTTAAACCGGAAACGAGATGGAAGTAGTTATTCACAGTGGCGATTGAACTAATGGTTATGTATGCGAGGGGAAAAGGGGTAGTCGGAGTTGAAATATAGGCGGCCCACTGGATCTTGTTTATATGAAGATCTGGTGGGTCAGAAATATGTATACACTTTCCGTATTGTAGCACGATACTAATTTGGCCATAATAGGAAATCAAGAGATACTCTCAAGTCGCCATGACGTTGCAACTGCCTCCAGAAGCTAAAGCCATGTGGCCATTTCCCGAGAAGCCTTGGGGACGTAACGGGGTCAAGCACATCTAAGTTGCTGATCACATACATTGGTAAATCCCGGTCTGATTTGAAGTCCTACCCGCATGGCAAAATCAGGAAATGGAAGAATGATCGGTGAGCAAGTGAACGGGTTTTATTGTGCGGATAGAGATACGGAATCCCGCCTAAAGGAGGTATCACTGAATATACATATATGGGTTCATTCTTATATATAAAGAGTCAATGAACATCCAGATATCATAAATGTTTTGGTTCCAATCACCAAGACCTCAACGTCTACGATCATCTACTATCTTGAATCAGCATTTCACTCATATCTGCTAACCAAATCCACCACTTCATTATCATCATGACTTCCACAGCTGCCATTCTTGCTCCCAAGAGAGATTATACCTATACTGATCCTCGTAAGAGCGACTCTTCTCTGAAATTGTGGCAAGAGTCATACTAACACATATATATTAATCAGGCTACGTCCTCCCTAATGATGTTCCCGAGCAGAACAGACTGAGTAAGTTATACATATGCCCTGTGTCAAGTTTACATAACTATATTAACATGGATCTCCAGACCTTCAACACCAGCTCCTACTTGTCACCCTACACAACAAGCTCGGCTTTGCCCCTGCAAACGACCACGATAACCCAGGTACTCGTGTTCTCGATATCGGAACCGGTACAGGGATCTGGGCTATCGAATATGCCCAAAGACACCACCATCACGAGGTAATCGGGATTGATATTTCTGATATTCAACCCAAGGAGTAAGTACCTAAAGACACACGTAGTTATAGTTATTGTAAAAATACAACAATTCTAACCCTGAGTAGAAAGCCTGGCAATGTCACTTGGGTCGTGGGCGATCTCGACACTGACCTGCCAAAATTCGAGCCTTTCAACTATATCCACGGCCGTATGCTCAACGGCTCCGTTGCAAACTACGAGAAGTTCCTGAAGGATTGCTTCAAGTAAGTCCCAAGTTAACATCTCTCGATATTCCTACCTTGGACCACCAGCTGACGTAATTGTCCCCAGTGCCCTTGCCCCGGGTGGTTACTTCGAGCTCCAAAATGTCGACCCCAACTCCACCAGTGATGACAACAGTTGCAAGACCAACAACCCGGTAGACACCATTTACAACGCTATCGCCGCCGCCACCACAGCCCTTGGTCGTCCCTTCATTGACACCACCACCGTTGTCCCATTCTTCGAGAAAGCCGGTTTCAAGGATATCCAGGTCCAGAGGTTCAAGTGGCCCATCAACGAGTGGTCGGACGACCCGTATCTGAAGGAGCTGGGCAGACTTGTGAAAACCAACTTGACAGTGGGGTTGGAGGCGATCTCGATCGACGCTTTGGTCAGAGGAGGTGGATATAAACAAGAAGATGTTGTGAAATTGGCAGCGGAAGCTGTGGACATGGTCCAGAATGACTACAGTCAGCACATGTATATGCCTGTGTAAGTATTCCACCTTTACTCCATGTTAAGTTGTTATGTTCCTAACCCTGAACTATAGTATTGTCATCACTGCCAAGAAGCCAGAGTAAATCAGTAGGGTTAGCAGCACTTCGAGACCGAAGTATGATTTTATGCGTCAAGGGCATCCCTATCCCTTATGAACTTGCTCGGAGTATACTGGATTTGGGGATATTATAGTCGATAGAAAATAAAGCTTAGTAGATAGGTCCATCGTAATACGGATTCTAGGGTCTCTTCCATTTGTGAATAGCATCATAGCTCCGTATGGAGTCTATATCTCATATGACACAATATCTAACCCCCTATGCGCTGCACCAATAATGTAAAAGGCTGTCATGTCAATATACAGTAGCTATTTGTGATGTAATGTCGAGAAGTATACTTAATGTCATTGATCTATCTCTTTGTAAGTCTAGTCAAATGTTTGTTGACACACACTCGGAGCTTGCGGTACCTACCCGATTCACCCTTGATAGTTCTTGATCATCTGGGCCAATGTGATATCTATGAAACGGTGCAATTAGCACACTCGCGATGAAAATAGGACGATACAGACTCAAATTTGTTGTCCCTGATGATTTACCCGAGAGCAAGTTATTGGCTCAAGGATCAATGATATGCGTGGGTAAATACTAAGTGCATCACATTACCGATGTAGTCTACAGAAAGATATGAAGGCGGGTAGGACTCTTATGAGACAATGATGTGTAATCTTAGATAGTATACATACATGTGCATGATGTTCGGATAACGTATTAATGACAGGTAGCCGACTGTAACCATGGATATGGGCCAGTTTGAAAATACTTCATAGCCTGAAATCCACCAACTGGCTGATTTATGGCAAATATTGAAGCGGTGGAATAGCTGGTAAGTACTATATACTATCATGTCGGGGATTGCGAGGCTATTCCGATTTAATGGTACGTACCGACCACATACGCTCCACGGATTGATAGAATCCATGGTGTTATAGACGTGGCCTGACATCATCCAATGTGTTGGCCTTCGATTCTTTCTAGGAATTGTCTAGAGCGATGTACAAAGTTACAATCCACGGTTGGGTACGCTGGGAAACATCAGTGCTCCAAGCTCAATGGCATGTCATGACATGGCATGTTTGCATGACCCCAGGGTGCGAGAATAGGATGGACAGACAGGTGAACCAGGAGAAGCGTGGCATTATGTTGTATTGAGGGGAATTTTAGAAGATGACGCGTCGTGTGTATAAGAAGAAGATAGCTGTCACTTGTAGTGAGACAGATAGATATCTAGTTTGTATAACCAGACAGCTAGTCGTTTTTAATTATTCGTGCAACATGGTTAAACTTACCAACAAATCTCGATTCGAGACCAACAATGCTCGTACTTACACGAGCCCTAGTGAGTATTATATTGCCTACATGCCGGAGACCTACATGCCGGAGACCTACATGCTAATAATATCAGAATATGTCCTTCCCAACGATCGGCCAGAGCAAGACCGTCTGAGTATGAAGACCCCAAGCAATACTATAGGCCTGATACTCACCAAATGCAATTAGATTTCCAGCATCAACATCTCCTGGTCACATTTGGCCACGACCTGGGCTATGCTCCGCCCAATAAGCATGACATCCCTGGGACCCGAGTCCTCGATGTCGGCACAGGAACAGGAATCTGGGCCATCGACTATGCCCAAAGACATCCAAACCACATTGTCACCGGCGTTGACCTATCAGCTATCCAACCCACAGAGTAAATTCAACATTGCATCCCCTAGTGGCTTATTATGGGATACTGACAATCGCAGAGTTCCTGCCAATATCCAGTGGAAGGTGACCGACATTGACGAGGCCTGGTCTTACCCCCAGCCTTTTGACTATATCCACGGCCGATTCCTCAACGGATCGATCGACGACACCGAGAATTTCCTTACCAATATCTACAAGTTAGTGTGGCCTCACACCAAACCACCCAGCTTCAGTTATATTGACAATAATTAGCAATCTCACTCCCGGTGGCTGGTTTGAGATCCAGAATATTGATATTAAAACCAAATGCGACGATGGCACGCTGTCTCCTACCCACCCAGTGGCCTATGGCTTCCAGCTCCTCATCGACGGAACCACCGCCCTTGGCCGCCCATTCAAGGAGACGACCGCTATGAAGCCTATTCTAGAAAAAGTCGGGTTCAAGAATATTGAAGTGAGAGAGCTTATGTGGCCATTTAATGAGTGGCCCGAGGATCCCCATCTGAAGGAGGTGGGACGGCTGTGTAGGCTGAATGTGACCGGAGGGATGAGTGGAATTGTGACTGAGGGTATAGTTAGAGGCGGCATACTCAAGAAAGAGCAGGTAGATGAGGTGGTGAAAGAAGCGCAGGAGATCACTAGCAAGGACTTTTCCCAGCATGGATATTTCCCTATGTAAGTATTGTTTGTGTGGGTTATATATCAGGAGTAAGCTAACCCGTGAGTCTACAGTATTGTCATAACGGCCCAGAAGGGTCTGTAGTGGCTCGAGTCTCCAGCCCGCCGAGTGATGAGTACCAACTAGTACAGGCAGTCAATATTATATAAATGATTCTATGCATAATGCCCACTTACATGATAATCCTTCTCCTGGGTGCATCCTCTCGTGTACTCCGTGTTCGAGGATGGTCAAGACTGTGTCACACACTGTCTTGAGATCTCCCTGGATATAACCAATTCTGGAAATACTCATTAAATATCTGACAAGCATCGTCGCCTCGCCTAAGTAGCCCCAACCCATACAGGATCTACTCACTACCGATGATTTCGCCTTGACTGTACATGATTTATGATCCGGCCCCGACCCAGGCTCCAAAATCCGCAGCAAGTCGCCCTGAAACAGGCCAATTCGCAAACCCCATGCACCAACCATAGCTTGAGAATCGCCACGATGCATCGATTTCCAAAACTCTCAATACTACCAAGGGTAGGTTGTTATGAGCTTGCTGATATCCTAAAGCCAATTATCATCAATACGCCGTTCACGATTTTGCTCATAAAGATAATGGCACCGTAGGATTCTTAGCTAATATATAGACGATTGTTATCAGTACTTAGACGATAAAGTCGCCTAGGATTGTGATTGCCTAGATTGTAGTAAATCAAGTACCTGTTCGGACTCACAAAGGTCGCGCAGTTGTATTAATTCGCCCAGGATAGAAAGGGAGATGACAGCATTGTAGGGCGTGGTGACATATAAACAAGAAACAGAATCAGGAATTTTTGTGGAGAAGACAGGTTATTGGGTCAATTAAACAAGACAAGCCCCAGATTTAGAGAGCAGAATATAAAGCGAAGAGTGGCGCAAGCATTCCACGGCTTCATGTTAAACCCCCAGGTCTGTTGATGGGCAAAAGTTGAAATTACAAGATCTGAAAATTCTTTCCTAAATTTATATTGCTGAAATTTTAGCATTGGGCTGAGGAGGAAGGAACTTACAGCTGCAGGCACTATCGTGACTTCTTATCCAGGAGAGCTTGCTTACTTCGCACCTTCTTAATGTGGTATTGAGAGACGATCTCCAGCATTCTTTCTGCTTCTTCAGAAAAGAGGACCAAAGCATAAATAACTTTCTGGCATCTAGAATTTGTCAAACTTGACATTCCTCTGGTACAAGTATTAATCATCCATTACTATCCATGAAGAACCGCATTCTCCCACTTTAACCTAATGTTGTTTGCCAGTGCCGCAGCCAATTAAACTTGCTAGGCGCCATTATTGCATTAGTGACACTGCTGCGACTTTGCGAACCTTGCCAAGCCACCCTTCGTTCTTGTTCAGGTAGTTGAAGCATAATCAGCCCTTGAATTAAATGTTGCTTTTTCTTTTTTCTTCTCTCCTCTCGTTATTCACTAGTATTGTCTATTAAATCTCTGGCGACGTCATTTTAGCCGCTCGCCTCCCCGGAGACATCCTGTCGCGTCTTCATTGAATGCTTTTGCGCTTTAGGCTTTCGCATCGCCAAATCCAACTTGATCCACCGCCACATTTTTTCACTAAAAATATTCCCCAACACCAGCCGGTTCAATCGCCATTCGCTACTTGTCCCGGATTCTCACTTGAAGATGGCTACAATTGCCGCTTACATGCAACCCCGCGGTTCGTCCTCCTACCGAGCCCAACGAAACCCAGACAAACCCCGCTGTCTCCGCCTGCTTAGTCCTGTCTACGTGACTAACAATCCCAGTTATGCCCGACCCACCGCCCCAGCGTGAGCGCTCCGGAAGCCGTCGCCGCCCGTTCTCTACATGGGTTCGTAGGCTGACCAACTTCAACAAGACTCTCTCGCTATCCTCGTCGCCCAATACATCTCATACCATTGCCGCCGGACCCTCCAACCATAATTCTGACTCGGGGATCCACCGACTTGCTCATCGTCAGGCCACTGTTCCCCATGATCGCCATCTCCACCAGCGAAGCCATAGCCGTAATCGCGCCGATTCGCACCCCGTACGCCCCACCATGATGGCGAATGAATCTGCTACTTACGCGACGCCTCCAAACACAACTTCGTCCTCTGGCCGCGGCGTTCGCCCCAAACTCACGTACCATCTCAAAACAAAGAAGCCTCATGTGTCGAAGAATAACAATCCTTACCCACAATCTGCCCGCCTTACTGAACTCATGCGTTATAATTCTACCAATCGGCGCTCGCGCCCTCACAGCAACAGTTTACCGTCTTTTTTCTCTCAGTCCCCGACTACCCACCGTAGTACTGCCTCTCTCGAGTCCTCCTTTATCGAAATAGACACCAGCAACGGCGGCCACGTCACTCCTGGTGGTGCCTCCATGTTTAGTGGACGCATGCCGTTTAATGGGGCTTCCGATGATGCCAGCATTGCCGCAATCCGCTCTTCTAATGGCGACGGCGATACGACTGGCGGGGATGCTGCAAGTGTGACTGCTAGCATCGTCACTAGTGGCTCAGGAACCAGTCGTCCGCCAACAATTGGAGGTGCAAGATCAATTGCGGCAACTGTGTTGACGGATTATGAAGGGGCACGGTCATTCTCAGGGACGGCAGGGACAGCCGGGACCGTTAGAACAGGGGCTCTAAGAGGTGGAGATAGCGTATTTTCATCGCCGGCGCCGAGCGTCCGGTCCTTAGCGACCACATTGACGACAATACAGTCATCGCTACCACCACATGGGATGGCAAATAATGGGAACAATGGCCACCAGCATTCAACGGGAAGCCACACCACGATAACATTCCATCAACCTTTCCCCACGACTGCGACGACTCCTGGTGGGACTGGAACTCCATCCGTTGTTCCGGCGCATTTACATCCGACGACCTATCACATGGCCACTGCAAACAATCTATTAACGGATAACGCATCGATTCTCACCCTCGCCAGCAGTTCCAAACGACGACGTCGCCGATCCTTTGACACTGATGCTTCCATACGGGCAATGGCACCTAGTTCCCTATGGGGCGGCAGCCGGGAATCGCTTCCCCTTAGCATCCTCAGTGCCAACATGGAGGCAGCCGCTGGGACGTCGACTGCAGGTGAACGCGGAAGTATCTACTCGTCATTAGACCGAGAAAGAGAGCGGCCAGGGTTCCCAGCTGGCCTAAACAGGGCTGATACGGCGAGTATCAGGAGCATCCGTAGTGGCTTGTTTGGCCATACAAGGGGCGAGAGTGTTGGCGGAATGAGCGGGTTGGTTGGGCCAATAGAGGTTGAGAGGGAAGAGGAGGGTGATACAGATGGGGAAGCTGATGGGAATGGTGGCGAAGGAGGTAGTACAGGAGAGTTTATCGACATGAAGGGGACGAGCAAGGGGAAGGGAAAGGGGAAAGAAGTTATCTACAATTAAAGGGTTGGCAAACTAGGAAGGAAAAAGGATGAGCAGATATTGGGCATCTCACGAGCAACGACGGAGTTTTTGGCGTTATTATTTGGGATTTTTGAATTTTTATATGTTTTATCACCGATTGATTAATAGGCACAACAGCTTTAAGTTACCATAGTTGCGTCGCGTTTATAAATACAATAAACGTGGTTATTTTATATGAAATCTATTGATGGAGGCATCGCTAAATAGAAAGAAAAAGAACAAGAAAGCAAGAGCAAAAGAAAAGTAATAATGATAGCCAATAAGCCAAGAGCTATCGTTGCCCAGAGGCATCCAAAAACCCAAAGAAATACACTGATAAAAACAAGCACAAAACAAATAAAACCCAACGCCACCTGTAGGCAATAGGAAACGTCAAATACCCAGAAAACCTGTGGTCCATCTAAACAAGAATCCAAAAAGAAAAAAAAAAGAAAATCATAACACTTGTATGCAGCACATCATTCCTCATGATCAGCCCGCGGGGGCATCAAACCTTACTCACTGCACTCCCCGTCATCAATCTCATCCCAATCCACCATATCGACTCTCCGCGAACCCATGACTCCGTGAGGGTCTAAGCCTAACTTCTCACGAACTTCCATTTGGATCCGGGTAAAGTACAGCCGTAATGACGCCAGACCCTTCATAAAGCCCATATCCGGCTCATTGGGGTGCCGTGGTGGGCACGGTTTGTCCGAGTTGTCAAGTGACGTCACAGAATTGGCAAAATCGGCAATTTTGAAATCAATATCCCGCCGGTTGCGATGACGGCGACGGGGAGTAGAGTCCTCAGCATCTGTAGCATCAGTCATAGAGTCTTCAAATACAGTAGCTTCACCATCAGTGCTTTCAGCGCCAGATGGAACCGACTGGTCACCATCGTAGAACATAAGGAGACTGGAGGCATAAAACCGGTAACCCTTAATGCGTCTCACGATCTTTTCCAAGCGATCAATCTTTTGGAGAATCGTTGGGATGTGCCGGAGAACGCTCTGATAGTCAACACCATCATACAAGAAGCGCATAAGGGCATCCTGGAACTCTCGCCCAGCCTTAAGATTGCGGCCGTAGTACTTGTCCTGGAAGACATAATCCTGAAGGCCAGCATCCCAGACTTGAAGCCCACAGACACGCACACCAAGTTCGCGAGAGGTCGTCTTGGCGCATTTCCCCTTCTGCGAAGCTTGCTTCTTCGCCGTAGCCTCTACTCCATACTGTCGAGTACCCATCTTGAGATCCATGATACAAGGGCGCTTCATACCAGCAGTAAGATCCTCCAATAGGAGGAAGTACTGGATACGAGAGTCATCATGAACTTGCGCCTCCTTCGGGTTGATAGGTCGAGGAATTTTACCTGTCTCAGCTAGAGCCTCGGCTTCCTCACGTGTAATATGGCTCAAGGCTGGTTGAAGTGAATCCATCTGAGTAGCAACAGGCAATATATCCACTTGAATACCCTCAACAATCTCTCCACCATGGTCCCCTCCAGCAGAAGTCTTGTTGTAGTCAACATCGTCTGCCTCCTCAAAATATTGGAGATCACCCCGCGGTTCGCTAACAGTGATAGGCTTCCGCCGCAGACCACTTCCTGAGTACCGACGCTTCCGCTTAGGTAGAGACGGCTTGTCATCAAGATGTGCCATCATACGATCTGGCTCCGGAGCACTGGTACCAGTAATATCCTTAACCTCCGGCGCTTCTGGATCCATGAGATCATGGGACGGAGACACATCCATCGGTTCAGAGGCCATGCTAGGGCTAGGAATAAGCTGGGGCTCTGGCATGGAGTAACCAGTCATATCTGACGAGCTTGCAGGCAGCAAATCGGGAGTCGTCCCTGGAGAGCCATTATTCCGTTTAGCGACCTTTGGCCTGGCAACAGCTTTTTGATGCGGTTTCCGGTGTTTTTGAACAGGGACAGGCTGTTTCAAGAAGGCATCATTGAATACCTCATTCCGGAGACGTTTGTTGATCAGCGTGGCACCCCAACTGTTAGGTCTCTCATTCAACTGCAACCGAGGTCTATCGACAGCAGATTTGGGAGATTGGGGTGCCGAGGCAGTTGTAATGGCCTCTCTAAGAGGAGACGGACGTGAGAGTGAGGTTGTGGCCGCTGCAGCTGAAGCGCTCCTAGACCGCATCATCTCTCGGATAAGTGGAGATGATGGAGGAGGCTGCAAAAAGCTTCGGGGAATGATGTGCCGGTTGTCGTCAAAGGTAACAGTAGGAATGGGTTGAGGGCCAGCAAGAGACTGGCTAATTATTCTCTCAGGTGGTGCCCGTGAAGAGCTTTCATTGGTTTTGACATCCTGGATAAGCCTCTTTGCGTCATCGTCACGTTTAATTACAGACTTTCTGCGTTGTTTCCGGAAAGTGACGTTTAGCACGCCAATATATCTATTATGGTATTAGTATTCACAATTTTCAGGTGTACATTATTCAACACAGACTCACCTAGGAAGAAATGGCAGGAGATCTCGGTGATATCTTTCCACCTCTTCATAAAACTCATTCTCGCGATTATTGAGCTGCTTGCAAACAGCTCTTTTTGAGAATCTCCATAAAGTAGTGTGCCCTCCAACCTGATGTCTGTATGGTATAAGCTCAATGGCTTGGCACGGAGTTGGCTCATCTGCCGGCAAAGGCACCAGACTGGGATCTTCAGTGAACTGGGTCTCGATAGCTTGCACCTGGACAATTGTAGTCGGGGGTTGTCGAGCAATGCACTCCTTTGTCAGCACTGGAGTAGGTTCATCAGAGCGAGGGGCATTTCGGGGTTGATTCTGTTCATTGAAAGACTCGCGTTTCCTCCGGCATTCTTCAATGTCGGTTTCGGCTTTGGTAGGCACATTCTCATTGTCTGCAGCCTCGTCATCGGCCTTAACCAACCACTCGTTATAGTTCTCATCTTCAGATCCACCAGGTGTGGGTTGATCATCCGTAGAACCCCGGATAGGGACATCATCCTCGTCAACTACGCTTTCTGCTTGGTGATGCGGTACAAACACAGCGGATGAGATCTTTTCCTCTCCAGATTCTTCACCATCTTCTGGCGAGCAAACATCTGTACTCGAGTCAGAAGACCGGCGCTCGTCTCGATTACTAGCAATGGGAGTGTTGACAGTAGAGCCAACCATACTGAATGGAGACATGGCCGACACCTCTTCGTCGCATATTACTTCAGCGTGCCGCTTGGGGGTCTGCGGTTCGGGCTCTTGGACCTTTTTCACTGGTGAAGCAGTTTGTTGGACCTTGGAAGACTGGCGCATCCCAGTTGGTAAATCAGAGACGTTTTTAGGAGTTCTTGAGAGTGTATCTGAGTCAACATCCATCATATCGGTATTTGGGGGCGAAGCTGCAATTGCCTCAAGAGACAGAGACTCCCGTTCCCGTTCCCGTTCCCGTTCCCGTTCCCGCTCCCGCTCTCGGTCCTGGTCCCGGTCTCTGGTGCTCCGACTTCTTTCGCCCTTCTTCTCTGGAATAGGAAGACCTTCACGGAAAACCCGCATATGGTGACTGGCTTTTCGACTGCGGGATCCACTTTCGGAACCAGCCATTCCGGACATGGTGTCTGTGATATACTTTTCAACATGTCCGTCCCGACCAGTACCATCCTCATTACCTATGGACCATATCTTTTCTGCGCGTTTTCCAGATGACCGTGGTTGTTCACTAGTATGTCGCTTGGAATGTTGATCAGACTCAGTCCAGTCGTGCACCCGAGTCGCAGAAGATCCATGGCCAGAGCGTTGTGACGATAAACTATGGCGAGTGGACGTTGATGTGGGGTTGGAGTACTGGTCTTCGCTAGCAATAGACCCATAGTCCGTGGATGCTCTAGATCCGGAGGCAACGCTACTGTCTCTGGAAGGATAGTTGTGGTTTATAGAGGATGCTCGGGAGTATGAAGATTCTTCCATGTATGATCGAGGATTCCGGTACATATCAAAAGAGTCCAAGTCGGTGTCATACATTGGCGGGTCAGTCGCAGTCCGGAAGATGCCAGGCTTAGTGGCTACCGCAGTAGCAGAAGACGACATGGTAGATGCTCTTCCAGTTTGAATAAACGTATTGTTAGCGTCGGTCGGAATAACTTTGGGTGAAGGCCGGGGCGTCACAGAGCCGTCGTCAACCAGGTCCAAAGGAACATTATGTATAGAAGAAGAGAATTGGTTGGCAGACTGTGGCTGCAGTGGTTGTACCGGTTCAGACGATGGGGGAGGTTGTGGTGGAGGAGCAAAGCTACTCGCGGTAGGCCGTGGCGTCACAGACGAGTCCCGCCGCGGGACAGATATCGAAGACCCCGTTGTAGCGGTGTTGGTGGGGTTATTATGCAATGGGGGTGAAGACCAAGATTCAGGTGCTACAGGTTCTGTGTGATGGTCCTGGACACCTGATCTTGATAATGACTGTTGATATTCCGAGATTACGGATGCTGGTAGGGCTGGACTGGTGTGTAAGATGGCAGATTTAGAGGGTAGAGTCGATGAAGTTGTAGTATCGGCCGAAGGAGCAGTTGTAGTTGTGAGGGTATTTGTCTGCTGGGAAGACAAAGACGATCCAAGAGTATGTTGGGAGGTATTAGTACCGTGGACAGTAGTATGAGAAGTAGCAGTGCGAGCCGAAGCAAAGGCCTGGGAAAGCAAGGAAGGTCCAGATTGCCGTAGCATGGCCCTGGCCGGGGAACTGTTGTTTTTATTAACGGCACCAGTAGCGATAGAAAAGCCGCTAGAAGAACCTGAAGCAGGGCTAGAGGCACTGATAGCACTGGGGGTGGCCGTGGTAGCAATAGTGGTTGGAAATGTAGGTGTGGGAGTAGATACAAGTGCAGGCTCGGGTGTAGTATTGGAGGTATAAGTGTGGTTAGACTCCTGTGGTGGATTACCTGCCAATTTCTGCTGTGACGGGCCTGAATCGGTACGGCAAGATGCTGCTGCTGCTGTTTCGTAAGGGTGGGCGGAATTGGTGGACGAAGAGGCAGAAACAGCCGTTGCAGTGGGTCTATTCAATGAGGCGGTATCGGCATGAGATGTCTTGTTACTGCTAGTAGAGATTTCAAAACCACCGGGAGCAGAAATCGCATTTGAGAAATGATGTTGCGTCTGGCTCGTAAGAGATTGATACGGATTTGGTGATATCAATGACAAACGGGCGACTGATGACGCTAATGACGCTGACGGTAGTCTTTCTGTCAAGCCCAAAGGTTGTGGGCGCGATGGCACTGCTGGTTGGGCAGACAATCCGACGGTTGTAGTGGCGGCAATAGGAGTAATTCCAGGCAAACAAGAGGAATCAGAAGCGATAGATGTCAATGTGGAGGCGACCACGGGGCGCAGGGAGTTGGTCGATGAAGATTGAGAAAGTGCGGCTTCCACCAAAGTGGAAGTGTTGACAAACGATAAGGACAAGGGAGTGTGGGTAGCAGCAACAGGAGAACCAGTGCCAATGGAATACCGCGTTTGCGTAGCGGCCAAAGACGACGAGGATGGGCCTAGAATGAGTTTTGCTACAGACTCTTGACTCGGTGACGACTTTAGAGTAGTGATAGGCGGTTGTCCAGCGGAGGTCGTGGTCGGGGCGGTGGTTGTGGGGATAGGGTCGCAAGTGCTGGTGTCAGAAGTGGATTTGTTAGACGGAAAGGTTGTAAATTGAGCAGGAAGACCAGGGCGAGAAGCTTTGGAGGGAACGTGGGCCGAAGGGGGGTTGTGTTCCGCTAAAGACTGGGGTGTCTTTTGCTGGGTGTCCACCTGTAGAGGGGCCTCGTGCGGCGGCAGAGGACTTTCATTTTGGCAACGGTATTGGCCTAAACTTTTTAGGATAGTGTCACTAGCACTGTGACTACTGGGCATGTTGCCCTTGAGCTGATCCCCAGGCATTTTTTTTTGATGAATTTGGCCGAGTGCAGACACCTAAATTGACCAACTAGTTCTATTATGGGTCAAGCGAATGCAAGGGCGTGAGAAAGATAGTGGATTGTCAGGGCACTATAAGAATGAGTGTCTTAGTTGCGGCAGTGGAGGAAGCGCAGCCGCTATCTCTGTGGAATTCCTGATGGAGTTGTACTTGACTCCTCTTGGCGGCTTGGACGCAGAGATAGACAGATACCAAATGCGATTATCAAGGTCAGACGAAGGACCCAGTGCAGACTTTAGATTGCAGCGCGCGCAGATGGAACGGAAGTGGGCCCAATTTACGAGCAGCAGGCAACTCGAAATAGTTAATGGGCTCTGCGTGGTAGAGGGAAGTCCAAAAAGCCCGGGCCTCCTGCTCGTTCGTGACTCGGCGTGGTATAAAGACGTCACTATCACTGGCTAATTGATGAGCCGGGGTCGTGTTATGTATTGAAACAATAACGGCGGGGCCACCAGCGCAGATAACAAGTAGACACAAGCAAGACTGCTATATCGCGGGGCACTCGTGGCAAGAATAGTAGCAGTAGTCAGATATTGGCCAAAGGCGTGTGGGTATTTCCGTAAATCCGCTGGTGACTACTTCTGGATCAACGGGTGCTTTCAGAGGACCTAATGGAATGAAATTTTGGTATGTTAATCTACCGAAACTACAATTCTGCAAATTACAGCCACAAAACTGGGTAGACACAGTGAGGAGATTGTGGGAGGTTGCCAGAGAGAGCTTCAACGTTGAGAATCCAGAAACTCGGCACGATATCAAGATGTAACGGCATGGGTGTGGGGCCAAAACCGCAACGGGGAAATGGGATGCAGATGAAATCTAAGAAAAAGAAAAAAGAAAAATATAAAAAAAAAATAGTGGAGATATATCCTCTCGCGGAATGGATATGTCTAAGACTGGCGAAGAGGGGGTGGGATATACAGACTTTTCTTGATGTTCCTTGGTCTGAGTAGAAAAGCAGTTCCGTCTTTGCAACAAGGACTAGAAGCATGCGATGCAACAGTGTTTAATGCGAGACACTGTGATATGCGAGACACAAAGAATAGTATCGTTGAAAGTATGATAAGTAGATAATTGAAGAAATGTGGAAAATGATTAATGGCGATAATGGAAGTGTATGAATTGATGCGGAGTGCGCTGCGTCTGGTTGGATGCTCAGACGCCGACTTTGCAAACAGGAAACTAGCGGTGGCCAAGCAACGAGGCTGTGAGCCAGAATTTTGATTCCCGGGTGAGAAGGAGCCGATGAAGCAGTTTACGGCACCGTGTGGATTCCCGATTTGAAATGTTATGGTGCCGAATAGGGGAGTTGCGGGATATGAAATTGCCGGTTGCTTAGTCTAACAATACTACTTAGGCAACCTTGATGCGGACTGCGGAAGGAGCAGTACCTTGATATTTGAAGAAGCCTTCTATCAAAGATGAACCAAGGAGATGAATTTATCACGGTCTCATCAATGATGAAAATGAAACATCAGGATACCACAAAAGCTTTATGTGGAGAGTGGCTTCCTAGTCAGTTCCTTGTGTAATAAGGTGACAGGAAAGAACGAGAAAGGGAACAACTAGTGACAAGTGACAGGCACTTGTAAGATCAGGCTGAGGAATTGTATTTCTTCAAATGGACTCTCTACTAGTAGTTGGTGGTCAAACATGAAGCCATAGGGATGTTTATTTCCCAGACAAATAGATTTCCTTTTCTCGAAACAGATGGACAGTAATCACAGGATGTATTCTGGTCTATGCTGTATTATCTCTAATCGTCTCTTCCCTGTGGAGCGGAATAGACAATGGACAAGATG
The DNA here is from genome assembly GCA_001640685.1 of Catunica adiposa. NCBI lineage: Eukaryota > Fungi > Ascomycota > Sordariomycetes > Microascales > Ceratocystidaceae > Catunica > Catunica adiposa. The sequence goes on from LXGU01000012.1 coordinate 186,668, forward strand.
AGCAGAAAGACAAAAGCAATATAAAGGATGGCCAAAAGGCAATTTGATGGCTTAAAAGCAGACGAGGACAAGCTGATGATTGGCTCTATAGTATTTGATTGGTCCGTTTAGGGGTAGACAAATCAAGCGAAGAGGGCTGGAGCTGAGAAGTCAACCTGTATTGAGTTTCAATAAAGAGACTCCTTCAAGTAGCCTGTAATGTCAGCAGAGAAATTAGAAATCAAGAGAACTACACCAATCTCATGATCTTTGAGCGAATGATGTGCCAAAAAAAAAAAGTCAAGAATTAACAAGGGAGAAATTCTTTTTTTTTAATCTAATGCTAAGAAAAACTAGTCTTGAACTCTCACAACCGTGTGCATAGAAAATGGGATGTGTGGAATCAACCCAGCCAATCGGCATCCAGGACGGCCTAAGAGGGCTCCTTCCTTCTAGGAAAGTCCGCGGATAGCCCAAGGATCATACATAAGTGCTACAGGAAGTCATGGTACCCAATATTTGAAATATTTGATTGCTGCACAAGAGACAGATTCTTGCATTTGATGATGCGAAATATCAGGTAGAAGGAGCCATTACATAATTTCTGGTGGCTTTGTCTGTTAGCCAAGGTGGCCAAGAGACGTCAAGAGATTTTGTGACAGTTAACCGGAACCACGGCTTCCTAAGTTGCCAAATTCGGCCACATCATATCTCCCCTATTTAGTCACGTCCGTGGAATCGTGAGTCGCAGTATATCTCTCTCCATGTTAGCCGTCTGAGATATAGATGCGGCACATACCATCCATTTCGCGCACATCGATTCCCTTTTTTGAGCCTGGACGTTCCTTATTTGGTGGTTCTAGGCGGCTGCACACCACCTTGACTATATATCCCAAACGTGCTCTGCTGTTTTTCTGTCGTTATCTTTCATTGTCTCGATATGTTATGAGGCCGCGCTGAAGCTACGCATTGTAGTTGTCCGGCTATGTCTAAAAAATTAACGAAACTAACAGCATCTGGGCTGATCACATCTGCGGTCCCATAGATATAGATCAGTATAAAATTCGCCTACGCCACATGTCTCCCAGTCTGCACCATATCAGCGACACTTGTATCATCACCAAAACAACCAAAACAACCAAAACAGCCACGGCCACACCTCTCCGTCCCGCCACTCCCCCCTTGGAGTGTCCCTATCACACTCCCCAGCGCCCCGTCCCCTCAATCTCAACGCCCTAAACACCCCAAGTGACGTCGTCGGCCCAGGGCCCCCTGGCGTGGTGGTATCAAAGGCATATTCCCACTCTACCAGAACATGTGGGCCTTGCGGGGCAGAGATTGGCCAATCAGAAGACGACGATAGGGCAGGCGGTCCCCACTGTTTTACCATAAATGGAGTAGGGAAGGGTGTCGGACAGACTGGCGGCAGGAAGAGGACGATTGCGGAATAATTTGGGGAAGGAGGGTGATTATAATTGAGTCACCTTGTTTCCATCGGAATGTGTATTTGACTTTGGATTTCACTGGGAGAAAATCACCAGTTAAAATAAGTTAAAATAGAGGAAGTAGCTGGCGTTAGAGTGGAGTTACGTTAGCCTGGGCCAATACCTTGTCTGAAGTTCTGGTCAATCAGATCTCACATGTCAAGCTTGTGGGGCCTAAACACGGGTCTTTGTGTGCCTGACTTATCACAAGAGCCGGCGCACTAAACCTTAGCGGACTTTAGCGGTCCTTTCGTCGTAAATTCAGGCTGGCTGTTCCTTATCTTGTGTGACTTCTCACAACCACATAGTACCTGGCTAGTGAAGGTTTGTCCACACAACAACAACATCATAATACCATCATCGCCACTCAGGCTTGGACAGGTTCATCTTTGTCATCTTCCTTCGCTTCAACATCCGCTGTCTAATATCATCATAATCCTTGAGCAAACTCACCAATCAATATCTATCCACGCATTACCCCATCGGCGTCAGAACATCCGTCCTTCTCCCAATACCCACAATCCCGGCAATCCTTCATTACTCTGTGGCAAGATATCATCCAGTCTACAATTCAGCAATATATACTTTCGACGGCCGAAATCTCCAAGCAGTTGAAGCTGATCGTCGGGTTTAGATACAGCGATATCCAGCCCTAAGGAACCTAGATCTTCAAGCGGGTTAAAGATCGGACAATTTAAAGCCTTGATGCAACCAATACTTAGATTTGGAAACTGGACATTATGATTTATGAATTGGATTGTAGCGTTGAAAGTGATAGATTTTATCTTTTTCAGTCTGACCTTATCTCCATTAACCATTAACTTCGAGTGATATACATCCATAGGGTTATTCACAATGTATAACCCTGTGATATTGTGAATATCATTCTGGTCTCCAATTCGATCTCCAATACGTAATCAATTATTATACAAAGGAACGTCAAAGCACCACTTCGCATAGTGTCGCTAAATCATAATAATCACCTGATCACATTTAGCTACACTCTCCACCTAATAAACGGTCAGTCCACCTCTTCGGCACGCACGGCAGCCGACCGCACCCGCCTCGTCTTGTCTAACCATATGCTGTCCGCTGTTAACCCACTAATAGCCACCGTTGACCATCAGCACCCCCGACATCCCCTTGGAGATTCTCAACCAGAAATCTTGACACAGAATGCTCTGAATGCAGTATTTTTCTTACCAATGACTCCCTCACAAATACCGTCCCCGAATACAACCAGATCCACCATGCATACCGTAGGTCAGACCCCGAACTACTTGGCAGATGAAGTCTATGTGGGGACACTTGGCTTGTAGGTTTCCAGTGGGTATTTTGAGACTGGTTGTATTCATTTACGCAATTGCATGGCAGTTGTGGGGCGACGGATACCCGCCAATCATCGGACAACGTGGTCCGATTGTTAATATATGAGGACTTCGTGCGGCAGTCATAGGGCCTTGGACGAGTCTTGGAGAGCGGAGACATGATCTCAGATCCCAGTAATCATCATATATCTCTAAAGCCACACTGATTTATTCACATACGAGTCCATACCATCTTAGTCCGCATTTCCTCTTCCGTAATTACCGTTGCCATTACGCTTACAACAATCCCCAGGATCTCCAGCTTCAGACACTTAATACCCCGGATTCCACTTCATACCAAGTACCGACCAACCCCCCCCCCCCTACACACTTCAATCTCCCTCCACTCACATCCAACGGTCTCTCCACGCATACAACCCTGCCAAACAACCCTAATAACAACCAATAGCCTCCTCCCTCACTTACACGTTCACGATCCCGTGCTGCCATGGCAATGCCTGTTTCCGGAACATCGGGACTGACGTTTACCTGATATAGGCGACCGAGGCGGCGGGTTGACCAAGCTGAGATTGACAATCAGGAGACGGAAAAGGGGTTAAGGTGGGCGATCAATAGATGAGGCTGGTCCATTGGTAGATGGAGGGGGGAGTGGACGGACGGACATTGTGAAGATAATGTTCCTGGATGGCGACGTTGTGCCACGAGTTGATCGATCGGATCTCGATCTGTCGATAACCAGATGAGAATACAATCAGACTCATTGAATATCAACCATAATATTGCTGTGCCCGATCAATATATTAGGCCCGCAGTCCATATATCGTCATTCATATCCACCACCAAAACGACAGTATATAACAATCCCTATATTTGGTCTTCAGCCAACCACCATCCCAATAACCAACACGTGCAGAAGACCGATCCGCCCGCCCCAGAAACTTGAATTTTCTTTGTCCTACTCAGCCGCCCGCCCGATATCTCCTCATATAGCTCCCTGCCCAACCAGCAAACTAACCTCGTCTCCTCTACTCTCGGTACCATCCTTCTGAATCCAAGAAAAGCCACTTTCTAGAAGCCCTGTTATCTCGAGTCATCCAGGAACAATATCCAAACATTTCTCCACATGTTGATTGATTGCTCCACTGGCAAAGGAACCCTATAAAACCCTAGATATTCGTGATAACAGTAATTTAGTTTATAACAATGCCAGAGGCTGTATCTCTAGCGTCTATATTCCAGAATGATAATAATAATATGTGAATGTAAAGCCCAAACGAACCCAAACTCCAAATCCCGTGATTATCCAATCGATATACAACAAAAAATGTTCACAGATGCATAGCAGCATTCCAACTCAATCATGACCTACTCCCCGCTAGCTCCGCTTGTTTCCTGATCTCCTCGTCCACGCCCAACGGCATCCCCAAGAAGTCATCTAAATTATCCATGACATATCCCAAATCGTCATCATCCACCTCTCCAAACCCCATTTCCGTATCTCCCAAGAAGTCTCCGCCACTTCCAATGATCTCCTTCTCGCTCTTAGGCTCCACCTCCACCTTCACCTCCATGTCCGGCTTTGACTCCGCAACTTCCGAAACAGCCCCTTTGAATATATCCGGATACTCTTCCTGGTCTCTCTCTGACCCCACAACAACATCGTCTTCGGCCACCAAAAACGCCAAAGCCATGGCATCAACCGGCTGACTTGCCTGTGTCCGTTGACTCTCTGATGGCAGTAGCCTTTCCCATTGCCCACCTTTGCTCCGTTTCCTCATCGCGCTTAAATGCTTCTCCGCCAGCCTTGATGCACAGTCTTCGGAATCTCCAATAGCAACAGAACCGATCGCCAGTGCTTGATCACCCTCTGGCGGAGGTGACGGGCACCTTTGGCGCTCCCGGCCTGTCAATACAGTGACAATCGCCGTACTCCCTAGTGCTGCTGGCCATTGTACCCTCTTTCTGGGACTCCGCTTGATATTTCCAGACACCGACCTCGGTTTCAAGATACCACCCGTAACGCTGGTTCTCGCCGGTGATGTCCCTGCCACTCTCCGACCGCGACCTGCGCTGGGCGACATAAAACTAGCGAAGCTGCGAACGATAAAGTCATCGGCGGGACCTGTAGGCGTATCATTGACTGTTGAAGATTTTCCACTTCCCGGTAATAGATCGAGAATTTGGTGTCGCTTTGCTGAAGCTGTTGCGGAATTGAGAAAATGGGGATGTGGGGATCGGGAGCGTGCCGGCGTCGTGGTGGGGCGGTGAACAAGGAGGTGGGGGTTCCTATAGTTATTGTGGGGCTTCCGTGTGGGGGTATCAGTAGACCCATCAGACGGATCCACTGTCAACGTCGGATTCATGTTGGGAAAGCTCGAATCTAGGTTGCTATCTTTATCGTATGTACCAGTCGCGGAATATTGGACTTTAGGCGTTGTTGTCGCCCAAGGATTTCTCGTCAAATCGCCAGGTGTTAGTTGGTCAATGGGTAGCTGCGATGGACCAGGAATTAGCGGTATCTTAGAACCAGAGTTCTCTTTATCGTACAGGTCGGCGCTTCCAAAATTGACTTGGGATGGTTCTGGCATCCACGGACTAGGCGCGGCACTCGAGGCGTCATGGGCCCTGGTATCTGTGGCGGAAATCCTGGTCCGAGCCATAGTAGTAGGTGTCTCAGGGGCCGTAGTCCGGGCGGCAAGGGGGCTAATTGTGGCGTAGGGGTCGTCCGATGTGGCGCCGGCGTTTCGGGTCATTAGTTCGGCTAGGGAACGACGGGGGCGGATCCGAGTGCGGTTAGTAGATCGTGAGAGTTTGGCGCGATCAAGAATTTGCTGCGCTGGGTTGCGCTGCGGTGACTCAGGGAGTTCCCACAAATTGACCGAGTTATTGCGATGAAGTGCCTGTTTCTGTAAAGCAGAATTTGGCGACAGGCCTGTCACGTCTGGAGAAGGGGGTTTAAGTATTTCGGGGATATTTGTAGTTGGAGGAGGAGGCGGGGTGCGAGGTCGGTCCGGTGTGGCTGTATCTTTTGTGGGCCTCGGCGGACGGATCTTCTTAATCTTGGGTAATGGGGTAAATCCGGGGATTGGGATTGGTGGCTCTGGCGGAACAATAGCCTTTGGGGCTCTTCGTGGCTTTTCGCCTCGTAATGGTGCCAAAATTGAAGCAGTTGATTGCGGATTCTCCGTAAAACTAAAGTCTGATATGTCGCCCGAAGATAATGAGGAGTTAGATGACGACGACGTTGGACGCTCTTGTTCTTGTTCCCTCTGAACAGAGACAACAGGAAGCCGGGACAGACGAGATAATCTGTGAGATCTATGCAGAGATACTTTGTCTGGAGTTCGGCTAGGGTGTATATATTCCGTGTCCGAACCAATATTGTCACTGTCGTTGCTGTCTTCACTGTCTTCTTCCTCAGAAGCAATTTTGTTCCCAACTTCAACTCTGTATTCTTCAATATCTGACTCCAAATCTGAAAGTTCCGAGTCCGAAGTACTTGTAAATACCCTCAACAGCTGTGCTGCTTCGTCTTCCGTTTCGGAATCGGACACGGCGTCAAGATCAGAATCAGTGTCTGGTTCAATATATGAAGTTTGCGTTTGACTGCGACGAGGAAACCTCCGGGTCCTTTGAGACGGCTCATGGGCCAATGAAGAGCTTGAATGAGCTAATTCAACATCGTTGTTGAGGGTTAAAGAAATATCAATGGTCCCTGCACTAGACAAAGAACTGGACGAGCCGGGACGTGGTATGGCGTCATCTGAATGGAAGCCAGGCGACACATGTGGCACATGAGAAGTACGTTGTGGCGGCTTTGGCGTCGTTTCCTCTTTCTGTTCTGTGTAATCATCCTCATCGCCAGTCTCAAGCTGCTCATTATCAGCATCTTCTTCTTCAGGCAAAACCGTATCCTCAATGAAAGAATGTGTAGATGACAAGTCATCGTCACTATCATCATCACAAGCAAGTATGGTATCTTCTATGATACCCTGCTCTTGAGCCTTGATGTCGTCATCCTGTTCCAGAATTGTATCCTCCACTATGATGTCCCTGTAGTTTTCGACTGCTTGCTCCTCATCTGCCTCCTCTCTCATTACTGCAAGCGCTAATGATTTCGAAGCCACGACAGCGCTAACTTCATCACTAGCGATTCTAGCCCTTTTGCTAAGGTGTGATGGAAGAGGTGAACAGTGGGGACTGGATCTTATCGCCATCTCACTTGTCCACACTCGCATCGGCGTTCTTCCAGGAATGCTACCAATGGGCGGCGCCATATCATATTGTGGGAACGCCCAGCTTGAAGCTGGAGGCTTGGCATCCCAGAAATTGCAGACTGCCGAAGATGTTTCCGGCGTGATATTCTTCTTCGCTGGGGACTCATTGTGAAGAACATCCGGATACACAGTCTGGGCATCATACGCCTTTCGAGCTCTCTGAGACGGATCTAAATATGGCGTTCCCGGCTCTGAGGATGAGAATCTCTTGCGCTTCAATAGATTTCCATGCAAGTCCATAGGAAAGCTCATGGCTGGCTCAGCCAGAGGTGAACTAACGATGACATCGCTTCCTTGGTAAAAACTTTCCGTAAGCTGGGTGTCTTGGTCGTGTGCTCTCTGGTAGACGGTTGGCGTCATTGGAATAATTTTGGTGGACCCTTCGGATCGGAATGGTGATGGAGCATGCTCAAGTATCGCTTCACCGAAATGATCGTCAAGGGCAGGAAGAGTATTGTCCTCAGCACCAGGGGAAATACATCGGTCTACCATCAACTGATTGTGCGGAGAAGCGGCCTGGTGAATTATTTCACACTCATTAGTAGGCCCCCCCACTCCCACTTCCACAGGTAATGAGTTCTTGAGAAGAGATAAGAGATGTGATACTGGCGATGGTCTGTCTGGAGTATAAGTTGACAGCTCTTTCGCCCTATCCACAGTTTTAACTGGAGTACGAGGAATATCCGGATCTATTTCTCGACCCTCCACATCGGCAAGTATCAGTGGTTCAACTTGGTCATTCTCTACAAAGTCTAATTGCACATCTGGCCTGGGGTTTTCCTGAACATGACATATAGAGAGACCATCCTCATCGGCAGACTCAGAGGTACCACGGCTTTCCATAGAGGTTAATATATGTGGAGTCTGGGGTGATGAAGCAATCATAAGCTCCCGATGTACAGGTTGAGATTCCAAGACATCAGCAACATTGCTCATATCAAATGACTGGTTGGCTGCAGGCTCAACCTCAGCCGGTAGGTCATGAACCACTGACTGGGATTCCATGCTGACGGACTCATGCATAGTTGCTTCTTGTGCAGACGGCGAGACTTTAATTTGGGTAGCAGGAGCACTATAGATGTCTTGAATCTCAAACTCCGGCTCTGGCCAAGGTATAGTTGAAGGCTCTACCTCCAAGGATAGGAAATCTGGAGTCGCATCATTAAATAGCTGCTCCACTGGGGTGTTCTCTCTAGTTGATTCTTCAGATTCAACAAGACTTTGGCCAACAGGGCCCGAGCTTAGAGGGTCTTCTACGGGTATGGCTCCCTGGATAGTCTGAACAGGAGGACTATCAGTCTTGGGATTATCTAAGTTTTGCGTAATATCTTCATCAATCGGTGATTCTGCCTGTTGGGAAGGAAGCTTGTTGATGGGGAGGTATGCTGTAACCTCCACATGAGACTCAGCAGCCTGTGATACAATGTTAGTGGGGCCATTGGGCATAGAGCCAACATATTAAAGCATACCTCAAAAACGGTAGAGACTCTATCTCCATAGATCTTGCTAAGATCGATTTCCTCAGCAGGGCGGTCTACAATGGCAGCTTCTAACTGTGTGTTCATGATGGTAGGCTCATCTTCATGAATAGATCCAGAATCCTCAGTGACATTGTGTTCAACACTCATAGAAGAAGTTGCTTCTTCTGACTCGAAAGTTGCTGAAAATTCGTAATCGTTTCTACCGGGCTCTTCAATAGTGCTTTCTAAGAAGTTTAGGCCGGCGATGTAATCACAGGGAGTTGGTGAAGTGACTACGGGGCTTTGTTCTGGTTTAGTCGCCACAGTGTCTTCGAGCTGGAGGCTCTCTGAGGTAGAAGCAACCACTGACGCCACTTTGACTAGAGGGTCTTGTGTATGTAAAGGTTGCTCGGAGTTCTCAGTCTCTATATCTTTGCCAACTAGTAGAGCCAACCTAGCCGGGTCCTCGATCTGGGTTTGGATTAATTTGCCTTCTTCTTCATGGATATCTGTCATATTAACGTCAGGCTGCTCTTGTTCCTCCCTAATTTGTATGGGTGATGGAGCCCTGGGTAATGAAGGTAATGAAAGCTCTGGGAATTCCTCTGTCCGTTCGAGCAAAGACGATGGCAATGCACTGAGGAAAGACCTCTCCATATGAAACGACATCTCCTCTTCCAGCTGATGTGATGGACTCTTAGCATCCTCCACAACATCCGAGTCACCATGATAGACTACCGTAGACTCTCCTCCATCTTCGTCTGAATCTTCACAATTCTTTCTTGGAGACAGCTCCTGACCCTCCAGCGGCACAGATGTACCAGGATCTGATACTGTGGGTGATGGTGTCCGGTCCGTTCTTTCATTGCTCGGAGTAATGATGGAAGTAACTATACTTGTTGGGGATGCTTTGCCATTTGTGCAGGCTTTCCTCTTAAAAACAAGGCTTTCATCTTGTTGCGTCTCAAGTTCTCCCACTGGAGGATTGTCACTTTGTGTTCGCTCTCTTCTTACTGGTGATCTGCCTCTCTCGTTCGAAGCTGCTTCCAAAGCGTATCTCAAGAACCGCGCCGGGCTGTTCATCCCCCTCTCCTGGACAGGCTTCCTTCTTAATAATCGATGCCGGGGTGTCTCAGTCTGCTCTGATAACTCATCATCACTGGTACCAAACCGTCGTGGTACTGGCATGTTTATTATCCGTTTTATCGGTGACCGGATCCTTCCACCGCGAACGGCCGGGGACCTCGAGACTCCACGACTTCTTGGTAGATCCTTCTCTGGCGATGCCAACTCATCCTCAGAACTATCATCTTCAGCAGGACACTTTTGCGATGGTGTCATCAGCATCTTTCGAATCGTCCTTGGTGTTTGCGATCTTGTTTGGCTTCCAAAACCTTGAGACAAGCCCACAATGCGCCCCCGGGACGGTGTCACACCTGGAGTTTCATCTTCCAGCTCATCATGATCATCAAAACCCCGTGACGGTGTGAATGGGACTCGTTGCTTCTTTTCTAAGCGCCCCTTTGGGGTCTTAACTGTTTGGGTTGAGATGGATGGTGGTATGGTAGAGGGTCTTGACGCCGGAGCCGGAGTGTTGATAGCATCGGGCCCAAAGTACTTGTTGTAGACGGCTCGTGATTGCTCAATATCAATGTTAAGGATTGTACAAAATATTTCGGGAACCTCGCCATTGTGAATGCCAGCTTCAATACGTTCAAGTCGCAGTTGACGGGAACCGATTTGCGAATGGCGGGACGGAGCACGGGGTTGTGAGGGTGTGGGCTGAGTTGCAGCGATTGTACTGGTCGGGCGTCGCCGTGAACGACTTCGAGAAGTTTGTGGTTGTGGCATTGCGAGTATACAATCTATTAAACCCTGAGATTATGGAAAAGAGTGATCAGAAGCACAGTCTGCGCTGGCTGCTGTGCAGGGTGAGATATACAATGCATGAACTAGAGTGGTCGTTGAATTCTTGTTACATGCGGTTCTTGGCGCAAGTCGTTGACAACTACCTTCAACCAGTTGGTAATTGAGATGATATAGATAATGTGATGCGAAAATACAAACAAGTTAATTAGCTTGATGTCGTGATGCTTGCCAAGTACTCAATACCGATAATCTTGGATTTTGAAGCGCACAAATTTCAGGGTGTCAAAAATTATGGGTAGTAATAACCGGAAGACGTTCCTTCCTTATATCTCAACTTGTGTATATGATCGGTATATCAAAAATCCATATTTGAATATAAATCAGTATTCAATGCGCGAAAAGTATTGTGCTTCTCATTACAGGCTCGATATTTTTACAATCTCACACACTATCACCACATTAGCGTTATGTATATGCGTTGCTCAGCGGCTCAAAGTCAACAATCCGCCAGCTGCGTCAAGTGGTATTGATTTCTGAGAAAGCGAGCTATGGCCTCAATGCCGTCTCCTGGCCTTCTCTGGATTTCGAGAGGCTTAACTCGCGACAGGACGCGCTAATAGGCATCATCGCGTAAAGTGGTTTTGTTCCTGAAGTTAAGGATGTGGTGGATTTAGATGTGGCGCAGATCAGGGTGACTGTGGCTGCACAGTGGCTGGTGGTCATATTAGGGTTTTACTTGGGGTTATGACTAATACATTATCCATATATCCATATAGTATACTTTATGTGCTTGCAGACCAGTATGCATGAGCCACAGTTTAGGATAGTTGACCTATCTCTAGCTTATATGGCATTGTAGCCCCTCTACCATCGAAGAAGAGGTCGCCGGCATTCCTCAATTGGAAACCCATTGCGAGATAATGCGGGGCAGGGCCTAGGTCCAAGTGGAGTTCATGAATTGGCAGCGAAATCCGGGGTCATGTGTATCTGGAACTGTGACTGATGGGATGCTGTCATCGTTTGAACAAGTGGGTCGGTGATTGGATGTTTGTAGATATGATTGTTAGTTGTGTATTGGGCTTAATGAAACGCATTTTGAAGGCCCAACGGAAGCTTTTTTTAGTTGTCCCCAATGTGTGATTGGTGGTTGTCAATAGGTTACAATCGTAACCATGGCACATGCGGAGCAAACTTGGCGTCAATTCTGCATACTGGCCCTGATGCGGAGTTCAACTGGGTTTCGCTCGGCCAATGGCGGCAAGTAGAACTCCGACAAATAGTATTGTGAAGCTAGCAATAATCGCTAGCAAGACTATGGGAACGCCGAATTTATGCAGAGTATCTATTGCTTTCTTCAATGTACGTCATGTGATTTATATTTTTGTCGCCTGCCAAGCCCCAATTGCTACCCTGCCGCTTAGACATCGGTGGCGGATGGACATATGCGTCAATCACATGACCACTCACTATTCACAAACCTCACAAGGGAGTAAATGATATTCAACTCATCAAGAAGAGTAGAATACAACACAAAAGACATATCTAGCCAGGACGATCGGGGAATGCTAGGGATGTCTTCCGAAAACTGAAATCCTGATACCCAGCTGCGTGCGTCATGGCCACTAGTGGCGGGTTTCCCAGCCCTTGCGGCTTGTAAGGCGGGATTTAATCGGCGTCCTCAACCACACAACAATGTCTCGGGAAATTTATAGAGGACCAAATCAGTGGATGGCTAGTTTACTATGGAGCCACGGCACGGAGTTCTTTCAGGTATAGCAGGGAAGGAACGAGGTCGCAATTAAAAGAAAGACAGCTCAATACAGAAGTCGAGCTACCAGGGAAAGTGCACAGCCAGGGTAACTTCTGCATTTAGAAGCGGGGTGCGGGGTGGACGGGGTACCTGCCATGGCCAAGCAGGAACAACGTGGAAGTGATGGTCTCGAGGTTCTGTGACGTTATCGGAGAATGCGGATGATGGGCAAATTTAAGCGACTATTGGTGTTATCGACCGTAAGGGAGGAAAGAGAAAATGTGAGCAGTATATAAAGGAGGGCATATATTGTTTGTTCCACGCTAAATATTATCGTTCTTCTATCTCATTGTCTTTCTTGATTGATACCATATCATCGTCTTTCATACCATCACTTCATACACATAACTACACACCATGGCTCCCATTTTGAACAGGACACCCCTTGCTGCCATCTCGTTCCAGGACGATGATGGTGATCACATCCGCGTCTACTACCAAGATATGGATGGCTATATCCGCCAGACTTTCTACGATACTGGAAAGGGCTGGAAGGAGAGAAAGGATGACATCGTTGGCAAGGCCAAGCTTAACACTGGCATCGCTGCCATTACTTGGAACAACGGCAAAGAGGTAATTTAATAAAATATTGCCATTTGTCCATCCTCGATCTAACCATCTATCTCCAGATTCGCGTCTACTACATTGGACCTGAGAACACGGTCGTTGAGGTAAGCTTTGTTTTTTTTCTTAGTTCTGATGCTAGAGCCCCACAGAATTCGAGCTAACACCCGTCCCAGCGTGGCACTTCTGGTAACGGTACTTGGTACTACGGTCCGCTGACCAAGGCCAACTACGAAGCTGCTCCCTACTCCAAGATTGCCGCTGTCGGCTACCATGCTAAGGACCCTGCCATTGTCCGCATCTTTTACCAGGACCGCGCCAACAAGATTATCGAGTTGGTGCAGCGTGGCAATGACTTTGCGCCGTGGGTCAAGCATGATCAGTTCCCAGCGGCCTCGCCTGGATCTGGCTTTGCTGTAACGCCGGTAATGGGTCTGGATGCCACGAGCGTTCACTTTTACTACCAGCAGGCTAACCTAGTGCCGTCGCAATTACTGCTGGATGAGGAGTCGAAGACTAGCAATGGTGAGTTAGATATTCCAATAACATGGACACTGTCTGTGGTCATGCCGTCGATGTGGGCCAGCCATGTGCTATGGAGGGCTCTCGAGCGTTGGATTCAGCTAACTAAGTAACGATTTTCATAGGTGAGCTGAAGATCAAGGGTTCGTACTCACTGATCGCCAATGTTGCCGCCGTGGCTTGGAACAGCGAGGAGACGCGCGTCGTGGCTGTTTCCGATGAGAATAAGTTGACCTTGACCAGTATCCACGGTGGCGAGGTGCATGCCACTGAGTCGCTCTACCCAGTGGTTATTCCTGGGTCGGATGTTGCTGTTGTCCGCATGCGTTCGGCGCCTTCGCACCAGCGCATCTTCTTCCAAAGATATGGTAGCATCATCACTGAATTGGGCTCCGATGACAACGGCGAGACCTGGAAGGTTCTTGAGGCTGGTATTCCTGTGGATGCTTCCTCAACATTTGCTTCACATGGCGAGCAGATGAGCGAGTGGTAGTGGATTTAGTGATAAGTTGACAGTATCTGGGATCACAGTACGGATTTCTACGCGGATAACCTTTTTGTATCAATTATGTTATTTTTTAATCGATTTATTATATTTTCTTGCTCAGAATAACTGAATGGAATTTATTGTTCTTAGTGGTAAAAGTGGGCTCCGGGAACGAGAAGCGGCAAATTACTTATTATCTACAATTTCATCACCCGCAACTAATTCTATGGACAAAAAAGAGGGAACAAGACAACATGACAAGAAAGGAGGCAAATTATTATGAACAAACTAACCACACAACGAACACATTACAGCATCATGCTCAAAACACCAGCACCGGCAACCATCACAGAGCCCATAGCCACACGGAGGCCGGCAGCGGCACCCGGGACACCGGTCGATGATGAGGATGCAGTACTGCCAGAGGTGGCCGAAGTCTTGGTATTAGTGGTAGAAATCTGAGTGCTGACGGTAACGTTACCGCCAACAGATGATGAGACAGTGCTAGCATTAGAAGTGTTGCTAGCATTAGAAGTATTGCTCGCAGTAGCGTTATCGGTGGTGACGGCACGGGCAATGGAGCTCAGGTAGGGAGCAGAGGTAATCTCGGGAGCAGCTGTGGAGGCAGAAGCCGAGACGGCGTGGGCTGATTGAAAAGAGTTAGTTTATTATTATGATACCGAATTAAGGGTTGTTGAAGGGATTCTTACCACTGGAGGAAGACTTCCCAGTCTCAAGAGGGTTCAAGGTAAGGAAGCTAGGGACCAGGGATTCGGTGCCAGTGTACGCAGGACACCCGGGGACATTAGACTTAGGGGGGGCCCGGCCGCCACCGCAGTCAGGGATCTCGCAAACCTCGAGGGTTCCAGGAACAAACCAGACGACAGTGGGTACGGCCTTGCCATCGGCAGTGGTGGTGGTGGCGATGGAGGTGCAGCCGTCGAGGTCAGTGCGGGCAAAGGCCGGAGTGAGGAGGGCAGCGATGGCAATGGGAGTAGAGAAGTGCATTTTGGCGTTATTGAGTTGTTGGATATTAGTTGACTATGAAGTAGTAGTAACGAGTGGATAATTAGTGGCAGGTGAGGGAAAGACTGTGGTGGATAGCGGGGAAATCAGAAGGGAAGGTGGTTTGACAGTCAAGGGGATTCTTGGGGGTTCATATAGATGGAAAGTTGTTTGTGGCTTGAAGACTTTTTTGTTTACACAATAACTATAATCGAAGGCGTGAGGCGGTGGGTGTCTAGCCTCAGCCTTTGTAGGAGTGATCAGGAAATTAGTGTAAGACCCAGGTTGGAGTACAGAGGGAGATCTCAAAAAGGTCTGGGGGCCTAGAGGAGGGACTGACGACGACGACGACTATCTGAGGCTGTCGACACTGTGTATGTTGATACTGTAGTGAGATGTGATATAGGTTGTGATATATAACAAGTACCTTGTATTTATATTGTGCGCTTCCCTTTGTGGATTACTTTCGTTGCAGCATATGTTTTATAAAGTGATTATTTCATGGAATTAACATAATAATACTAGTGTTTACTGAGCCCATTTCATACCATCAACATACTCCTCCGCAGTTATCCCTCCTTAGCCCCCCTTCGTAGTTTGTCCGTCTGTCTCCAACGCCCGATGCCCCTGTGGCGTCCAATCGTAGCTCCGGATAATGGGGTAGCGCAGTCAAAACGGAGCACCGGTTTAGTTATTGGCTGGCTGCTCAGGAGACGAGGGCCTGCATTGTGTGACTATCTTGCGGCTTAGATGGCCTAATGCGACTCTTAGAAGGATTCGCAACCACGCGATATTGTTCCTGATTATGGAAAATATGTGTGCGAAAAAGTACTAGGTCAGTAACATGTATGTGCGAGTTTAGTTTGTTTTGGTCCCCTTGCATGCATAGTTGGAGGTTGGAAGCATGAAGTTGGGTTATTGATGAGTTACACAGTGTAGCTTGGTGGCGGGACTTTGAATTGAGGTGGCTATGGCTAGAGCAGTCTGAACAGAGGAGCTCGGCGTGTGTGGCAATACGCCCCCTGGATCTGCATGTTGTTGCAAAGAGATGATGGTGGGTAGGACTAGTTGGGGCGATGCAGGAGTGGGTTTTGTTGGTTTCTAAGAATAGCCATGTTATGTGAAGAGGGTTAGGCATACGTAATAGCATGGCTAAGGTGTATAGTCCGTATTACAATGTGATATTAACTTCGCCATAACTGCCATCAATATTACTACGCACGCACTTTGCACCTGAGTTCAAAGTACAGTAATGAAAATATGAATAATTTCCGCAACTCCAGGTATTTGATCATAAATAAATATATCATTCATCAAACTAACAACCTCATTGTGCTACACACATTATTTTATATAAAACGTCGCAAGTCAAAATTAGCAATGCACCTCAACCCTGGCATACACATATATCTTGTCAGTGGTTCATCTGATGATCCTACGCGCATTCCCGCCCCCCCTATTATTCGAATATAGCCCGCCATTTCTGATACCACTTTTCCGGTGGCGGTGGCGGCCGCTCTTCAGCTATGATCTCAGCTATCCCCGTGATCAAATCGACACTGGTCGGAGCCCACGCCCACGGATCCTTCCGGCCAAGCGTCGCCCGGTGGACAACATACAGGACAATGAAAATGAAGATCCCGGAATAGGATGTAATGAATGTGCCGGTTTTCCAGTGGCCCTTGATAAATACAGTGAAGCCATTGACTAACAGCAGAATGCAAAATCCAACACAACTAATAGTGGCGGCATACGGTTGGAGCTTGGAGCGGAAAGGCAGGTTGGTGATATTTTGAGCTGTGACGGCTTTGCGGAAACGGAAGTACACAACGCAACAGCAGATCCAGCTAATAAAACTACCAGTATTGATGATATTGGCAAACCAATTAAAAACGACGGCGCCTTCATCGGCGACATTCAGATACGCTAGTAAACTCCATGCCGAGCTTGCCGCAACAGCATAATACGGCACTCCAGCCTTTGAGCATCGCATGAAGATCTTGGGCGCATTACCCGCAACAGAGAGTGAATAGAGTGCGCGCGACGCCATATACAAGTATGAGTTACCTGCAGACCACGCGGATAACAAGACGATCACGTTGATTACATGGTCAAGTCCGCAAATTCCTGCCGCCTTGATCCCCAGGGACCAGGGACTCGCGCCGGCCGTCGTGGTCCCCGTCAACAGGCCCGGGTTAGTGGCCGAGACAATAATGCCGATACCAAGGGCTCCGAGGATATAGAAGGCCACAAGACGGTAAAAATAACGGATAGTCGCTCTGGGAACGTTGAGGCGCGGAGACTCCATTTCGCCGGCGGTGGCGACTAGGAGTTCTGGGGCAAAGGCAAATGCATAGACGGAGAAGCAGAGGGTAGAAACGAAGCCAACAAGACGGCCGGCGTCACCGGGGACCAAATAGGGCCGGAATGGGGCGTCATCATTCCAGTTGGAGAACCAAAGTGGATCCTTGGACGGCCCACCGCCAAAGAAAAGAATGATGGTGACCATGAGAAGTCCGATAATGCCAATGACTTTAACAGAGGCGAACCAGAATTCGAATTCACCATACCACTTAACAGGGCCGCAGTTCAGAGCGATAACCACGATTCCAATGATACTGAGCCAGACAGCAATGTGTAGAGGAGGCTCCCAGTACTCAATGACAATATACGCGGCAGTGATTTCAGCGGCCACAGTTATGCTAAAGACGTACCAATAGACCCAACCGATGGTGAATCCTAAACTTGGCGAGACGAAGCGGGTAGCATAGTAGCTTATGGAGCACCCGGAGACGGGAAGGTAAGCGGACATTTCACCAGTAGCTGTGGCAATTCCGTACATAAGGAGTGCCAATATGGTATACCCAATCAAGAGAGAAGCGGGCCCGCCCATGTAGAGGCCTTGGCCAGCACCAACGAAGAGACCTGTGCCGATGGTACCTCCGAGGGCGATCATTTGGGCATGGCGGGACCGGAGGCCACGCTGAGTGGAATGAACAACATCTCCAGCGCCGGCCTCCAGAGAGGGAGCACCTGACGCAGATTTCTTCTCCTCCATTATGGATGGGGAGCTAATGGAGGCTTTCTAGCTGGTCAACAGATATCGGGGGAAAAATCAAAGAAATGATTCACGGTTCATGAGGGTACAATATAAGTGTTAAACAGCGTAAGTTCGTAAAATTTGACGCTACTAAATACCCAGGACTGGGGAATAAACAAATGTGGTGACTTCCAAGGGAAATTAGTCTCAACATCTTGGCTTCCTCCACAGACTATTTCAATGGCTATGTGAATCCCTGCCGGTTCCGTTGTCGTCACTCCTCTTCGGCAAAATCCACCGGGAAGAGTCAAGACCAATTGTCACATTGGAATATATGGAGTATTCCCTCGCCCTCCCCCCCACGAGACCTAAGGACGGATTGTGGATGTGCCATACCAAACGGGCGGAATGGCGGCTATGGATCGGCCGAGGGGTAAATAGCTAGTCCTTGTATTGATAATATGAAATCCTGTGAGTATCTATATGGCGATGTTGAGGTCGGATATGAGTGTAGGTAGTAGTAGAGGATAGACCAAAGAGGAAATGGTACGGAGATGGGCAGATATGTGGCCTATCTTGATAATATTTCCTGTTCGGTTCAGTATGCTATAATATAGACAGCTTCAAATCTCGGTGTTAAGTCTTGGAAGTCTGCAATACTTGCTCACTTGTGGGCCAGTGTCTATCATATAAGGTAACTAGTACATGGTCCTAGCCGATGATCTCATTTCTCCTCATGACTACCATCTCGATCTAGCGCCCGCAATGTCACAGTTATCTCGTAAGAGAGTGATCAGAAGCTCCAGCCCTGTCATATCTGATAAACTAAAACTTGAGAAATGAAGTGCAAGCACAAGATGAACACGCTATTACTAGTTGTTGAAATATACGGACTACATATATATATATATATATATATTGCCCGGGGACGCCTTCCATTAGGCAATGCGCAATGCTTCCATCATCAGTTGATACTGTGGCAAGTATGTCCGAAACCTGTAGCGAGTCTTCGCGGTGACCTTATGGGCAACTCTCATGACCCTGATATTTACTTCCCATAAAGAATCCCGATAACCGGCAATGCTCAGGCGCAAGCTTTATCACGATGGATTATAGCGTTGCATTGGACATTGCGTACCGTTATGGTTTAATTCCTTCAACACTTCCGCCGCTTAACAAACTCCGTCCTAAGCGCATTTTTGGTGTGAATGCGCTCCTATTGTATACTTAGCTGGACAACAAGGGTGTTTTCACCATTTGAAGTTTCTCTCTAGAGGGATTTTTATTGTGGTCGGGGGATGCTCTTGGCACTGACGTGCTTGCTATTGGATTTCCGACGTGGTACATGGGGATTAAGAATATCGGAGGTTGGAGCGCGGATAACGGGGGAAGGTGTCCGCGGCGGGAGGAATTTGGTGACAGGGGTCGAGTCTGAAGGATTTTTCGAGTGTAAGTGGACATTCAAGATGGGGTTATTGCTGTGTTCGGAACAAGGGCTGTTTCCGTGGTTGTAGAGAAGCATCGCTATGAAAGCCAAGGTACCTTTCAGCTTTCTCGATAACTTTGGCATGTGAGCTAGAATATACAGAAGGTAAAGTTACCGCGAGTGAGGTTGTGGCAAAAAGTGGGTCTCCCTAATGGTAATTGCCGAGGTATTCGATCGATCGATGGTTGCGAGGAAACTGCAAAGGCCAGTCTAGGGACTCTGTACGCTACACAGATGTGTGTATTGGAGAATCAGATTATCACCATGGAAAAGCTCAAGGAGATAGTATGAAGGGTATATAATTTACGCTAAATCTATCATTGTTCATTCTAGTATGTTCTTAAGCTGGCGGTATATATTTTGCTTACTTTTGTCGAGTGTCTGTTTCTAGGTCGTTACTTTTATATGGCTACATGGTATACCATAGTTCCATACTTTCATATATCAGAATATGGCTGAATCTGCTCTTCATACACGAAATCCACCCGACGTAGGAAAACGCACACTATGTCTTGCAAGTTAGTATACAAATGTATGTTGTGTATGGAGGTGCTGAGAGCAATACTCACTTTTGTAGGTAGTCATGCATTAATCCAATTCATTCCTTTATTTCAGGTCCTTGATTACGTGCGTACAAAATGTGGTCGTGGGCACAAAACACTTGAAGGACTCGAAGTAGACAAGTGTTCCCGACTTACACCACACTTGGAACTGGCACGGCCCCGCTTTTGTCCTCGTCTATCCCACCTTTACCATCGCTTAGCACTTAAAATACACCAAATCCACAATTATCCGGTACGAAAAGCCTTTTTGAACGTCAGACTCTTGAGGATTTTACGTTCAAAAACACAGTTATCAAAGCCTTTGGCCACTATTTTCAAACATATTCATGGCCATATAAGTATATCTTGTGGATCCAGCGAGCCTTCGACCTTGTTCCTGCTAGTGATGGCGGATCCCAGAGTGGCAAGTAAGGGCGTGCAATTTTCAGTGATCTTCTCATGAATATAAAACCCAGGTGAGAGGCAGCCGTCCCAAGCAAGCGATATTTCCAAGTCTTATATCATTTTTAAATGTTAAGAATATCCTCATGTGATAATTCATGACTAAGATTAAGTTGTTGATTGTATTAGGGTTTTAATAATCTGTACTCAGTTTCCAGCCTGCCAGCTGTAAGCCGTAGCAGTTGGTGTAAGTTCCGGCTGTTGACAGGTGTGACCACAGCCTTTAATGTGTATATGACTGTGCACACGCACAGTAGGTTTGTGATATAACCCTAATATGAACACTAGGGTCTGACATCTGGTAGTCATGCCGATTTCAATAACTCACCAATTAGTCAATTATTGTCTTTTGCTTTTCTATGTTCATAAATTTATTCATGTATTTTGCTTTATGTCTTACCCAAGGTCCCCTACTACAGCTTGTTACCCAGGTTGACGTGAATGGCCTTAATCTGGCTATAAGCTTCCAAACCAGCCTCACCAAGTTCTCTACCAATACCACTCTGCTTGACACCACCGAAAGGAACTCTGGGATCACAGTCCTGAGTACTGTTGATCCAGACCATGCCGGCCTCGATCTCACTTGCCATTTTGTGACCTCTGACAATATCCCGGGTAAAAACGGCAGCGCCAAGACCATAGCAGCTGTCATTAGCAATCTTAATCGCCTCCTCCTCAGTCTCAAAGGGGACAATGACAACAACCGGGCCAAAGATTTCTTCCTGGAAGATGGACATCTCGGCCTTCACATCCGTAAAGACAGTGGGTTCAACGAACCAGCCCTTCTTTTGATCCTTGGGGACACCACCACCGAAGGCAATAGTAGCTCCAGACTTCTTCCCGGCCTCGATGTATTCGAGGACGCGGTCCTTCTGCACCTTGGAGACCTGGGGGCCCTGATAGGTTTTTTCGTCCCATTGAGAACCAAGGACACTAGTGCTCTTTACGCGGGCAACAAACTTATCAACAAACTCCTTATAAATGCTCTTCTGAACCAATAATCTCGAGGTGGCAGTGCAAATCTGACCCTGGTTCGACATGATTCCCATGTGGGACCAGTTAATAGTCTGTTCCATATCGGCATCCTCAAAGACAACCAAGGGACTCTTGCCACCCGTCTCAAGAGTGATATTCTTCAAGGTCTTGGCGGCCGAAGTCATGATGTGCTTTGCAGTCGCCGTGCTGCCAGTGAAGGCTACCTTGTCGATGAGAGGGTGTTCAGCTAGAGCAGCACCCGCGTCCTTGCCGAAACCATTGATAAAGTTGACGACTCCAGCAGGGAAACCAACATCCTTAATCAATTGACCCAGGTACAGGATCGATAACGGAGTCTGCTCTGCCGCCTTAAGAACAACTGTATTACCACAAGCCAGGGCGGGCCCCAGTTTCCAAGTCGCCATCGACAGAGGGTAGTTCCACGGAATAATCTGTCCAACCACACCAATAGGCTGACGCAGAGTGTAAGTCAGCTTGTTAGGAAGAGCCATACTTTGGCCATGAATCTTGTCACACCACCCGGCGTAGTACCGGAGGACACCAATAGCCTCGGTAAGATCACCAGCGAGGGTATCGGCGTAGGTCTTGCCATTATCCCAGGCGTCAATGGTAGCAAAGATCTCAGCATTAGCCTCAACGACATCCGCAAGTTTAGCCATAAGGACACCACGGTCAGAAGAGGACATGGTCTTCCATTCTGAGGACTTTAGGGCGACATGAGCGGCTTTGACAGCCTTATCAACATCGGCGGCAGATGCTGAGGAAACGGAAGTGATCACCTCTTCAGTGCTGGTGGCTTGTCAGTATGTTGATGAATTGCAACTAAGATATGGGCCTACGTACTAGGGGTCAACTGATTCAAGTGTTGCATTATCTGAAGCAGCAACGAACTCGTTGTTGATGAAGAGACCAGTTGGCTGAGTCCAAGACTTGCCATTGGGTGCGGTTAAAGACACTTGAAGGGCCATTGTGCGTGTGTATTTGGGGAGAGTAACGAAGAATCTTGAGAGCAGGCGGCTCATGGACAGTTGGGCTTATTTGGCGATACTGTCTGGAAATGCACTTGTGGCGGGCCAGATGGTTGTTATTGTAACAAAATGGCAAGGAAGAGCGCGGCTGCAAAAGCCTGAGCTTCGTGTAGATTGATAGGATGGAGGGTCGATAGCGGGGAGCTATGGTGGGGCACTGATAGGGATGGATAAGGTAGTTTGTTCAGTACCAGAAGGTGCAAAATGGGTAGAAATTGGTGGCTTTGAATCTTGGGATTGGAAGCTTAAAGGCAATGCAGGGCGATCGATAAAGAGGACAGAAATTAAATGCACAAGAGCAAGTTATTGGATCGCGGGATATTGATTTTATTTATCTTTTTTGTACCTTCCCTTTTCCACTAGGCATTTGTTTGTTTTATAACTTTGGCAACTACCTACGTCAACATATAGCTATTTTTACGTAGTCGTCATAAAAGTGGGTCCTTGATTATTGGAGATAACGAGAGCGTCCTCCACGGAGTATATCAATCAGATAATTGATACAGAAGCCAATCACCGATATCAGTCAGTATCACATATCATCCAATCTTCTTTTTATGTAATTTTGTTGATTCAGGATTCCAATTGTTATCACGGTATCCCCCGCCATTGGAACCCTTCCACACAAAATATCCGGCTGCTAACCCGGTGCAAGATAATTGGCCTTATCCGCATCTCGTATAAAGAACTTGCACTCTTACAGCCATAGACTCAGCGCCTCCTTCTACCATAACAATTCGATATATTCTTCAATAAACGGCTTGTCGTCCACCCCAGAATCTTGGCGGTTGATCCAGGTACGCTCCCACGCATGTATCCCATATAATACAGCACCATGCGCAAACAAAGCATTTGCCGTCGCCGCACCCAATGACTTATGCATCCCTGCTTATTTGTCTCGACCATAATCAAGCACAAAATCTGGCCAAATGTCTATAAAGACTGAATAATCATGTAAATTAAATCGCGCTTGCCTCGATGGTTAGGTTTGATAGCCTTGATCTTGAAAAGTGGGGCAGTTGACCTTGTTATCAGGCCAAAAGAGGAAAGGACGTCTACGATGGAACAACAATCGAATACTCGATATCGAATTCGGAAGGCGCATAGTGATAATAAGATTGTTGTCATCCCCAGTTAAACAAGCAAAAATAGCACATGTGTGTTCCTTTTCATAATGACTATTGGCGTTGTTGGTCTCACCGATGCGCTTAGTCTGGTCAAATACACCTCATAATTTATTTCCGTGTCCTCCCTTATCGGATCTCCGGCCAACCACGGTTCCCTTCGTTGTTATATCTACTATAAGGTTCTCCACATCCGCTACCGAACTACCTTCCGGAATCTCAGTCAGTAGTCCGGATGCCCGGCTGGTTCACTGGTCTGTGGCTAACTCCATATATAGCCGGAGGATATACCAAAGACGTCTTTATCGTATCTAATTCTCTGGCCTTATGAGGGTGGTGGACAACGTTTACCGAATAACACCGAATCTAGTAACGAAGCCTGTCAGTTCCATAGTAATAATTGGTGGTTTTGAAACTCCTTGAAGCTGTAGATAAATATGCATGACCGTGCTGACAACAAAAAAATCCCGAAATTGTGAGTGGAAAATGCCGAATTTTGGGGAAGGTCATATCGGTATTGATGATGATTCCTCTCTCAAACTCTCAAATCCCACCCTTATCCCACTGTCTAGACTCAAGATACGGGGTCTTGAATATATGAAATTCCGGGGCCACAAGACAGGACCGGATATGTACCCGGCTTGTCCTGGGTTCCGAGGGCAGAACTTGCGTTTGAGAGGTTGGACTTTAGAAAGGTGACCAATGGCGACAAGGTCTATGCGCGGGATGTAAGTATTTTGCCTATTTCGGATGCGGGGAAATCGGTTGGTCAAAAGGGTTAGAGATGGCGATCGGAAGGTTCTGGGATAGAAGCAAGGAAATTGGTATTGTCTAGAAAGCTGTAGACTGTCTTGAGGGAAATATATATGGAGGTGATCGCAATCAGATTTAGGGGGACGATGGGCTTAGAACGACAGCCCCAGCTTTCGGTAGAAGCAAACAGTGATAGGTAAAAGTCTCCGAGACAGCAATTACAGAGCACTAGTCACCATAGCCTTCACTGTCATATAAATCCCAACAGACATAGTTTTGTTACCAATTCGATTCCTTTCACCTTGTAACTGATTATATCAAGGAAGTTTTATACTATTGATAGAGTTCACCATTGTATTCACTTTGTAGGTTTATGAAAACGGAAGAGAGGTGTGGGTCCGATAACAGCGATACTAGCCTTTAAGACCGTGGCGTTTGGGGTAAATCAGGGGAACAAATATCACGTTGTGGATACAGAAATTGTATAGTATACATTTGCATCGCTAATATTCTATTAAACTACTGTCATAAATACATTTTGTTATCGTTCTGATCGATGCCCATAAGCGATAGAGCTTAAACCTCCGATGTGAAACGTAAGGGTTATAATACTCATGCTGCTAATCTAGGGTTAGTTCCTTTCAGGTTTAGTCACTGCGTGTAAGTCCGGATCCACATAGCGCGGAAACTTTCCTTCCTTTCCAAAACTTTGACGATACACCTTGCTAGCACTGACCCTTCACTCCTCTCTTTAATATGAGTACCTTACAGTCTCACCTGTGACCATATTATAAAGGTTTCTGCTACACAAATGGATGCCGTCAATACCAACAGTCACGTTAAGAATTACATCAACCCTGTTTGTTATAGAAGCGCCATGACAAGGTCCTATTGACGCTACCTGTATGTATTTGACAAGTTGAAGGAGCATGTGGGTCCAGAATACATATTCTTGGGGTTTACAATACAAGAATAGAGCCGCATTAGTGTGTAATCTACATCACATTATTGTGGCTGCTCTTTTTCAAGTTGCCATTTAACTGGGGCATATACTTTCTCTATACATTGGCTAGCTCCCAAGATACTCGGCTGTTACCGAGACATTGCAAAGCTAGTATTTTGCGTCATCTCACCATCACTACATATCCTCCACTACGGCAAAACTTGCCCATCGTTGGCTTCGCAACTACAAGTCTCGCCGAGTCTCGCTAAACAACACTCACTACCAACCAAAACTCTCTATAATGGCTCCTCCTCGCCCACAAGCAGTTCCTAAAGTCCGCTCGCGTACCTTTACTGGATGTCGCACCTGCCGTAATCGCCATCTAAAATGTGACGAGAAAAAGCCCATTTGTACAACTTGTCAACGATTAAACTTGCCATGTGCAGGGTACAAACCAAGTTTACTGTGGGTACTAGAGCAACTATGTTCTAATGAGCAAAAACAGACACATCGAGGAAGCACATATCGGTATCCTTTATTCAGTGAGGAGGATAGGAATCGGATGAGCGAAGAGATGGTAGAAAGCTTGGGGAGTCGGACTGCAGAGCAGATTTCCGAAGAGCTGGATGCTGAGGAGGGGAGTAAAATATCACTGAAAGAAAATACCAGACTTGAGGGACCGCTCGGTGTGTTTAGGCAGGTTAAGAAGAAGGATTCCGGCAGTGTGGAGGCGACTGATCAAGAAAAGCACGCCACTTTGAAAACCTCTGAGGCAGTCGGTGCACTTGATACCACAGAAATTGGTAGCCCAATAAGAACCCACCAAGCTTCCCTTCCCTCCACGTCGACATATCACTTGCTAAACCCAAGTCTGCCCAGTTCACCACCACAAGATAACAAAGCTGTGGTTCGTAAGAAGCATCAAAGCTTTTCCAATCACCAAGATAGCCCTCTTGGGCCATCACCTACAGCCACTCTGGGATCACTTCAGTGTGCGGGTTCTTTTCTGTCTCAAGGCGGAACCGAGTCTACTAGTGATTGGCTCCAATCCAACGGCGCCAATGCTTCACTACTGTCAATACTCAACAGCGATGATGAATCATGGATGGAAAGTGGAGAGGATTTACACTCTGGATTGACCTCAGTGGAAGCCGAGTCTCAGTTTGAGTTTCTCGGAGCATCGATGGGGTTTAGACTTTCTCATGAACAAGTGGCCACAGTGACATCTGATAATACTTCGGCAGACTTTCTATCGGCGGGTATGGGAGCTGAGACGATGTATTTCTCAGAAGCTGTTAGTACCGAGTCGTCAGCTTCAATAGAGCCCCTAAATGCGAGGAACTCGTCCTCAGTTATGAGTGTTCCGCCGTCACTGAGTCCGTTGTCAGTCGTGCCCTTGCCTCCACATGCTACCACGCTGATTCGATACTACCGTGAACATGTGGACCAGCAATCGTCGTCCTCTCTCGGATCTCGGGTCTCACCATGGCAAGTCATGCTGCTGCCTTGTTCTCTGGAAACGTTTGCGGAACTATCACTTTGGAGTTCCACGACTCATGTGAGGAGGAGCATTCTGTCAGCATTGTTGGGTCGAAGTGCTTTTCATCTATATAGGTCTTGCCGCAATAATTCAGGTAGTTCACAGTTCTGGCTGGATGTTGGGAGCCGGCACCAGCAAGAAGCCCAAACACAATTGAAACTGGCGTTAAAGACCGAGTTTGCGGATGCTACTGCACTTGGATATAACGAGATACTACTCGCCGTATTAGCTACGGCTATGGGATCAGTAAGTCAAATCTTTACAATACTTAGCTAACAACATATTAACCTCGGATACACCAGGTCTACTATCACGGTCCAAAGACATTAAGCTTATTCCTTCTCGACGCAGAAAGAGTCATTCGCCTTCGTGGCCTCTCACTTCCAAAGTCCTTTAAATTACGCCTTCTCCATCACATGTATACTCACCTGCGTATTATGGTAGAAAGCGTAACCCTTCCTCCTCCAGTACCTATACAGCCCTCAGGCCATCATAGCCAAGATCTCACTCCGGGTAGTCTCCGCAAATTTAGCATATCTGAGAATTCCCTCTGCGCTGACCTCGATCTTTGGCGCGAAAAGCCCGCTGAAGTCGGTTACAACGATATTCACCTCGATGTCTCCGGTCTCTGGCCTGCAACTCTGTACCCTGATATGTACGGGATTCCCGAGTCTCTAATGACGCTACTTTCCCAGACAATCAGTCTAGCTAATGAGAAGTCGCGCCTGGAAACCATTGCTCTCACTGATATAACTGTATCCTTACGCCTTAATCGGCATATCAAGCAACTCGAACAAAATATTTGGTCTTGGTCACTGGCCCCCGCCGAAGTAACCACAACCACTGTGATCCCGACAAACCTCATCGCCTGTCAGGTGAAGCTTGCCCAGCTTCCCACTACACAGGCCATGGTACACGCCATACATCAAGCCCTTATTATTTACTTCTACCGCCGTATCTACAACATGTCAGCCATGGTCGTACAGGATGCCGTAAAACGGACCCTCCAATACGTTACCAAGTGTCTGGATGCCTCTGTTGGCGAACAGGATTTCGCTACAAGTCTGTGTTGGGCCTGCTTTGTGGCGGGTTGTGAAGCAGCCAGTGAGGAGTTGAAGCTGGGTTGGGCGGGGGTCTTGGTAAGATTGGATGACCGCGGCGTGTTCTTTGGGGAGCGGAGGCCAAGTGTTGTAGCAAAACAGGTGTGGGAGGAAAGGGAGAAGACGGGAGATTTGACATATAGTTGGATGAGTGTCATGGGGTCGAGCCCGATGCAGATCAAAGCATGAAGATCTAGAATTCATGGAATTGTTGTGGTATGTGGATCTACGGGTTCGGTGAGATAGAGTACATTAATTGCGCAATAAACAAGAGCATCTTTTCTTCTTTCATTGGTTTTGGTAGGGGATATTCTTTCGCGAGTTGGCTGAAGGTGTGAAGCTTACTTGATAATTTCCATGTAGGCTAGATTTTTCATAGATTTGGCAAACCAGTCCAAGGGGTCATCAGATCGGAGCTAACAAGTGTACGACTTCTCCGATAGCACGGGCCAGACACGGGATACCAGAGGCAATATCCAGCATGACCCCGGTTTCCTGGGGAAACAAAAGAAATATGGTAATCGGTTAATTTTAGATTCTTTAGACACTTACAAACACCACCAATCATATCTCTATGAATAAATTACTCAATATGTTAACCTAGCTGTTAAATATTTGGCAGGTTAATAATGGTTTCAGATTTTTATACCTCTTTTGTATATTAGGGCCATGATATCTCTAGGGTAAAAAAAACAAACAAGAAAGCCTCCATAGACTACCATTTTAGGCAATACTACTAACATGTAATTCCAAGACAGTGTCTATGTCGTTGACTCGGTCTAATGCTCTTTCAATATCCCGATGAATCTTTAATGACAACTGCCGCTCAATACCCTACCCGTACATTTCTATTCACAAATCCACTTTACATCTACAAATATATGTCCGAGATACCTAACTAAAAGTGATACTGTATCAAAATCTTAGCTTTATCTACATATAGTTTGTATACCGTTCACAGAAAACTATGATCAATTGTTACTCGTATGTGAATACAATACTAACAGTGTTAGCTTTTAGTTACTCGGCTTAGGTTCTTAGCATGTCGAAATGTCAACATGAAGATATAAGGGACAGTGAGGAAAGAAAATATACAAGTATAATTCACAGTAAATCTAGCGGGATATGCTATTCCAGAGTCTGTAATAACCAACTCTGGGTGCTTATGGCCGTGATGTGGATATTTCCCGATGTGGATAGTTTGACCTGACTAGTCTGGTTATGAGTCCCCCACGAATATCCCACGTCTCCATCATAGCTGGACAATCCTTCGCAACGCAGGCAAGGGATATAACCTTAGCTTCGGCGACTTCTAAATACGCTATGCTTTAGTCCATATCCCTTTTAAAATTTAAACTTTCTTGACAGCATACCTGGTTTTCGGTAACTTCGAAAGTCATAATCGATTCGTTTTACCTGTCATGTCGCCTCAAATGAATTATCCCTGTGTTCACTAAACAAACCTAAGGTCCCCTGATACAACCTCCGATAGCTCCGGACTATAGCCCCGAAAGGCCTCAATAACTGTCAGACAATATCGATGAGGACGCCCAACATCGAAACAATAACGAGGGTTCGGTATGTGACGAGCAATTTTGGCTATCAATGTTTACTGGGGACTTGACTGTGAGAACAAGTTGGCAGGGTAAAGGGAGGGTTAGTCGTTGCATAGTTGATGGTAGTATGAAAATCTTGGCTTGACTATAAGCTGAACAAATTTGAGAAGTTAACGTGCATGTGGGTGGGATTACTGTGATGTTTGTTGGATGCATTGTCGGGCTGTCGGTGTGGGAAGCATTGAAGCACTCTTCATGCATATGTTCCCAATGGAAATGCCATAGGCCAGTCAAAGTAGTCATTTGTAGATTCTGACATGCCAAAGTAGCAAAAAATGTCGCGTAGATAAGCACTGATAACGATCAGTTCCTAATTATGTATCGGCCCCTGCCTCATCGTCCAGTGTGTGAGTGGTTTGTGAGAGCTGAGATGACAGATCAGATTTCCATTGTCTGCTAGGAAATCTCATGACCACCCAAACAAAGTAATCGTCGCGAGGATGCTCGAGGGTATGTCTGTTTGCTTAAAGAGAAAGGGTTGCATTGATGGTATAAGCCAAACATAAGAGTTCCCTAGAGTGGAATTCTAGGCTCAAATTTCAGTCAACAAAATAAATCCGATAGCGCCGAATGGAACAAATATACCATGGTATGTGGCGGGGGTTTTGACGTAAAAGAAATGGTGGAGTATATTTGTTTGACATGAGAAGCAATGAACAAAATTGCAAAAATAACACCATGAAAATATTTGCTTCTGGTGTGAAATCTAGCCCGATTAGGAAGTATATATATACATGAACTAGAAGGGAAATTCATAAGATTATGAGTGAGACTTAGTTGAGAGACCCACCAAAGCAGGACTCAATATTCGAGCTAGGCAATATGGTGCGGCAGTGGTCAAGCCGGCAGTAACAGTTGATGAGGAGGTCTGCAGTATTGAACACTTATTTGCCCCGAAATAATGACGACCCCAGCTACATGTTCGCCTAACATGAACGCCAATGAACCAATAGCTTTAATGCCCTCTACCAATAACTACGCACTAGAGGCCAGATGAAAACCGATTGGTTGAATAAACGTGTATGGCTATTTCATGCTTGACATCCTTGATCTCGTAGACGTTACCTGGTCTTCACTATTTTCTCTTAGAATCTATTGGCAGTGACCAAATGAAATTGAACAATGACAATACTCAAATCTACCATAAACATCTGAGCCAACAACTAGCGTAAGCATAATTGTGAGCTTAAGACCGAAAGGCCGGTATGGCGAGACTATTATATTTCCCCAAGTAGTAATATCCCAATGTAGATATCGGGACGTCGGCCTCCAACTCTTGCATAAGTTTAATAGATATCCCTAGTCGATTTTCTTGGCATACCAACCCCATAATATGTCACACTCAAACTTAAGCTCGTCCCATGATCATCAAGATTATTCTAACAAAGCTGACTGTTCATGAACTCGCCGTTCTGCTTTTCACTTTCATTGTCTAGTGGATGTGTCCAGGCATGCTAAATGTGCGACAATTCACACCTGTTTAGCAAAGTAAAATACAGGACTGTAAAGAGGAACTGAGTGTTTCTCACCCTTTTGTGTTTGCAATACAACCTAATGGGATAGAATTCCATATCCCTCGCTATGCATAATTTGTACCGAGGCAGTGGTAGATACTATTTCAAATATTGCGATATCTCGGACAGAATATTAAGTAACGTTCGTGATATACCAATTGGTATATGACAGCTGGGAACTAGCCTGTAATTCTAGCCACCACCAACCCCATCATTCCAAGCTGTCAGGACTGGTTGATATTCTATCAGCAATACCATAGGCTGGACTACGAAATCAGAATGTTTGCTCCATATAGCGAGCTGAATTGGTACAATGAAACGGGAAATAGAGAATCTCTTGTCACAAACACTCGTCGTTATGGTTGACTAGGACAGGGCATGTTAAGCCCAGGTTAGTGGGCGAACCGGTGTAAAGGGTTCTTAGAATGTAGTTCATGAAGGCTGATGATGCGACTTGGAATGTAGGCGAGACTGGGATGAGGGATTATTGAAAAGACAGGCTTTAGACTATAGATTGAAAATGCACAATAGGGAACATTTGGAGGTAGTTAATGAACGATGATTAACATGTCTTGTGAGACTGCTATTTTTCATGTAGTAGCTCATAATCTTTCGTCGATAAACAAAAAGGACCCAAAACTCGGGTGGCAAGTTGTAATTTTCAGGTAATATAATAATTCTGTTGAATGAATTACTTAGAGCGGATAGTGTGCAAGTCATCACAATCACAAGATATTCCTCTTATTATTTTAAGATATCAGGTAGCCCCTCAATGTCACTTTCTCCATCAATAATCGCCCATATTTTGGGTATATATGAGTGGCCCTCGTGAGCCTTACAGGCTGCTACCAAAATACATTCCCGCCACCTGTATTTCTATCTAAATATTTTTATGCAAAGTTATATGGCCATTTATCCTAATAGAAATTTGGTCACTAATAGACAAGCATGTGATCCTAGAAAACAAAGGTCATTATTACAGTGACGTAATGATGGGATATAATAAACGCGACCTTTATCTTAGTATCATACTTATATCCAAAGATGGAATCTAGAATCGACAACTCTTCGGATCAGTACAGACCGGCGGCAGTATACATCCGTTCTAGGATAGAATAATCGATCCACTCTCAGTTTGAAACAACGTTAGAATTGTACATGTTTAACCTACCATTATCATGGCCATGAAAATAAACTTTGGAAAATGGTACCTTATCTAGCAAGGCAGATGCCTGTATTGCTACATTGACAGCTGTGGAAGTTCCTGGATCCATGCATTGTGTCATCAACCTTATAGATGGACCATTCCGTGCGTCGCACAATGTGGAACCTTTAATCGATCAATACACTACGTCTGTGATCTCGCAGAGCTTCATGATACCAGTATGAAACTCTTTCGGGCGCCCATTGGTGGGCGTCGTGTGTTAAACTTGTATAGTAATTGATATTGTACAAAAAGGGAAAAACAAGTCGAAAATGCGACTGCTTATTGGACAGCGCACTCGATGGCCCACTTATAAGTATTCGATACCTCAGTGGACAGGGATATAGGATCGTGATTAAATCATAAATCATTCTTGACCTAATTTGATATCAGGACATAAATCGAGACTATAATATTACTCATCTGGTACACAGTGCACTTAATCCTTAATTCCATAGTCTATTGATAAATAGAAATGGGCCTTACGGTACTTAAATAAGCTATGTATTCGTTCTAGCTAGGTTTAGTATTGTTAGCCTAGTCATTGTTACTGCAGCCATCAGTTCAAAGTTCTAAATGTGGTGTTGCATTTAAAAGAAGCTATGCTTCATCTGATATTAAGACTTACCAAATGGACTCAATGTTTATAAGCTGTTCTAGTGTACGAAGTATATTTACAATAACCATAGTGGTATCGGTCCATATAGGGAAACCAAATTTTATAATAAAATATGATGGAGACAAATTGTAGTGATATTGGCATGCCGGGTAAAGTTCCAATAACATGGAAAATTATACTTAAACGCTACAGCGTATCACGGCGGGCCATATTTCACAAAAAATAGTACAAATAGCAATGATGGTATGAATTATGTCAGGGTTACATTCCTCTGCATTTGAATTAGGTCGTGATAATATTTATCATCTACCCAGTATTGCTTTGCTATTATATCTCTCTGTTACCAAGTAAATGGAACAGTCTAGAGGCTATTTTAAACCAAATGGCCATTGATTGCAAATCCTAGCTTATTGGCATAACTAGACTACGTGAGGCGATTCGAGATAAGGTACACAATAACTTTTTAAAAAGAAATCACATCTAAGCATCGTAATGTTCCAGCACATATTTTATACAGCAAGATGATATGTGCGAGTGGAGAGACAGATGTGCTGGTCCATTGGTAAATGCATATGTTTTTGTACCACCTAAAAAACGAACTGGCGTACTAGTCTTTTATATGTACCACCCAAGTTAAGGTAAGTATGGGTCTGCGGGTTCTTTTTTAATATTGACTCCTTTCTTATAGTAAGTACAATACTTTATACCCAACTTAAGATGCTCAATGGTTAATGTGACTTCGGAGCGCTGCGGCTGGGGTCCCTCAAAGCCAACTTAGGCAATCCAATGGGTGGTCAACAGCTTTGTCAGAATTAAAGGATGTAACGAAATGTCCGACCAAGGGGCGCGGTATATGTTAGTGAATTATACATAACAGCCAGCCAATTGGTCTGTCTACCGATGCATGTTTTGCGAAATAATGGGTTCTAAGAATTAGTTGGTCTATGGCTCCATGCCGCTATTTACTAAATGGATATCAAGCTTTGCATAACTCCCAAAGTAAGCCTGCCACCCGGTAATCTTGCAGTCGATGATATGAATTGTGATTTATGTTGATAATGAAAACTTTATAGATATACACAGCTATATATATATAAACTAGATGACGTAGTTAGCGCTTGTGGTAGTCTAGCTAGTGGAGAAAGCCATGGCGACCATTCCAATGAGTACACCATTAAAAATTAGCATGCGACGAGATCGGGTGGTCGAGAATCTAATCGCGATGAGGAAATAGCGGATTTTTTTGGATTTTTCACAGGATATGCTAACTGTGTATGGGCTGATCCTATAAATCAACGGCAAGGAATAATTATTTATTGTATTGTTAGTACTGGAAATTGCTTGGACATAGGCCACAAGTTGGACGTCATTTACAGATGACACGAGAGACTTATTCACAGTCAGTATCGTTTTCTATGCATGCATATAGCTGATTTTATACACTAGAGCTTCGAGTTTCCCAGAGAGGAATTTATTTCCTCATATATATTTGTCCGTTGGCATATTCAATGGTGTTATACTTCATGAGTCACATATGTGTGATAGCAGATGTGATAGCCATCCAAATATGTGTTGATGGTACATGGAATTCTTTCAAAATGATCTCTTTTTAACAACCCTATTCCCAAGCCACAAATTACAGGTATGTACTTTCCTATTTAGATACTAGTGTACTTAAATTCTTAAATGGCATCACATAACCAAAAGTGATATCTTATAATCACTGTGTTATCAAGTTGCTTGCGGCGGTTACATGTTTGTCAATGGGATATGGTTTTCGGGTAAGTACTAGGACCCGCTGGAGGGTTGATAGCTGGACGTTAGCTATGTCTTCTAACAGACACATGTAGCAGAACATTCAAACATAAGAATCGCTTGAAAGTCGAAGTTTACTCTCTCGCTGAGGTCGGTTGGAGTCGTTACTAACGGGCTTGTTCAATGGGTGGCAATGTCTTCTTAGAACATCATTTACTAGCAGTTCTTTTTTTATATGATTAGCAACAATCAATATGTGCCTAATGTGTATGGCCCAACTGCATATCACACAAAATATAGGACTATGTGAAACCAAAGTATTCACCAAATTATCACATTTTCTGCCACATAAATGTAGTGCAATGACATAATGTTTCATGTGATGGTTGATGACTTCCAGTGTTTTTTGTGACTATCTCGTTTAGGTCTTTGCATATGGAATGTGAAGGAATATAAGTGAAGTCTAATATTTTTTTTGGTGTGATATGGAGCTCTCCCATAATTCGTCAGCAGCAGAAACGACGCCATGTTTTCCGAGGTTAAACTCCAAACCTAATAGTCATAGTAAGTGGCCGCGGGTCGTATATACTAATCTAGCGCAAATGTTGCATTGACCCACGCTATTATACTCGCCCTGCATATAAATTGAGCGTGGCCATTCTGTAGTTTTCTCAGCTTTGGCTCTTGTGAACAGATAGGACTGAGAGGGAATCAAATGTTTAGTAAACTGAGTTCATGAGCCACAGACACTTAATTGTTTGCTTTATGGTTTGACAACTACCAGCCAAAAGTACCAACGTTATCTGGTATGGTGTGTTTTATATCCCAATCATTCGGTTATGTTTTAGTCAGATAGGCTTGAGGATGGCGGCAGGATATACACAACTCAACTTGTAGGATAGTTTGACATCTGGATCTGGAGTATAGAGGCTAAAATTGAATCTGTTACGAATGAAACCATCATCCGTTTGCAAAACATTGGTTTGCAGGAAGTGCTCAACTTTGTGTAATTAATCGGATATCAATCCAGATGAACGACATATATTAATTGTGTCCGACCCAGCCGCTCTCCTTGACATGGTATGAAGGGACGTAAGACGGGTATAGAACTTGATTACGTTAAAATAGTACATTAAATCAATAATTTAGAGCTAAGCTAATCTAAAATAACAGTTGTCTTCTACTTCAACTCTCCAGTTGTCGATACAGTAGATCCCGTCAAGTCAAGCGAAGTAGGTATATTCGGGTTCGCCATCACAAGTCAATATTCTGGATGGGAGCGAATGAAGCCTGGAAGTAATATAACAAAAAAAGAAAAAAAGAAAAAAACAGAACTAGGTCGAAAAGGGCATTCCATAGAATAGGTCGGACCCTGGATAAAATAGGTGCATATTCGTGAGCAAATTCTCAACAGAGAAAATGTAAACCAATCAAAATGAGATCATCAGACTAAGACAAAAGACAAGAAATATATAATCAAAGAATGAGTAAAAGAAATAAGGTTTTAAACAGAAGACATGGATTTCAGAAGAATCATGACAAGACGCTTGGTATATCCCTTGAAAGAACGAAGAGAGCTAAACCACAGCATTTTAAAAGATACTTCTTAATTTTTATGCGCAATGCTCTTGAGGTTGGGAGTCCCCATCCTCTTCTCGTATTCCAAAATTCGAGCTAGATCCCGACGCTCTTCCTCACGCATCTGTCGCTCTTTCTCTGCGCGAAGAACCATACGCTGATGCTCAAGGACCCGGGTTTGCTGTAGGAGGGCAATGTGTTGTAACTTGCTAGTAAGAGGGAAATCAAGTTTTCCGGCGCGCAGTAATGCATCGATGCTTTTGGTACCATAGGCAGCAGCAATTCTCTCGATGGATATTTGAGTCTCGTAAAACTCCAAAGTCATGGGGCTATCAAAGATGGGCGCAAGTATAGGCGGCCGGGGCTCTGGGGATATGGTTTCCTTCGGAACAACGGGCTGTGGTTTGATATACTCGCTGTTGGTGCAGTCATCGCCAGGCTCACAAAACTGGTTGTTTTCATGGTATGTGGTTGTAGAGTAGATAGGGAGCTCCTGAAATTCGGTAGTAGACTCCAGCGCACCTGAATCTAACTCGATGTTGCCATTCTGCTTCGGGATGTCTGTTGAGAATCCCATTTCTAGTGACATTGCATCCCAATCAAAGCATTCATCCATGAAGGAGTTAGTTTGTTTTTTCTCTGTCATTGCTGACTGCTTTTCAATGAAACTAGTCATATCAGAAAGCTTGGGGGTTTGAAGGTTGTAAAGCATGAAGGTCCTTTCCTCATTTTCTAGATCCCCTCTTTCCCTTGCCTCTGCTTGTCGTCTAGTTATTTTATCCTTGACCGTCTTGATGACCCTCCTGTCCCTTAACAGTCCTGCCTCTACTTTAGCTCTCATTTGTCGCTCCTGTCGCTCTCTCATTTGCTGAAACTCTATGGCAGCAGCAATGAAGGCTTGTTTTTTTATTTGCTTGGGGGGCTCATGTGCAGCACGAGTGCGCTCGATCGTCCGGTTGAGGGTAACTGGCCGAGAATCAGATAAGGCGCGTTGAACAACTTCCGGTGTACGTTGGTGTGGTTGAACCATCTTGTGATAATATATTGAAATCCGAAGGGTCCGAGAGTGCTATAAATTATATGTGATACGCCGATGTTCTTGGAGTTATGTTAGAAGGGTGCTACTTGTGGGGCCGTGAAACTGACAAAATCCACCATCACTATCGGGTGCTGGGTGAGATGTGATATCTTGAAGCCAATGGAGTGTACAGTCATCGGGTAGTGAAGCATTCGTACCTAGTATCAAACAGAGATTAAAAAATCTAGAAATATCACATATGCGAAATATAGTGTCGTAAAAGGCTTGAATGTGTACGTCGTAACACAATAAATAGAGGCGAAGCACAAAAGAAATACACAGCAAGCAGTAGTAATCTGAATATAAAAGATGAGATGTCTATTGAACATTGATGGGTTAAACAACAGAAATCAAGGCTTAGAATGTGGGTGGATCACATAATATATACTATGTTAAACATTCATACTAGAGTCCACCCACTCCTCGACATCCTGTTACCTCATTATCTCATCGCTTCAGTATGGTCGTGTCGAGTATAATGTCGATCCAAAGAAGACGATAGGAACAATAAGATGCATGGGTATGATAGCTATAAACTACGTTATTTTATATATATACTATTAAATGAAGTATTTAATCCATCAGGCGACCCGACACTAAGGTACGCTATATAATTAACAGGATACGATAAAATCTGGGGTTTATTACGCACCAGTAAATTTATGAACTTTATTCAAAAGACAGTGACATCTTGTATTTGTAGAGAGCACTCATGAATGCGTACAAAAAGGAAAAAATAATGGTATTTTTTAAAAGAGAAAATAATTTAATCCAGATATTCATTTTCTTTCATTCATCTATATATTTAAATCACGTAGGTAGGGTAGAGTCGTGGTTATGTATTGTCGTAGACCCTAATTCTAGCATGCAGTTTATATAAATCAAAAATCAAAATTTCCAAGTGCCAATCAATATTCATCTTAAACAAACCCAAAGGGTTTTCAAAATAACCTTGATCTCCTTGGTATCCATAACTAATACCATATTACCTAACTATTGTTCCATACTTCTCAAATGCACCAGAATAGTCTACCCACCGGCGAAAATAAATACCTAATCCAGTATCTCTTGTCCGAGTAGACCCTCGTGGAAGTCTAGACCATTCTGCATGCACCTTGAAATCCACAAAGCCAAGATTGATATTTTCCATGGTTTAAAACATATATAAACATTTTGCAAACCCATGAGCTGTAGCAGGCAATTGAATAATTAATATGCGCCTATATGAGACATTGGGCAGTGTACATAAACGCTTCGCACCATTTTTCAGGGATGTGGTGGACCGCAGACTTGCGGCTGCTGTGATCACGATCACACTGGGTAATCTTGATAGTAAAGCTTAAGGGGCGCGGGATAGTGGGTGGAAAGTGGGGTGAGGGACACGGGATGCAATGTTGGCGAATTTGAAGAGGGTTTAGGTATGTGGTAGCCATTACTAGATGTGGGGATGGGATATTGCTGGCTGATTAGTTAGATAAGACCATAGAGAAGATCATGCGCTATATTGGAATATATGGTTGTGCTGGGGAGAATTAGGAAATCTATTAGTAACGTCATGCCTATACCACACAATTCTTCGTCTCACTAATGCTATTACTGCCTATATCATATAAACTTTGGGCGGCAAAAGTTCGCAAACTTCGTAATTGACTGTACATATATCGCTGTGGCTCAAAATCTTCAGGTGATCATCATGGATTGTACTTTTATATCATCCCGTGTGTAAGATTGTGCGTTCCCACTGCCATGAGTTTGCCGCGCGCCCTCGCAAAGGGATACAGTACAGCCATGATGCCTGAGTGTTGGGAATGAAACACTCTCGACGCCACCACATGCACAAGAAAGACATCCTAAAGAGAGCGGAACGACTGTTGGAAGCACAAGTGCATGTTTGTGATGGTATTACTAGGAGATAAAAATGGATATAGCTCAATATAGATAGGAAATTGGATACGGCGCCCTGTTATCGAGAACCTAAAGCGGGGTAAGGATACTAATGTACAGTCATTCTGGTAGCTATATGTGAATCATATCTGCTGTCGTGATCCTCAGTCTATTGTTCCAATATATATGGCCCATGTTATTTACACAAATAACTGTTTGTATCCTGATGTCTGACAATTATCCTTTGATAGAGGCATTGATGTAGTTTGCAATGGGCACACATCTGAAGTTAATACAAGTACAAGATATGATAGATCCCTATACAGGTATCGAATCCAATATTCTCAAAACACACTGATATATTGGCCTCGCAAAACAATTAGATCCAGAAAAGGCTAATTTGGAGTCCTAGAAACTATAGCATCTATCTTCTAGACTAAACTATGAGTAGTCCGCATCAAAGAGCCATAGTTATCAGTTGTATCCATACATATCTATAGCCCGATACACTCGCTCTACTGCAGAGTAATGGCCCAGATTTCACAGCAAGACAAAGACGGGATAATTGCATAAAAATGAAGACCGAGCCTGTCAATTGGTTGCCCAAAACTCTCTTCCAATATATGTTGCCAGGGGCGTCTTATCTACAGAATATAAGTTAGTGGTTGGTGCTGCCCCGTCACATTTAGCCTGTTGTCTATAATGTCCCGCTCTCAGAAGTCTGCTGTCTAAACTTGACTTCATCGTGCATTCTTCGGTCTATAGTGGTGGTTTCGTAGACAAGCCTTATCCTGGTCTCGCTGCTACTTGATATACATCTTAACAAAAATAGATCAAGATGTATGGACACCAAAGTGAGCCAGATCCTTCCTGCCCCGGGCTCGGAGCTCGACCATTTTTTGTTTCATCGAAAATATTACCGGACAAGTCTTACCTAACCAGCATACACCAGTTGTTTCCAAGACTCTGGCTCATCCAAGATCCAGTTGGTATATTCATAAACGTTTAGACCAATGCTTCCTGCAGCGAGACCAGCACATCCCAACCTTATGGTCAAAGTGGTTATCGCTATCAGGGACATCCATGTTCGTTCAGTGGTGATGATGTGGCAGTATACATGATACACTTGGAACAATAAGAATATCGTCTAAATTCCATGGCTAGTGCAGCGTAACAATCTATGTTGGATCCTAGAGGCTCTATTGTTGGATCTTTCACTGGCATCATGTGGTGCTTGGGCTTCGGGCAAACACGACATGGTGGCCTCGAAGGAGAGAAGACAAGAGCTAGGCTGGAATGATTGAGAGCGGGAGGACAAAAATTCAAAGAAGTGTTCTTCTTTGCTCAGTTTTGAACCCATGACTCGTATTGTTTGAAACTTGGAATTAGGGTAGCATTATTGTATCCAAAGTGAGCAAGTATCATAGCTATTTTCTTTTTTAATTCCGCAGTTTGAACAATCACTACGATATATTTCTAACCCATGTATCATATTTTATTGACTTCCAACATGACGTCTGCCGTTACATTTGTGGCATCACTGACCCCAATACCGCCTACACATACTGCTCAAAGCTCTTGGTAACTGCTCAGCGTAGTACCGGGCGGTACCTAAAGAATATCCCGATGTTACAGGCACTAGACATCTGCCGTATAAGTGGCCTGCGGAACGCTATGCGCCCAAGGCACGCCTTATAGCAGTAGAAGATTGTTAACAACAGGCTAATGAATTTTCTTCATATAATACAGTTTTACGCAAAGTGGAGATAAAGACCGTATTTATCTTGGGTTATGCTGGTACAGTGGAGATCCTGTCAGAACAGGAATTCAAGGGGCCACAACTTCAGATAGTGGCAATACTCAGATGGTTTCTGTTTGATGGGCCACTGTGGAAATCGCTAGAAGAGGAACATTTGGATATTCTGTTGTTACATGCTGTTCGTCATGGGCTCTACACGTTGAGCTGGGGTTTCTTCCCTTTAAAAAAAAATCAGGAATTTATTGTGATATTCTTTAATTTTCCAATTCACATTGGCATATAGAGTAGTAGGTTTTGCTTTCGTATAAGATGCCGGTCTTTCCTGACACCGGAAAAGACACAAATGCTACGAATGGATCTCAATTTGAAAGAAAAGGGAATATAATGCCCGCCATGCTGAAATTTTGGTATTGATGCCATGGATATATTGTAGGATCATCGAGGTAACAGGAGTCATATCCTTTCAGCACCGGAGGAGAAAAACTGTGTATACCTGTATTATTTTACCCCCAAAAAGAAAATTATACCATAGTATGAAAAGTTACGCTGTGGAGGGAGCTATGAATTGCCATCGGTAACTGTGGCCTTATTTTCTTCTGGTTTACTAAGAAAGCCTCTTTGCTAGGGGCAGTCTTTGGAACCGAGTGCGCCGGAAGGAGGTGGAATTTATATATAGGTTACGCACTCTAGATATCGGAGAAGTGTATATAACGAGGTATTGCTCAGCTGAATAGTGGGTTGGGGTTGTTCGCAGGCCATGCGGCGCCACTAATGCACTGACGGTTTTGAGGATAGTAGAAGATAATCTCGAAATGTTTATAGACTTTTCTCACGTATAGGCTGAGACATGAGGTTAAAGTTCCTATGCGTCTTTTGGAGTAGTCGTCGTTACCATGAAGAATAAATACCCATAAGTAGAAGCCGAAAGTACTTGAACGAAGATAGGAACTGTCACATAATACTACATAGCATCAGATCAGATTCTTCGATGCCCTGTCATTGAGCAAGGACTAACACTAGTTTTGTGTGATGCAAATTGGTGATTCAATACCACCAGTATCCAACTATATTGTGAGGATAAGTTGAAAATTCCATGTAGATAAATTGAAAGAAACCAAGAAAATAAAGGAATCCTATTTTTTTTTCTTTTAAAAAAAGAGCATTTTCATGAAGAGCCCACTGAAAGTATTTTCCCTCGGCCGATATACAAGTTATCAATCATAGCACGCCTGGCCCTTCTGGCAATTAACCGGCGTCTAAACTCAACAGTCGGAGCCCTATATGCTTATGACCTGTTGCAGTGTTTATGTCTGAGTATAACGAAATGTTTAGTGACCCTGCCTCCAGGGCGGATTGTGTTGGGCAAGGTTGGTGTATGCTTTGTGGATAAGATATGGAACAAACAAGCCTGCCAAAAGACCTAGAGGGAGATCATCTATGTAAGTAGCATGACACGAGGAAGATCATTCTGTCATCTGTAATAACAAAATAATCGTCTGGTCATGATGTATTAGTCATGGATGACATCGTTATTGAAGGACATGCACTGTTCAAGTTGGGTTTGTGGGAGGCATTTAATCAGTGTAAGTTTATTTCGTCTGCTATAGAAGACCTGGTTAATGTTGGGTACACGTCAGTTGTAGGATTTGAGGATGCCAGTCTGGCTACAAACCCAATACTATGCATAAGCCTGCAGGTATCTATTAAAATACCTGCTCAACTACCGGCTAGGTCAACACGCAGATGGCATATTTTTGCCTTATAAGATATGATCTTATGGCGAAATATATCGCAAGAAACGACATATTACGGTCTTGGTGGGCCTGTAATTTCTAATTCTAATATGGTATCTTCTTTTGACCTCTCACAGGCTACCTAAAGAAATATAATATTAAAATCCTGTCAATGAAATGCTTCGAAAAGCCTGTTGACAAGTCTTTAGCTAGATGATTCTTGGGGCCATATCTGAATCTCAAAACACCAGCCAACGCATATTCTCTTGGCAAAACGAGGCACTGGCCCCCTTTTGAATCTCGACACAGAGGCTTTT
Source organism: Catunica adiposa (assembly GCA_001640685.1). Taxonomy (NCBI): domain Eukaryota; kingdom Fungi; phylum Ascomycota; class Sordariomycetes; order Microascales; family Ceratocystidaceae; genus Catunica; species Catunica adiposa. Next base: position 229,524 of record LXGU01000012.1, read on the forward strand.
TGTGTCTATGGATGGCAACGTGTGTAATGCTTTTATTTTTGCTTGATTTTTCATGGCCAGCTCAGGATATGGGGTCGCCTATCAGTATAAACATTAGAAATCCTCTAAATAGTCTCTTCTCATAACGAAATGTGAAGCAATATTGCCAATGCATGTATGATGTACATGTCAAACGTCAATAGAAGCAGTCAAGGAAACATCACAAATCTTAGCAAGCTCGGCGAGGCCGCAGAGGGTAATCCCAGTTCAATGTTGTTATGAATTGTTCCAATGGTATTATCGCCCAGGGGTTGAGACCAGGGGAGTAGACATAATGATAAGAGGTTCGGGACCCGGGTGCCATTGTTGAGGCCGTAACTTGGTCATTGTGAGCTAATAACGCGGCAGTGGTTGCCTCGCTTCAACAGGATCTGTAACTGGCATGAGTTAATGGCGGAGGCAAAAGATGTCAGAAAAGTAATTTCTAGGATCATACTCCGGGCGGTGAGGATGTGTCCTATGCTTTGACCCATAGTACAGTGCCGTTAACCTCCAACTTCGAATCGTAGTAATCCTCTCGGGACCGTAGGAAAAATCAATATCCAGTTACCGCCGCATTGTTTGGTAACCTGTCCTGGCCTGTTGATACTTTTACAACGATCATCCCTAAGTGATAGCAGGCCTTCTCATTCAGATACAAATCCCCAATCCTGCCCACCAATACTACCCAGGACCTTTGCCGCTCGGATATTGTGGTAGCCTAGGATAGACTCTTTTGGGAATTATCGTATTGCCCAAAGGGGGAGCTCAGCTGGTTGTGAGGTGTCATGCTCAATGACTTACTATTGCTTGGGTCATGATTCTACCCATTCGTCAGACATCTCTTCCCAAGATAGCTCCAACTAAGCAGTTGTGCCGGTGACTTTGAGACAAGAATATGAAACTGATATCGGATCTCAGGAATCTCGTGCGAAATAAATATCGGACGTGGGTGATATAGCCTCATTACAATTATTTCTACGCAAGTGAATGACCTAATCCTTTTTTATCCTTGGGTATTCAAGCCGTTCACGAAATGGTTGTTCCAGCCAGCTGGGCCACCTTGACTAGGTATACTGGGAACTCATTAACAAGTCTTATGCTTGTGAGGCACATGGTGAAGTTAGATTTCCTTTTGTTCCCAAGAATCGTGCAGGCTTTCGCAGCCGTGCAGCATCTAAATAAACACTTGGTCATGCAGTCAATATTGCAGGTATGTTACTGGTAAACTCGCAAAAAGTTCGGTTCTCATGTGATGGTGGCGGCCCGCTTGCTCCATAATTCATCACCCGTTGTTTCATCAAACTAGAATTTTCAACATTGAATAAGGACAAGTGGGAGCACACGAGTGATATTGGGGGCTGAGTTTACAGGGTTCTCCCTGGAGTATACACTCTCGATGAACAAGATATGTGCTCGGGATAATACAAAATAATCACTTTTTACGAATCACCGGCAAGTTCTACCGGAGGACTAATGCATATTTCTTTTCTTTACAAATTCTTCAGCATAAGGCGCACAAGGAGCATCAGAGGGAAGCCTTTATCGTCTCCTAGTCACAAGGCTGCTCAGCATCCTGCGGAGATGGCCACGACAACCTTCTGAGCGATCATGGACCCTCAGAGATTGGGATGAAGACCCTTGGTATAATAAACAAGGAATGTCTGATTCGCTGAAATGGCGAACCAAGATTTTTCTATTTAGAAATATTAATATGAGCAGCTTAACTTTGGGTTAAAAGATTGCGAACCACTGGTCAAAGACAGACGGTGGATGGGTGGCATATTGAATGAAATGAAAGCGGAATTAGACCTGAGGGATGTGGAGAGGGTGGGTAAGGTGATTGGAGGTCTGATGTTTCTGTGGGTAAAGATACATCATGCAATAAACAAGAAAGTATGGTTTTCAACATGCCAATACAGGGTACAAGTATTCATGCAATCACGTAGTTGTCAGATGAGACCCTGGCAGAGCCATGGAAATACGCATTCAAAATGGAGGCCTTTATTCGGCGAAGTTTATATCTCGGACTTGAATAAACTGAAGTCATCACTCCTGTAGTCTCAAACTCTGTGAAGACCTAGGCTTATCCCCGCCTTCCACTTCATCATAGGGTAGATGTCCTCTCTGGTAGAGATGGAATTTCCTAGTCGAAGTCACATGCAACGTCGTCGTCGTCCTCGTCTCCTGAATCTCCGCAGATTACAAAGTAGCGATGTTCTCTTTTATCGAGGCTCTCGGGCACTCCTCTAATGGACCACTATCATATCCGAGAATTGGGGCCAACCCCAGGATCTTCACAGAATCTATCGCTTAGCTATCTATCCACCAATTGCCACTCTTAGTGGTTGTTCTGCGCTCTAGCTAACTCTGCATTGGCCATACATTTATTGCCATCTGCCCATTGATGGTCAACCTTCTCTGCCTCATTGGCTCCTGACAAAATTTCCGCAGCAATCGGCCGAGTTTCATGATACCGGTATCCTTTCAATCAGCTGGCAGGGTCTTGTTTATGCCTTTGGAAATCCTAGGAGCCGTCCCATGACCTAGGAATGGCGGTAGGACTGTATTTGGGGTCTCGGTAGTGAATATATTGTCTCTAGGTCTCAACCTGTACTAATTTTGAGGTCTCCTGGGCGTAATGGAAATACTTAGGTGGCCAATTGTTGGATTTAATGAGTGATAACGGATGATTTTAAGACTCGTTTATGGGCTCAAACAATATCACCACTTTGGTATTTTGGGTGTTCGGGAATATGGCTGCATGCTTGGCATACATCTACATAAATATTTTCTGCTGAATGCCGACCTTCGCCTTGGGATAAATACTGTTCAACATTATGATATTGCAATTAATTATCTAAGCGCAAAAGTATACGATACTGCATAACCTTTACAATTCGTATCATAGCATTCTGTGTATGCGCAAGTATGGTTGGATGCAGAAATGCGAACACGGCAATAAGTCGGCCGGAAAAACATAAATCTCAAGTTCTTCTTGGGTCATGTAGGTACCTTTACGGCCGATTGACTAGTTTCAAAACTAGTTGACTTCTATAGAATCCATAGAGATCTTCAACATTTAGTCCCAAGTATTCAAAGCACAATAAGCGGCCAGCACAATGCGCCCGTTGTCTCCATGAATCCATCAACTTCCCCAAAGAAGCTCCGATCTGAGATACCCACGCAAAGAGAATTTCGCATGCCCTTTTAGGCAATCAATCAAAGTAACACGACTCACTCAAGTCCCTAAAACTGATGGTAATAATCCCGGAGCTACGGCGATACACTAATTAGGGCCTAAAGATCTTCGTTGCCAATGATAAGCAGCAGCAGGCTCTGGGCTGCCATAGACGCGAAAGGTTTCTTTCGGGCGACTGAACATGGAGGGAAGGAAGATACACGTGCGTAGCGAGGTGGAGGCTGGATATGGTGAATCTGTGTGTTGCTACACAAAACGTTGAAGAAACGAAAAAGCTTGAATTGCGGCCTGTGTGTAGCACCCAAGCAAAGGTTCTAGAACTTGGTGGGCTTTAGAGAGCTGAATGTCCGGGAGACGAAAGCTTGAAGAGTGGGGTATTATGAGTTTTCATGACTTGATGTGAAACTCATATCCAAATGATGTGTCGGCGACTATGTTTCTCCGCAGTAGGATTAGGATGGGCCAGTAGTAGACAATGCCGAACCCCCATTTATTAATCTTCAATAAAAAATCTGTACATTTTTGGCATTATCTTTGACTCCAATGTTAGACCAGCCAGTTTCTTGATAGATCCATACTATCTTATTGAGTTGATCTCCACTCACCGATCCGATACGGCCTTCAGCCTAACCCTGCCCTCGTATATAAATACCGAGTATAGCGAGGCCCAAGCATTCTAATCGGGAGGTGACTCGGTGCCAGCAATAGAAAATGACCAAGATATCCGAATAAATAGGATCTACATATCTCTATCAAGCCTGTCATCAGATACTCAATTCAATATAGCTATCGAATACACTGCCTGCTCGATCGCACTTACACATCCGGTTCATGACCAAGAGGAACCATTTGAGGCCCGACATCAGGCACTCAGATTTTCCCATGTCAAGCCACAAAGACCGGACCAACACTTGACAAATACATAATGCAATAAAGTAAACTGGTTTTAGCTAGGGCAACACGGAACAAGAAAGAAAGACCGTAAAGTTGTCCCTGTATCATCTGCTTCAAGTTCAAAGATCCTGTTGGCAGCTCGCTTCTATCTGGGAATGTGTGAGATGTAGACTAGCCTGCATGTGCCATGTCGAGTCAGGTGAAGCGAACTTGAGATAACTTGCCAGTTGTCTAGCATGTCTTAGTGGTAGGAACAGGCCAAAAACCTAGCAGTTAGCAGCTATTGTGAGGTGATATCATGAAGAGAATTGCCCCATCCAATGAGATTTCCTTTTTTAGATGCTTCAGCCGAATGGATTGTTGGAATCCCGGTCGTATTATTTTGTTGAAAAGACACCCGACCTCCAAACAATGAGGTAATTCCACTATTGATTTGCGCCTAATGCCCTAGATGAATTTACTGTATATAATAAGAATTCGCAATAGCGAGAACCAGAGCACAACTCATACCTCGCGTCTGGTTGCCCGCTGGTATTCTTTCTGATGACTCCGATGACCCAGACTGAGTCCGATGGGATTATCCCGCTTTCATCCCTTCACCTCGATTACCCACTTTCGTCCCGTTATCCCGTCCTGTAATATGTTCCTCAAAGTAGCGGTGAGACCTACACGGCTACCTGCAGTAACATGTAGCCACAAATCGGTCGGCATCCCGTGGCGACGCGACCATGTGCATTTACTGTGTAACATAGCTTTCCCGTCTGCAGTGATGCCGTAGATAACATGAAATAGATATGGCGTATATTCCATGTATTCCATGGTACGTAAACTTAGAGATCGAGAAGTGACATCAAAGCCCTCGAAACCGTGATAATCATGTACTTGTTTGAATTGGGGATGTGGGGGCATCTGGCCACATCTGTATCAATTACTACTTCCCATTTGATATTCTCAAAAAAAGATATCACTGATACGTCGGGACGCTGATCAGCTGGTGTCATGTTATCATTGTCTGATCGGTCTGGGCCTTGATCATTATATTGAGATATGCCATTGGTATCTCATCATCATGGAATACTCTTGGGATAACATTTGCAATAAAGCCTATTCTGTACGTCTAATCACATAAAATAGGAGATATCTTGGAGATTGTTTGATGCAAACACATCACAGAGTGGCACCCGTTGATGTCACATTCTTATGATTACCAGACACTGTTTTCAAGTGATTACAATTAACGATACTACTTCTTACTCCTTCTACTGATGAGTATTTCCCGTTTTCAGATCCCAAACATGGCGACCACCACACGAATACAATGAGACCACTTCGCTTAGCCCCACCTCCATGTCCAACAGTCACTCTAGCCGAACAAAGAACCAAACAATCAGTCTCCAAAAACACTCATAGCACAAATGATCAGCTCATGCATTGCATTTTATGCATCCAAGTTTGTCAACACCTCGAAAGCTTATCCAGATCTGCTCTTTCAGCTTATTCTTCAGCTTCGTCATCGAACCACTCTTCATCCACATGCTCGATAACATTCGTTAACACCTTGCGAACACGTTCACGATAGTCCAGCGCGATTCTTTGATTTACCATAAGATCGGCGATGACATCTTCAGGGACATCAAAGTCGTTCTCCTCGAGCCTCTCTAACTGTGTTTGTGCCTGATCCATGATGATAGCCATAGTTTGGTGGAGGATAGGCTTGAAGTTGGTGGGGACATCGCCAGTCAAGGCTACCTTGAGAATCGCCTTGGTCGCTTCAAGAGCTGCGTTTTCTTCAGTTTTTGGTATATCAATCTTCAGGGCCGTGGCGACGTCTGGGAGATTTTTCTGGGCTTGTATGAGTTTAATGATAAGCGCATCCTCAACATAGGAAAAGCCATTTAGGACCTTGGCGCGCTCATTAGGCTTGAGGATAAGTTTATGAGCGATTGCCTTTGATCGAGGGTCATGAACCGGGTACAAGGAGAGGAGAAACTCTACCGGCTTAGAATTTGGTCCAGCTCCCATCTTTGGTCTCAAGTGTACATAATCGTTATGAAAGTCTGCGGTTTCGTCCATCATAAAGCCGTAACTGATTAATAGCTGCGTGTTGGTTTTGTTGCCGTAGTTATTGTAGACTTGTTCACCCTCCCTATGTCCCCGTGCAATACTTAGAGTGACTGACTGTGTCTCCTCATCTGGTGTCCATGAAATTGGTGATGCCATATCATGGTTTCCAATATCATACAACGGAAGGAGAAGCGAGAAGCCATCCGCATCCACGGCCTTGCCACCCATCTTACTCTCCAGTGCCGCAAAATTTGGGATCACAAGAGAGGGTGTGAAACTGCGCGATGTGAAAATGGCATAAGCCCATTCGTAGAGTTTGAATGTGTATGGTGATGAGTTACCATTGCTTGAGTTTGAAAGAGCGTCCTGGGAAGCAGAGAATTCTTTGATGAGCGTCTCACGAATATCTTTCAAGGCAGAGCCAATGTTTGTCCCATCAAAGAGGTCGACATCGTCTTCAGGCCAGAGGGCCGGAAGAGAAATATGTCCGGGTTGGGGGAGGGCGGCAATGTAGGGGTGCCAGAATGAGGCCGGGCCAGCAAGATACTGCTGCATGAGGAGATATCTGGAGAGTATATGGGCAGGAACATTCTGGATGAATGACTTAGGAAACGGGACATTAATGTCCGAACTTGCGTGAGTCTTAGATGACGATGGGGGCGAGCCGTACGGGTTGCGAAAAGGCGAAGGAACCGGATCGAGGGTGTTAAGGAACGACAGACTCAGAGACATGGGACAGGTGACGATCCTGTCATTGGGAGCAATGTCCGATTTGGCAAAGAAAGAAGCTCCACTTTCGGGAGTGACCTTGATCGTGACAGAAGGGTTGAGAGTCGCACCATGAGTTGTAGCCCATGACGTGAGAGCATCATAGACCGACTGTGACGTCATCGCCGGCGGTTTTGATTCTTGATGCTGAGGCCTCTATGCGGGATAGTTAGAGGGATAATGTATAAAATAGTGAGATAGAATTCTAAGAAGAATACAAAAATTGATAGATATGAATATACCGATTGATAATTGATAGTACAAAGTCACGTCGTTATGTGAACCTACTGCCATTACTGATTTATCATGTTCTGTGGAACCGCAGGTTTTGCAAACCCTGACCTTACCATGGCAAATTATCAAGACCCTAATTGCATAACCCTATATGACATCAATATCTTTGTAGATGTTCATGACAATTAATGTAACTTCCTCAATGGAATGTAACACAAACTCCATGTGTTTCGAGTCTACCAGAGAGTCAATAATATATGCACAGAGTCTCACCTTCATCGGTCAGACAAGATCAAAGACATGTGTAGCACCTGTGCGACATAGCGGCCATACTTTAAGACACTGAATAAATGACATCGGAAGCTTCCGTATCATAGAGGAAAGTGTGTCACGTAGACAAAACATACGATGGCATACCTGGGGATTAGACCATGCTCAAGATGAATCCATAGTTATTATTTTTTATTTTTTATATAAATGGAGGGATATGACCACTAGGAGTTATCAATAGTTCCGTCAGTCTTACAATATACATCAGAATCTAGAATGAATCATCTTCACTGGATAAGTCTCTTTCTCACTCCAGTGGCTTGGGCCGTGGCAATCATTCCGGACTCGCCCACCATGCGATATACCCAATATACCAACGGGTCATCTCCCCTCAATCCTACCCAGCCCAACATTGTTGATAATATTTGGCAATATGCTGGTTGCTTTGAAGACCTTGTCAACGGCCAGCGTTTACTGTCCGGTAACCGGACGTCATCGCCAAACATGACCATCTCATACTGTGCCACCTTTTGTTCCACTGGTACTTACAACACAGGTCCCTTCAACTATATGGGACTTGAGTACGGCAAAGAGTGCTATTGTGGCTGGCATATTCCCACCAATCTATCTGCTCCTGAAAGCGAATGTAATAGCAGATGCAGCGGAGCACCTCAAACCTTTTGTGGAGGTGGCCGACGGATGTCAATTTTTAAGAATATACAACCAAACAAAGAACCGCCAGAGCCCTATCATGTGCCGACTGCCGGTGGTTTTACCTGGGCCGCTTGCGTTCTGGAAGGAAGGAATCATCGAATTTTGGACGAGGCTGCCTGGGTGTCAGACAACATGACAGTGGAGGGTTGCGCAAGCTTTTGTGCTGGATATCAGTATATGGGAGTACAGTTTGGCCGTGAATGTTATTGCGGAAATACGCAAAAAGAGACGGCAATAGGGGTTAGTATTTCGGAATGTGATATGCCATGCAAAGGGAATGTTCAGGAGTATTGTGGAGGGGCTGTGAGGCTCGACATGTATTTCTTGAATACAGGGAACTTTTCCATTGGAAATCAAACAACTACAACAATTTCAAGTAGGGAGCCAGTTGCCGTTTCCACAAACTTGGCGACAACATCTTCATTGATTTGGACGTCGAGGTGGGGAACGAATGAGTCTTCATGGGAAGGTGCAGGATCGGGGACCGAGACAGGGACAGGAATCGAGATTAACACAGGAGGAACTATGGGATCAACTGTATTCACGAGTCTGATCTTTCCGACCAAAACCGAAGGGACTGTGCCGACTGTCATACCAACAGGAACAGAGACCTCAGGATTTACGACAGGCTTGACTGTATCCATAATAGTTCCTAGTGGAACTGGCAATGGAATAGGAAGTTCATCCTCGTTGAACTGGAACACGACATCCGCCCATGAAAGTAGCGCAATTGGGTCGATGATAACAACCTCCTCACATTTCACATCGCAGACTTATGGTATGGAATCTCTTTTTAACTAACTGAGTTCTGCTAACTAACATAACACCTAGGGGATTATGACGCCACCACTACTACGACTATCCCATCTCTCAACATTACCTCGGGAGGGTCTAGTGCTGAAATGACTACAATCTCTAATAGCAATCTTCCCACTTCGACCTCTCCTCCACCAATGACCTCAGCCTCTGAAAGCCCCCCCTGGGCTTCGCCTACCCCAACTAACGGCTACTGGTATGTCGGCTGCTACCAAGATAACTCGGACAGTCATGCTCTACCCCTTTTACTCGCCAATAACTCAATGACTCCGGAGCTGTGTATCGCCATTGCAAACTCTCTATACAGCAATGCGCCTCGTCCGACTAGCAAGTACCCGTATTTGTATCTAGAATATCACCATGAGTGTTATGGGGGTGTCCACTGGGATCTTAAGGGAAGGGCGGCTACAACGTTGATTGGTACAAAGGCTTGTAGAGATCACTGCTATGGCAGTGTCACGCAAGGAGCAGATGGTGTCAAGACAACAATGACGAAAAACTACTGTGGTGGGTGGAGGATGTTTGATTTGTATGCTTTGTCTACAAATACAGTAGAATTCCCTGGAGGCCCTATTTCAACATGGACACCAGAGTAATTTAGAGATATTACTCTGGCATTCTGTATCGATTAGAGTAACTGGTTGTTTAGATAGGTCCACATGAGGTGGTACATAGTTAATGGATATGGCTAGCCTGGAGATTTTCAATCGGTATGATGCAGGCTCACAGCCCAAACCCATTCTGCGGGTACTAATAAGCACATTCTCATCCATATTATTCACTACAAGATGATGGTTACGTCAATGGGACACGGTGTATATCTTTGCTTTTTTGTTGGAAGATAACGACATACTAGAAAGATATTGGCTCATGAGATCACCTAGAGTATCGGAGGATGTTACCGTAAGACACATGATCCACATGATAACACATTGTCTCTACTTCAGTTCTATGCTTGTTTCAGGTATACCATACCTTGAATTCTGGCCACACCTTCACTGGATGAGCCTGCCGCGGAGTCCTTTCCGTGTTGGATACATCGGCTTGAACTTCAGTTTCTCATCCTTACCATTCAGAGTGAAATTCATGATACTGTCTAGACTCTCCCTCATGCTTACCTAAAAGGCTGGACCGTTATCAGCAACGCAGCCTAGAGTCACATATTGCAGAAGACTACGTGCCAGTCACCTCGGTCATCAAATCATGATACGATGGGCTCCCTCTGAGAGTGTGGTAACTTCAAGGCTACGTCATGGGAAAACACTGGTTGCTATGGTGTGTGACTTGGAACAGGCACCAGCTGCTATATGGAACGCCCAGATTTGATATATTGACTACCATCAGTTAGCATCGTAAACTAAGCGGAATATTGTCTGGCTTTCATGGCCGGTATTGAGCTGCAAGTCTTTCGGCACAAGTGAAAGTAAGTTAGAGATTACGAGGGGGTAGTGTTCGTTGCCATAGCTAGCAAGTGCGTTAATGGAGAGCGATTTTCTACTTGCCTGGTTGGGGTGATTGGTTTGAAGCCTCCACACGGTACATACATCACATGAAATACTGATAAAGCTCTGATTAGTTGGAAGTTGGACTGATAATATGTGCAATCATATCCAAGCACTTGGCTTTTCTTTTAATAGTACTTGCATCGCAAATGGCATAGCAATTCGCTTGTTAATTCTTTACATGGGTTCAGTTTCAAGTCTATCCAACTACAACACTACAGACAGTCGAAAGTCCCCGAGTCTTCTTGTGGCTGGCCCCAACCACATCCTGGTATCTTCAAATATTAGTCGGGCGTCGTTCGAAAGTGGAGCCCTCAAGTGTGGCTTATCGGGGGTTTCTCAACCCTAGATACCATGAATGTAACTCTTTTCTCTGAAGAAGTCTGCCTTGGTCTGGACAGGGAGAGATTTATGTGAGCCTGACCGAGACGAAAATGGCACGCCGGTGCTGGAATAATGATGACCAGCTAGGATCATGAGTCAATCTTACTGTCGATACACATAGATGTGGAATATCGATGAGAGCTTAGGAATAAAGAAAACCCATTAGTATCCTGGCTAGCAACATTCTTCCTCGTATATTAGGATCGCAGTGTTGTACAAGTGGCGACTTATGACATCGGTTGGTTGTTGGCATTAGGCAGATACACACCCAAATGTTGAATACCGAGCGGATGGCCATTGCTAGGAGTGACATAATTTACGATGATCGCCCTTTTCCCGAGCACGTAGCAAGCAATGCGACAAAAGCCTGGTTAACCTTAAGTAACATCGTGCATCGATTCAGGGACACCGCGTCCATATATTTTACCCCATCCACCACAATAATCTCCCCGCAAACGATTGTTTGTGGCGAAGCTACCATTGATGGACTCCTCAAAATCGAGGTAGCGCTTGTCAATGAGATCGATAGCCCAGAAAATCTGACCGGTCTTCATACCCATGACCTCGCTTGGTGGTCCCTCCTTTATCCGCAGTCAAAATACCACCCAACACCACAGTCTCCCTCTTCAGTGTGTGCTCCGCCGACTTTCTATGTAGGCTTGTTTTCAAGGGAGGGCTTTTTTTTAAAAAAAAAATTAGAAAATCCGATGGAGGGTTGTAAGCACATTTAGGCTAGTGGAGTTCGATTGACCGTGGGTGCCAAGTCACCAGTACACACAATACTCTTTTCCACCAGGCTCAAATGCAAGACAGTGGGGACACCCGCTGTTTTTTTTTTTACAATGTCTAACGGTGAGAGGTTATGGTGGGAGACATTAAGGCCTTAGGATCTCTTTCAAAAGTCAAACCTGTACGGTATGCTTTGTTGCTTTGTGTTTGGATTTACTGGGTGGACAGTACAGGGCAGTGGCGGACAGAGATTAAGGACACACACACAAACCAAGCGATGAGACAACGCAGAAAGATATCGAGCCTGGAGGAGGAGGCTTTGAAGCGATTGGGCCATTGGGTTATGAGGTTTGCGGCCAGAAAAATGAGAAGAGGCCAGTCAACGTCATTGGGTTTTGCAGATTATGGAACAAATCTGCAAGACAAGCCACTATTTCGTTGTCTTTTTCTCTTGTTATCTCTACTTGGCTGGGCTCCGAGCTCTTGAAAACAAAACAAAACAAAACAGAGCAAGCCAAAGTCGGCATCGCCGCGGGCTCTTGGATTTCATGGGTGTAGACGTGGATCTTATCACAGTATTGACGATGGGCTCTGGGCTGCAACTTCTCAAGTCTATTGACAGCCAAGGCAGATAGTTTCAAGAAATAGGCACCGTATTTGTGGCGCTATTCTCTCCACCATCAATCTCTCGTTGCTGTGGCGTTAAAGTAACCAAAAATCACACTAGAATCGGAGTGGCGATTTGAAATCCGGAGCGGAGTGGGAAATTTTCGGGGTGGGAAATTTGTGCGGCACAGCAGAGGCCTCTTCGTACGAGTGGCCGGGATTTTGCTTATGCTCTTGATAGTGAAGAGGGACATGAGGCTGCGGCCTGGGGACTAGAACATGGATGGGGTGGCGTTTCCAGTGTGGTTGTGTTACCGCACTGTGACTATCTAGGAGCGACTGGTCTTTGACAGGAAAACCAGGAGAAAGGCATAACTTAGGCTTACTGCTTGGTGACAAGATGATATTGGTTACTGTCATGTGGTGGTAGTGGGGGGG
>LXGU01000012.1:242170-264534 GCA_001640685.1 Catunica adiposa
GGGGGGGGGGGGGGGGGGGGGGGGTGGAAACTGTGGCCGCAGCAGATGATGATAGTTAGTGCACGCATTAAAACTACAGAGGATAAGCCGCTATATGATGTAACTATAGAGGGCGTACTGCCTCTTGTTGGAAGTGCAAGGACGGACAAGACCATCTTCAGGTGCAAGGTTTCTCCAGGGATGTCTGTGTACTTTTCAGGCTAAGATAGAACCCATATCTGGCACATGCAGACGACAACTAACTTTGACTGGGATTTTATATTTACACGGGGTGTGAGTATCACGCACAATCATGACGAAGGCACCAGTGACTGTAAACTTACAACCGGGGTCTGGATGATGCTATGATTCCTGTGCCGAGAATCTTATCATTGGTATAAGAACTTATATATCCCACCTCTTTGCCCTCTTCACTTCTACAGTCTCCATCTCGATCACTGCTCACCACTCACAACTACAATATTTAAATATTCTCATCAAGTCTTTATCATCCACAACAAAGAATACAGCCTATCACTTCAACTACCAACCTTTTATTATTCACCATGGTTAACGTTCCCTCAGCCCGGGTTCTTACCTACGACCTTGGCACTACCTATGCCTGCGCTGCTCACCAGTTTTACGCCTTGACTTTCGAACACTCTGAAAGCCTCAACGTCTCTGATCTTCTCAGTGGCTTTCCCAGCTACCGCAGGAACATCGTCGGCACCAAATGCCCTCGTTGCCAGCACAAAGATCGCAAGACCTTTTGCGACACCACTCGGGTTGCCATGGGTGTCTACCAGACTTGCATCAAGATCTATGATCGCAAGCAGAACGGCCGTGAGCCTGACTGGGAGCACATCATTCGCTCCCAGATGGCCGAAGAGGTGGAGGCTTTCGAGGATTATGCTAGTGAGCAGGCCAGAATCAACCGCAGAGCTCAAAAGGATGCCAATGATCGCGCTCGTATCATGCAAGAGCAAGCTGCTCCTGTCCCGATTCCTGCTTCTTCTGGTGGATACCATTCTCAAGCATACCATCAGACCTACGATCAACAGCTGTATGGCCAACCAGTCTATGCTTCCAGTTATGGACAGCCTGTCTACGCTCAAAACCAGCAGGCAGTCTACCACCCCGCCTATTCCACTGGCCACACTGCTTGGGAGGCTCCTGGAACCTATGGCATTCCCATAAACCCTTCTCCTTCTTCTTCCTACCAGCCCTATCATACTCCCCCTACCAGACCCTCTTCTCAACAACCTGTCTACATGTCTTCTTTCAGCACTGGCCGTACTCCTGGCCATTCCCCTCAGACCGCCTTCATGTCATCTCCCAACAACCTCCACCCTGAATCTGCCTTCAGCTCTCCGGTTAACAACTATATGCCTGCGACCCCAAACACTCCCCTCACACACAACCACACTTTGCATCACTCGCATCGCAAGTCGTCTTCAAGCCACTCGCAGCGCCCTTTTCTTCAGGTCCCTCGAGTATCGCAATACTCTGCGGTCTTTGTGAACGAAGCTGGCGAGCCAGCAGATGCTCCGGTGGTCGAGATGCTCCCCAGAAAGCCTCAGATGTACTCGCACTTGGGAGGTGAGCGCACTCGCTTGTCTGGACAGGAGAAGCCAGCAGTATACCAATCGCCGTACGCAGAGACTTGTCTCGACGACGAGGAGTATCCTCTTTTTGAGTCGGAACCCTAGTGTATTCTAGAGATTAATAAGCTGGGTCGTTTTTGGGGGCGTTGGCTGGGAATTATTTCATGTAGCATCATTATCATCTGATTATCATTATGGTTTAGGTCTGGTTTAGGTCTGGTTTAGGCCCGGTTTAGGTCCGGTTTTGGTTGGTTTGGGGTTTTGCATTTTATGATATCATATTAAGAACTTGAGAAACAAATTAGTTCTAGCTTCTGTTCCAGTATTTTCTTTGTTTTCTGTTTCCATAGAATATTTTATTTCTTAGTCAAATTGACTTCCCATTTACTTGTACAAAAATCCAAATTTAAACCCATTGTTGTGACCAGTTTTATACCAAGTTCGCTTAATTCAGGAAACTTGCGGAAAAGTGCACTTGATGTATGCAGCTCGTAATTCCTGAGAAGTTACCACCATGATTTTAGACGTTCTTATCACAATTCTGGTTTTCAGCCTCTCATATTTAAATGTAAAAGTTGTTAGTAGTAGTAGTAGTAGTATTAAGTTACATCGGATTTAACGCAGGGTTGATTTGACGCAAAAAGTTGTTATAAGGAGAAAAAGATTTGCTATTAACTGTTATCAAACCCCAAAATCGTGGTCGAATTTTCATTCCATAAAAAAATCAAGAATCACAGTCGTCTTGTTGAGTGAACTGGATCTAGCGCTCTGTGCCTACAACACATGCTTCGACTTATCAAGATCAGCATGTTGGCCCATTTAGTTAACAACCTCATTGCGCAGTATTCACGGTTTCATGAGTATGGAGGCCTATTTCCACCGCCAAAACCAGTCTCCTCTACATGCAAGTACCCACCATTACATCCCACTGCGACATCCTGAATCTCACCGGCTAGGCGTCAAAAGCGCATTCATGCAGCTAGAACCCCTTCAGGAATCCCATCATCTCGCATGTCCGGTCACCCAAATCAGCCAGCAGCCATATACCCTGGGCTAGATTCCAAACCCGTGCTTTCTTGCATGTTTCCCTGCAGTCATCTGTCAAATTGACCACTTACAGTGGCTCGTTTGTCTCTTGCCGTGAATCCATGTATGCTTCATATGGTGTGGGGAGGGTTAGTCTAAATGTGAGTCGACGGCATACAGGTGGACTGCCGTGTGTCAAGGGGCGTTGGGTGATCTGTTAACGCTGGGTGTGGGTAGAACTGAGAACTGACAAAAGCGGCCGGTGACCCCGCTATCACTAACTGGACTTCAAGCAACGGCAGGCGCATCGCGAGGTCCACTAATTCTAAGAATTAGAAATATCGAGTCATCTCAAGGAAATGACGTATTTTACAATCATGGAATGTAGGGCTTCTAGCACATAAAAGATTAACAGAATCACATGCGATATTTATTTACGTCATTGCAACAGGATAAACCCAACTTAGCACATCGATGATGTTTTGCCCTGCTTTGGCCTATGTTAAGAGCCCAGAATGTCTTAAGGCATAATACTTCTCACCGAAGAAATGTGAGATGAAAGCGATAACTAGGCACGCCAGGGCTGCAATACGTCCTCATTGGCCATGTTTACAGTATCAAAGACTTGAGAATCTCTCGGTGCAGCCGAGAACTGGTCGGTTTCGGTTGGGCGCCACACCTAGTACTTTACAGAGCATGTTGTGGAGTCCAGTGAGAGTAGAGCGGGACTCTGCGTGTTCATTTCAGGGATCAGGATCTGCAAGGTAAATTTCAGCCCATGGTGATACAACAGAACAAGTACTGCTACGTCGGGCATTTCACTCTTTGAACAATCGACCTGGTCCGTGATTGTGTTTTTGGATGCAGTAGTTTCAAGCCACCGATATGCTAGGTAGCCCTATATAGACAGAACTACTCCGTTGATTGGTTTACACCCCACCATTCAACAACATGATACTTGCCTACTATTATCATATTTAAAACCCGGTTTATGAGAATCTATATTTTATAGGACGCAATCAATATACTCACACCCTCCATACTCAAAGCAGATTGCAGCCCTCCTGCATCGGAAGTGCATCCGCCCCACTACTAACAAAATAACATACACACCTCCCTCAAACGACATATTGAACGTTGGCGGCAGCGCCGTGATATGCCGCCATGTCGATGTTCGAGGTCATATCAAGGCTGTGGCGAGATTTGCGGTCATGGGGTTGCCCTTTAATCTAGAGAACAACCAGCGACTGTTGATGGAGACTCACAGCACCACATACTGATAACATGTATGAGACATGGTGTAGGTGGGAAGCGGAGCCGAGACATGGACATTGAGAGCTCGGATATTTGAAATAGAGGGGGCGTGGGAAGTCGTTGTATTCATGAGAGTTGAGAGAACGAGATCTGTGAAACGTTGTTTCTAATGAGGCCAGTTATTTTCAGGGCACCAAGGTGTAGATAGGGCTTTGAAAAATAAATCTAACTCAAACTAAGAATTACGAATAACGTGTCATCACAGGTAAAGGACTCGGTGATGTATTTGACGTGAGCCCGGCACTGATGGTTGGAACTTGCCTCAAAAGACAAGTATATAAGGGAGCCTCTATTCGCGATCCAGTCATCATATTGAACAGAAAGACTTCTTTTTCATTGACACAGACAACATCAGAATCCTCAAGATATACCAAGATATACCAATATAGTCTCTAACACGCTATATTCTTTTCAAGCATCTACTTCCCACAACCACAAATCCTCGAATCCTGATTTTTGTTTCCATTCTCGAGTCTTTCGCAAGCTGCGTCCTTCAGCCCCTCTATACTTCTGTACTCACCTCAACCTCGAACTCTATCCTTGGACTCACGATACATTAGCGTAACCCTATTTCCTTTTCACAAAATGTGTGAGCTTAGAAGGTATAGCCTTTCCATGCCCGCCTCATGTCGAAATGCCAACTTTCAACGCCACATATATCACCATATCCGCATCGCCCTCTGCCGACGCCCTTCGTCATCATGCGCCCGGAATTTCCACGGGGCTCGCCCCTCGCCTAACTGGGCAGTTCTGACAAGTGGTGTCTCTTGCGCAAAATGCCACGACCACTCATATTATCCCCGGGGTGGCGATCTCATTCCCTTCCGAGTATCCTCGGGGATGTTGAAGATTGATATCTTAGATGATAATTTTGAGCAGTTTGGTAGATCGACTCGAAAGATGTGGAAGGGGACATTTGATACCTTCGATTTCTATGGGGCATTCAACGAAAGTAGAAGTTCCCGGGATAGTGTTAGAGAATGGTGTCAGCCTGCACATTATTCTGGGAGACGAGATAGATGGGAGAGGAATCACGCGGATGTCAGATCTAGCAAGAGGGTCACCTGGGCTGATGAATTTTATTAGATGGGTGTTTATATTGGGTTTTCATTTTCATGAATTTATACATTTGGGACAAGGCATAGCATGGCACGTATTTAATAATTACATTTTCATTTCTACAACACATTACTGAACATAAAAGGTCTTATAATCTGGATAATTTACAACTAATAGGGTTACACAATGAAACAGGGTTCTATTTCCCGTGACTTTAGGACAATAACAAACCCTATAATATAACCCAGGTCACTAGACCTAATCAGGCAACTGAATTTCTTGTTTGAGTAAGCGCTTTGGCGGCAAAGCAGGGAAAGAGCCTAGGAATGATTGGCTATGGTGGATTTAAACTTTGGGAGTTCACGATCAAAGATGTTTTAATTGAGTCAAGACAAAGAGACGATGATAGTTGATGATGAAAAGTGGTATATGATATCGTGAGCTTCCAGCAACCAAAGATACGAGTACACTATTTTAAAGTAGACAAAGCTTCACAAATAAATAAAAACTTTCTTAAAGTTGTAGCCTCCCGCAACGGAGACAATATATGTATACAACTAGAGCCGAATCTTCACCAGCGCTTAAGCGAATCTTCATCTTCACGATTCATTGGCTCCCATGTAACCGCCCCGATATCCACCATCGCCATATGCCCCTCGTAAATATTTATTTCTACATTGCACACGCTCTGTAAGCTTCCGCGCCTCGGCGCTAACACACTTCTCTCCTGCCGTATATCAAATGGAAACCGGGATATTCTGTAGCATCTTGATGTCGTGTCGTGCACGGAACCGATTGACTGGCTGTGGACGGTTGGATAGGTTTGGCTGTGAGCAAGGAAATGTACAAAGGGAAGAAAGGCACTTTACATGAGATGACGATATAAAGAGAAGGTGTCAAGATCTGTTGCATCGTTCGAAGAGGTTTGTCTTTTTTTTCTTTTTATCATCTTGTTCATTCTTGTTGTTTACCCAATCGTGGGGTTTCTTCTGGCTTTGCTTCTTTCTTATTTTCCTTCTTTGTGCTGTGGGCTTCTTTGTTTGCCTACCTCGTCATCTTTTAAGTGAAGCATTTTTTTTAGTATCACCAATTCTACTCTTTGACGGTTGATACTTCTCTTGCATTTTTTTTTTGCTTCCAACTATCCAAGTCGTAAATTGAATAAACAGGCTGGTCTCTGTTGTCGTTTCTCGATCTTGCTCATATTCTTCTTTGCATTATTTTCTTTCGTTCATCTATTAGCATATAGCCCGCCTCATTGTTTACTTTGCATTTCATCATATTCAGCATTTTCATCACATCATCGCTTCTACATATTCATCACTGCTTGTAGACCGAACCGCCCAACAGTTCCAAATCGCATCATTATAATAGAGCCAAAAGGGTCAATCGTGATACGACTCGACATCTCTATATAGTAGTTTCTCTTTCTCACGTTGCTTCTTGTTCTCCTTCTTCCCCTTCTTTGCAGTCTTTCTTGTACTACCGGGCCCCCTCTCGATTGAAAGCAATGGTCTCCGGGCATACAACAAACAGTAATCGAGGTTTCCCAGAAGTACCCTCCAACATCAAAACTCAAACCCTCGACATCTCCAAATTGCGCGAGATTCCCACAAACCCGCTTCGCCATGTTTCGGCCTCGAACAAACCATACCTTAGTCTCCGGGCCCGCCTTTCGCAGGTGTGGTTAAATAGATGGACGGTGTTAATTCTTCTAATTTTGGTCAAGACGCTGTTGACTCTTGGTTCACTCCAGGATAATATTGGTGATGCCAAGGCCAAGGCACTGTCAGCTTGCACCAAGGTTGAGGATATTGGCAGTTCTATGGCTTCTATGCCGCACTACCTGTCTGTGGGCGTTAACAGGATGTCTGCTAGTGGCATCGACAAAGCCGTCTCTGGCATGGTCTCCGCGATGCAACTATCGCTTACTATTGTTAAAAACCTCATCATCTTTGTCATTGGTATGATGACCAACACATATGTTTGTCTTGTGACGTCCTTGATTCACTCTGGCATTGATGCTGCTGCCAACGTAACCAAAGAAGTTACCGACGCCATGAACAAAGTCATTGATAACGTCGCCGACTCCCTGGGCTCGGGCGCTACGACTCTCCAGAATACCATCAACAAATTTGCAGACGAGATAGAGAGCTCCGTCTTTGGCAAACTGTTGCCGGATATTCCGACCGTCAACTTTACCTCGGACCTCACTAAACTCAGAAACATCAATATCAATAGCACGTCGTTCCTGAATAACCTAAACAAACTCAACGAGAACATTCCTACTTTTGCTGAAGTTCAAAACGCCACCGAGGAGGCTGTGTCAATCCCCTTCGATATTATCAAGAAGCTTATTTCCCAAAAGTATGAAAACTACGAGTTTGAGGTCTCCGCCTTCCCCGTTGCTACCAAGCGGCAGCTCACATTCTGCTCTGGCAACGACAACTTGAATAGCTTCTTTGACGGGCTTTACAAGGTTGCTCGCGATGCCCGAATCGCCTTCATTGTTGTCCTCGTCATCCTTGCTATTCTAGCCTGCATCCCCATGGCTTGGGCCGAGATCCGCCGGTGGCGCCGTGACTCGGATAACTCTAAGCTTGTTGGTGCATCACAGTTTGACCCAATGGATGTAGTGTATATTGCATCGAGACCGCACTCGTCAATCTGGGGTATTAAGCTTGCTTCTAGATTCAGCGAGAAGAACCAGATCATGGTGCGGTGGGCGTGGGCTTATATGACGACGATGCCAGCGTTGTTTGTGCTATCCTTAGCGATTGCAGGGTTCGTGAGTTGTTTGTGTCAGCTGGCTATTCTCCATTTTCTACAGAAGAAGGTACCCGAATTGTCGAATCAAGTTGGGGACTTTGCTGGTGATGTCGTCACCACGCTTCGGAACACGAGCGCCGAGTGGTCCCAGGGGGCTAACGGGGTGATTACAAACTTCAACACGGAGATTAATAATGATATGCTTGGCTGGGTCAGTAATGGGACCACGTCAATCAACAATACTCTTAACACCTTCACCGACACTATGGAGTCCGCCCTTGACTTTGCCTTCAACGGCACTATTCTCCGGGAGCCTATCGCCGACGTCATTCACTGCCTCATCGGCCTGAAGGTTGCCACTGTCCAAAAGGGCCTGACGTGGATCCACGACCAGGCCAATGTCTCGTTCCCCATGTTCCCCAACGATGTCTTCTCTGTCGGCGCCAACGAGTCACTTGCTAAGGATTCCGATATGACGTCTTTCTTGGCAAGTCCTTCGTCCGTTACCACCGACGAGATCACCGGAGCTGTTACCAAGGTTCTTGACAAACTTAAGTCCGCCATATTTATCGAAGCTCTCATTTCCCTCGGCATCTTCCTCTGTTATGTAGTCATCGTACTCATTGGTCTTCTGCGTGCCG
This sequence comes from Catunica adiposa, assembly GCA_001640685.1. Taxonomy (NCBI): domain Eukaryota; kingdom Fungi; phylum Ascomycota; class Sordariomycetes; order Microascales; family Ceratocystidaceae; genus Catunica; species Catunica adiposa. Next base: position 250,563 of record LXGU01000012.1, read on the forward strand.
TTATCGGTGTTGTCGCGTCTCCAAAGACACGTGCCGAGGGCGGTGGCTCTTTTAAGTTTGCTGATGACCCTCCGACGTACACTCCCACCGACATGTATAGTCCCGGATCTGGCCCTGTTGTCTCCAGTGGTGCCAACCGAGGCAGTATTCCTGTGAACGATTTGTACACCGGTGGCCAGGCTTTCTCCACCAACGAAAAAGTATCAATGGTGCGCGGAGGCAATGGTGGCGTGATGACAAATGGACATAACCGGACGAGCTCATATGGCGAATTTACCGCAGGTCGGTCTTAGGAGACCGGCTTAGCGGAGAATAAGCCGGTACATGCAATCCGGAGGACTAATAACTTTGGGGGTGGTATTGCTGTGGGTAGAGATAGACGGTATCGGCTCCAGAGATTAAGAGTTGTGCCCAGAGGAGCGGCGGCGGCGGAGGAGAGAGTGCCGTTAACACCGAGAATGACGGGGGTTTCCGGGAGAGGGGTGGTGAATGTGTTTGATGATGGAGTGGCATTCACAAGTTCGGTGCAGAGTCCGAGATATGAAGCCAATCCATGTGCGGATTAAGCATCGTGGGGATATCGGGGGAGACGAGAGTGAGAAGGAAAGTTATGATTTTCAGTTGGAGTAATTGTGGCCTTTGTTTTGTACGATTTGACATAAGAGTTTGTTAGTTCTTGGCTTTAGTTCTTTCTTTTGTGTTGTCTGTTTATTTTTATGAATCTTTGGTTCAAAGGCCAATGATGCCTGTAATTAGGATCTTCCTACATGATTTTCTTTGCATATTAAAACACTTTTATCATCACCAGTAATAAAAAAAATAAAGGACAAAATGATTCAAATTCAATTATGTGTAACCAAAACTCCGCTTGATTCTACTCCAACTATATTCTCTTCGCGCTCTTTGTCTTCAAAATAAGCTTTACCAAGAGCCAGGATTTCCTTTCTCTAAACAATGCATCTAGCCATGGATATCCATCAACACCCGTTTCATGACCACTAACCATTATGGACTCGAGTTTGGCATGCCCCAATTCCCTCAAGACACAGCAAGCCCTTGTAGATACCTGTGTCAGTTCGCCCGGCCAAAGTGGTGATTTTTATAAGAGGAATAAAATCCTAGACATGACAGCAGGACTGATGGCATAATACAACCTTGAGTTCAGGGCCCCACGCACCAAATCGCATGTTTTGGGTCCGAGGCACATAACCCAGGGTAGCAATACTGTTGGAAACTTGGCTTGGACTTTTGTACTTCGTGAGATAGTGCAGGCATATGTTGATAGAAGACCAAATGTCTCCGAAGACAGCTAATAAATATATCATTATGCTACGTAAGACATCCGACGACGCTAAAACCCGTACGGGCAGTACAGAGCTACAGCCATCTTGAGGGCCTGTAAAGGATTATCTGACATGCATGTCGGCGTTACATTTGATATGCGGCAAATTTTAGAGGAGATTTGCTTTTGTATGGGGATGAGGGTATGCTATCGTGGATTTTACAGCACCGGACACAGCCGTCAGGCACAGGAGAAGAAACTGGCGCCTATTACAGTATCTTTATGGCTCGGCAGGATGACAGTAGACTAACAAATGAGGTGAGCGTCTATACGGGCAGGAATAAGAGAACAAGCTAGATGTTGTTACAGTGCAGTTAGCCGTCCGGCATTGATCTGAGAAGAATGGAACCTGGGCGGTTATTTTGGGACGAGGAATATTACCAGCAAGAGGCACAGGAAGGGGGACCTATATGAAGCATACGTCTCTGACTATGTCGAGTCAGACACTCCCTATCACTTTTACACTTCGAGATTCCCTTGTTTCTCATTGCACTTCCCATCTTAGCGATTGCTAGCTTGTCGTTAAAGCCGTTTGCCCCCATCCTCGGTATCGGACTCGACTTCCTTCGTCTAGCTTATTGGATCCGATCTGGCAAAATCCCTTCGCTTCGTATCTTGTTTCCCGATTCAAGTTCTTGGCCCAGATAATCCAAAATGGCCAGTTACAACGCTCCTCGTCCCCGGACTATCCTCGGACCGCTGACCACCACATTCACTCCTGCCGACCACTGCTTCACACCCTTCGTCGCCTGTGCTTCTTGTACCTTCGGTTTCATGCTCCAGTCATGTGCCTCCTCACATACCATTGATGACTCCGCTTCCTGTTGGCCCCCAACATCCTCTGGCCTTCCTACTTCTGAGCCGCCCTTAAACGGCTGGGGCTTCTACTCCCCGGGGATCCACTGTCCGGTGGGGCACACCGCGGCCTGTAGTGCAACAGCCGGCGGCCTCAGCGGGTGGGATATGCAATTTCAAATGACTGAAAGTGAAACAGCCATTGGTTGCTGTTTACCGTAAGTTTCTTATCATATTCTTTGCCTTTGATATTACCAAATTAACCACTGTTCTTTCTCAGAGGCTTCACTTGCGGTGCCCGCGGGGCTCAATCTTGCATCTCAACCGCCTCCGCTCAAACCTTGACTGCCATCCGTTGCCACGATCTTGCGGAGAACTACACCAATATTATTACCGCCTCTAATCCCATCGCTGTCTATGCTCCTATGATACAAATCAACTGGCGTCCAGAAGACCTTGCTGCAGCCTCTGCCACCCTGACCGGCTCCGAAACATCCCTCAATCCTGTTACTGAAACAGGCACTGGTGCGTCCTCGGGGCAATCTATACAGACTTCACAAAGTAGCTCCTCGGGAGGCAGTGGCTCCGGCAGTGGCAGCTCATCTAGGATTTCAACCGGGGCAGCAGTGGGAATCGCGGTGGCAGCAACGGCGGTGGTTGTTGGCGGAGCCGTTGCTGCATTTTTGCTGTGGAAAAGAAGAAATAGGAATGCGGTTGATCCTAGTGTGCCAGCAGCTGAAAACAAGAATTGGGCTCCAAGTGCGGATGTGAAGACTGCCGAATATCGGCCGGCGCCATCAGAAGCAATGGATACACCACTTCCGTCGGAGATGCACGATTCACCTATGCCAACGGAGTTAGCGACAGACTATCATGATGGAAGGGCGAGGATAGAGAGGGATGGGTCACATTAAGGTTTATGTGTAATTTATAATATCACTTTGTAATGCTTTTTAATGAATGAAGGTTTACTGTTCTAGAGAAAGTGCGTTGTTGTGATGTCATCACAAGAGTTTAGTAAAACTAGGGTTAAGGTTACTGTCTTATCGATAAGGCTGGCATCATCACCATAACTTTGAAAGTCGACATGACAACAACTGCTCTTCATCATTACCAAAACGCCAACTCAATCTCTTGCAAGATGCTATCTAAGTTATATAGGGCAGTTTCTTGTCCACTTAAGCCTTCCTATCTGTGCTCATTATGTCCCCGCTACTCTTCAACCAAACTTCCTTCTTCGCTGCGTCCTTCCAACGACTCCAGCTCCACCAACTCCTCTGAACCCACCTCTCCACTCTCTCCCCTCGCCCAGCGCCTTGAAGATGCAACACTTGATGCTGTTGCAAATTCTTCATCCTCTGCCCGTCTCCTCACAAATCCCGCCACATCCCCATTTTCACCCGATGTCCGTGATTCCCTTTTGAAAAAGATCGCCGCTGCTAATTTGTCACCTGACCCTCTTACTTCCTCTGCGACAAGTCTACCGTCATCGGCTCCTGCATCCTCTCGAGAAATAGCGTATACGAAACCTTGGGACGGACATGAGACAAAGACGGAGGTTGTATACCGAATGCTCGATGACGGGGTTCGCAAGCTACCTATGGAATTGCGAAAGCCGGTGGACCTCCGGAGGTCGCCACCGGTGGATCCTAAGATTAGAGTAGCGAGGGCGCGAGAGATGGCAGGGGAATATCGAAATGTGGGAATCAAGGGGATGTCTGAGAAAGATATAGACGAACTGGAGAAAGAAGAAAGACGAAAGTTGTTCAAAGAACGATTTGAACCGGGGACGAGAGCGTTGCCAAATTCCTTAGCAGGACTTTCGGCTATGGCGAATGACCGGATCGAAGAGGCAATGGCAAGGGGAGCCTTCAAGAATATCAAAAGAGGTAAAGGGGTCCAAAGAAATACAACAGCTGATAATCCATTTATTGATACAGTAAGACTGCTTAATTCTTCATAGTGACATCGTAGTAGTATCTGACATTCTATAGACCGAATACCTCATGAACAACATGATTAAAGCTCAAAACCTGGTTCCACCGTGGATCGAAAAACAACAGGAAGTTATTTCTTCCGCCACGGCCTTCCGGGCCCGTCTCCGCAATTCATGGCGTACCTGTCTTCTTTCTATCATCAAGAGACGTGCTGGCTCCCTTGAGACGCGCATAAAACTAGCCAGGCAGAATGCCAAAGCCGAGGCCGTAGATAATCCGCCTGCATCCGGGACCCGGGGACTCCCGAGCATGTCAACAACCATGACCGATGATCCAGTAATGAAGGCTGGGGCCAGCCATGTGAAGCGGGCTCAAGATGGAAACAACGAGATAGCCCTAGAAGCTCCTATTAGAGACTCCGAGTGGGTGAAGTCACAAGAAGAGTTCCTAAACATTCATATTTCTAATTTAAATTCGGCTTTACGGAGTTACAACCTCATGGCACCGGACTTAGCTAAGAAGGCTTACTTTGACAAAGATCGGGAGATTCGGAGGTGCTACGGGGATGTGGCCCCCGAGGTCGAGCAGGATGTGCGGGAAGAAGCCACAAGGCCTGGCCCGCCATCACCAGGAAATGGCAATCTATTTAGTTTTGGAAATATCAGCTCATCACCAGTCCAAAATGTCGCCAAGGGCGAGCCCGTTAGCATTACCCAGATGTGGCGGGACCTTTGGGGCAAAAAGTAACCATATAGTAATGCACGAATATTCTGTACCATTGAAGTAATACTGAATGAAATTAAATTAACAAAAGAAACTAGCATAAAATAAAACAGATAAAAAGGAAAGCAAGAACATTAAATCAGAATCGCGATCTTGCCCTCAACGGTCTTAAAACCCCCCAGTCTGCATCGGCGCCATATTCACCATCCTATCTTGATCAATCTGCCGCTGAGTAAGCCGTGGAATATGAGTGTGTTGAGCAGTCGTTCGAGCATTCGGCTGATAGTGAGCAGGAGTCCTCGGAAGAGGCTGTTGCGGAGGCGGAGGCTGTGGGGCTAATTGCAGTTGGTGAGTAGGAGTCGGCTGTTGCGGGATTACTGATTGCTGGAGTTCTTGGTATTGGACAGGATGTTGTTGAGCTAGGATATGCTGTCCAAATTGTTGGTACTCGGTCTGCTCTTGGGGAAGAGGTTGATTCGAGAGAGGAGCCATATGCTGCTGCTGCTGCTGAAGAGGCTCCCGGGTCTGGCCCTGCGGCTTCTCTGAAATTGCCGTGGCTCCACCTGGGCCACCACCACTGCCGTTCTTTGCACCCTTTGACTTTTTATCTTTCTTGTTGCGATTATTCATAACTCTGAATAGGTAATAGGTCGAGACAGCCAAGAAAATATTAAACAACACGTAGGCCCAAACCAACCCAAAATTCCTCCATCTTTGATGCCAGTAAATACCACTTGGGGCCAGATATTGATCAGCATAGGTAATCGAACAGTAACGACACTCACTAGTCGACTCGGGGTTCTGAAGAGTTCCCGGGGCGTTCTCAAGATACGGTGCTAAGTATTCACCACAGGTCATACCAGAGGGTGGGTTGAACTGGGAAACTTCGTCCTGGGAACACTGGACGCGGCGGCCGTGCAACATAGTTGCGACGATACCGTCAATCCAGTATGTGAAGGGCGAAACACGCCACATGAACTTCCAGAACCCAGGAAGTGCAATAGGGCTTTGTAGAACACCACAGAAAGAGATCATCATGATAACCAAGAGAGTGACAATAGACGAGGCAGTCTCAGCATCTCGTACTGCGGCAATAGTCATCTGGGCAAACGACGAGGCGTAGACCATCAACTGTATGCAGTAGATTAGGACAAGGCCCTGGCGTTGTGAAGACTGGATACCAACAACGGGGTAGTAGAAGGTAGCAAAGGCAAGAATACCAGTAACGATCTGATATGGAATCTCAACCAGGACCTGTGCAATGATGAAGACCTTCCAAGAATACGCCTTCGAAGGCCGCTCGCGAACCTCATACAAAGATCTCTGAGTGACGAACTGTGGGTGAATCTGCTGTACAATAGTGGAGAATATGGTAATAACCATGAAGACAGAAAACATAACATTCTGCATACCAGCCAATGACGAATTGGTCTTCCAGAATGAAAATCCAATGAAAAGACCCGCTGTAGTAGCAAGGAAAAACTTGGCAAAGATGTAGTTGGGGAGACGCCAGTACTGCTGAAAAACACGTCTGGTGCAAGCCCGTAGCTGAGCAAAGAATGGCATGGCGAATTCATCATGAGCTCTCGCCTCATGCTGGCCGGCAACGGGCTCACTAGCCTTCTCACGGTGTATTCTTTCGATTTCGGCCTTAACGCCACTAGCTTCTTTGCTCTGCTTCCAGACATCGTACCAGTCAGCACCTTGATTGTTAGTTCCGTTGTTTACAATCTCTAACATAAACTCGGCAGGGTTCTCATCGTCACCACACTTCCGGGCACCATTGGCTTCAAAGTAGTCTAGCATAGTCCGAGAGTTGGGCCCGATGTCCCCAAAATACACAGTACGACCGCCCTTTGCTAAAAACAACAACCGATCAAACTGCTGAAAGAGGATGGCAGAGGGTTGATGAACCGTGCAAAGTACCGCCTGGTTAGCATTCGCCAACTTCCTCAGGAAAGCACAGATAGCCCAGGAAGACTGAGAATCCAAGCCGGAAGTCGGCTCGTCAAGGAAGAGAAGAAGCTTAGGTTTGGCTGCAAGCTCAACACCTATAGTAAGCAGTTTGCGTTGTTCAACGTTGAGACCTTCGCCGGGAACACCGACGACGGCATCAGCAAAGTCCTCCATGCCCAACATGACAATAACCTCTTCAACGTACTCGTACTTTTCCTGTTGGCTGACATTGGGTGGCTGGCGAAGGTCGGCAGAGAACCGAAGGGATTCTCTGACAGTAGCAGTGTCGAGATGAAGATCTAAACTGGTCAGTCATCATGTATCTATTATCTAGCTGTGGCGTCATGTAACTTACCTTGCTGCTGTACATATCCTGTCTTGCGCTGGAAACTGGGATCCAGAGTCTTGCCGTTGACAAGCATGTCTCCTGTTATCACTCCTGTGGACTTCCTCTGTGCCAAAACATCAAGCAATGTGGTTTTACCAGCACCAGAGACACCCATTAAAGCAGTCAGGGTACCCGGCTTAACCCACCCATCGATATTTTCCAAGAGTCTTCTAGTTTGGCCCTTGATCTGAATATCGTAACTAACATTACGCCAAGTGAAAATGTCCTTCTGGGGTACAATAATATCAGCAGCTTCATCGCCAGAGCCCCCGGAGCGCTCGTTAGCTGTGGTACCACCCATGGATCCACCCATGGCGTGCTCCTCGCTATCATCATGAAGCTTTTCGCCATTTGCAATATGGCTAGGTACCTTTCCACGTTGGAAGACAAGAACCTCGGCAGTCGAAGCAGTGTGTGAATTGAGTTCCGTGGCCAGGAAATACAGAAACATGAAGAAGATCAAGAAGGCAATGATGATGCCAAAGTTACGCCAAGCATGACTCCAAGTGTACCGGTAGTTGGTCCAAATAAAGTCATCACCGTTTACATAATATCTCCCAGGCTTCGATCCAACGACGTTACAGATCCATGAGTCGCCGATATTGGGCGAGTACGAAGGAATGATTGCGGAGCAAGTATAGTTGTGCCCATGGAATTCATTGGCGATCAGCATCTCAAAACCGTAATAGATTGGGTTTATCCAGCGGATCCAAGAAAACCACGGATGCATGTAAGGTTGAGCAATGACGAACCCAGTATAGATAACCAATGCCAAGATAAGGACGCCGGCAAGAGCCATAGCTTGAGAAACAGTTTTGGTAACAGCAGCCATTGTTCGGAAGATAGCACTCATGACAAACTTCATGATATAGGTAACCAAGAAGAAAATGAAGAACTGGCCAGGCGAACGGTACAGATTAGCCATGAAATACAAGATGACGTTAAAGATTAGGGACGCCAGGAACTTGATTGGGATATCAGAAACGATGCCAGCAAATGCTTCGGTGAATGGGTGATAGAAGGCGTATGAATGGTGTTTTTCGACAATCGGACGCTGAGCATACAACTTGGTGATCTCATTAATGGCAGAAAGGGCAGCAAGAAGAATTGTCTGGAAAATAACAGAGCCAAGGGCAAAAAATCCGGCGGACGCACGCGGTGTCCCATAGAAGATGGAGCCAAGAATTAGGGCCATGATGACTTGCATGGCCATTTCCATTATGGTAGACAATCGGTCATTCCAGATACGCCGGTAAGCACGCTGGGTGCACAGCTTAACCTGCATCCCAATTGAGATGAGGTAAGGCGAGCCCTTGCGGACATGCTTCATTTGACGCTGATTCTGTCCCTCACGCATGCACTGAATATTTTCACCGTGAGGATCAACAGGGTTATCCTCTTGGTAGGCATCGAGCTCGGCCACAAGATTCTTGTACTCCTGGCTCTGCTCCCAGTACCGAACAAAGTCATCGGGGGTTCTCGGAACCTTGTTCTCCATGCCATTCCGCACCATACGCTCGCCAGGGTTTGTGACTGATGTCAGGAAGTCGCCAACAGTCTGACGAGCCGGGCAATGCCAGCCCATTTTCACAAAGTAGGCCTTGGCCTTGTCGGCGGGGCCATAGTAGATTTCGCGGCCTTCATAGAGAACAATTGCTTTGTCGAAAAGGTCGTATATGGCCTGCGAGGCTTGGTAAATGGCGACAAGATGGGTAGACTTGGTAAAGTCGGCGGCGAAACGAAGGGACTGGATGAATTTGAGTGCAGTCGCGGAGTCGAGACCACGAGTGCTACGATTCGGGGACAAACAGAAGTGTTAGTCAGCAATTTTATCATTTGGCAACTACGATCGTCATTGCGTTGTGTAATTGCCAAATTGGGATAATCAAAGTGGGGTCCACCTGTAGATGCAATTGTCGCACTAGCTCCTAGCAAATCAATTTTATCTTCAATCGCTTCACAAAAGAAAAGAAGAAAGCGTACCTATTATCCCAAGCTGAGAGCATTGGTCCAGCAAGCATCATTTCAGCAATACTAACACGTTTACGCTCACCACCAGAAACACCTCTCACAAAGTCATTTCCCACCTTTGTACTGTAGGTGTGCGACAGACCACAGGCCGCCATGACAACCTGGGCAGCTCTTTTGCAATACTCGTTACGACTGCGGCCGAGAGGACGCTGATTTGGAGTTCTTGCAGCTGCAGCAAACTCGAGTGTCTCGCCAACAGTCAGATGTGGAAAGTGCTTATCAACCTCCTGGTTATAAATGGCCTCACCCTTAAACTCCCGAACCATCTGCTCCTGTGGAATGCCATTGAAGTGGACAAGCGAGTTGGGGTCCTGCTGCAAGCCGTGCATTTCACCTGTGATTGTCTTCAGGAGAGTCGAGCAGCCGGAACCGGGACGGCCTAAAACTACTAGCATCTCTCCCGGTCTCAGAAGACCGTTGAACCTGCTCAGAATCTGCTTCTGCTTGGACTTGGTTTTCTTGAGCATTGCTGGAAGGTAGATAAATGGGGCCATCAAATACGCCCCCACAGTAGGTTGAATCAAAATAGCTGCGCCTGTGCCGAAGACTGACAGGTTCCTGAAGGCAACGCCCGCACGGCGAGGAACCAAGCCTTCTTTTTTTGTAGCTTGTACAAAAGCTTGCATCCATTTGTTGAGCTTAAACTCGGGCTTAGTTGGGTCGAGCTCCGGGTCATTGGAAACGTCAACACAGGTCATGTCAACTTCCTCCTCGGAGTCACCATCACCACGGGACATGACGGTAGCAACCAACTGGAGGTCACGGCGAGCCAATTCATCGTAGTCACCGCCATGATCCTCGGTGTAACGAGAGCTTCGACGGCGAGATAGGGTGTGGCGAGGATAGTCGTCTTCAAGGTCGACATGTTCGAGGCGTTCGATTTCGGAAGCAGGGTGGTCGTTGTCGGCAGTTGGTGGGTTCGTGGCGATGTTGCTGATAGCGTGGGCTCCAGTGTCTGGGAGATGCGGAACTGCCCCTAAGGGCAGCTGTTGATTATTTTCCATGACTTGTGGCGAAGTCTAGTATGACATTCCAATCGCAAATGTTCAATTATGAGTTGCGGATGATGAAGGTAGTAATTGTTATCAGACAAGCGGCGAGGCGGTGCCCTCGCTTTATACTTTACAAAGGCGGTCTGGACGAGTCAAGATTTTCATGATCACTATCACAGTTTACTCAAGTCCACTCAGTCCAGTCATCGACCGAACTTCCGAACATATTCGGATTATTTGTTGTCAGTCTAACTATCAAGAGGATACTGGTCCTCTTGGCGTAACTCTGGATGCATTAAGGTACGCTACAAGCACTCGCATTCCAATAGACAATATCTTATAACTGTATTAGCTTCTAGGTACTTAGAAGAATCGTATTAGTTCATTGCCTTGCCAGCCGTAAGCAAGCTTAGGGACCCTAGTCTTCTGATGTCATATCCCTTTTCGTCACACACATCGGCTTTATAGGACGGGTTACCTGCGTAGGAGCCATGGGCTCCTCGTGGTACTCCTCATCCATCAGCTATCCCGAAAACGGAATCGGAGCTCAAAGATAGCCCATCCCAGCCGCTCGGGCGATTCCAAGCTATGATATGGTAATCATAACATTCCAGTTGTTCCATATTTCTTTAATAGTGGCCAAATTACTTTTGCAAGACATGAATATTATCACTTATTTCGGTATTTTGTCTCAAATCGCCAGGTTCTTGTTGCTTTACGAGCCAATCTTCACATCATTTAATTATTCATTAAGCTACATTCCATAATTTCCTACAGCTCAGTCGTGGAATGATGTTAGTCACCTTAGCAGTATTTGGCCAGCCCATTACTACTCTATAACAACTTCAGCCCTACGGAGTTTCAAGATGACATGTGCACTGGTGAGAAAATACCAACCTGTTTCTTCCACTATTACACAGTCCCGAGTGGTCCGGTGCCGACTTGCACATAATATTGACTCCAACTTTGCCTCAATCCTCCGGGAATAAGGAAAATCAAGGAACCCCGTGTTGTAGGGTTGCTATATGCAATAGGGTTGGGGAAACAGGCCGGTCTAGTTCGGACGGACTAGTGCCCTTCCAAGTTCCAATTCCTTTTTTTCTCTTTTTCTTGAGCTTAATCGGCTAGCCATAGGTCCTCAATTTACTTGATCAACATGTTAATTGGTCAACTGAGGTTTGTTTCAATATCACAACATCTAATCAATATCACAATAATAAGCTAAGTCAGGTTATATATCTAGCTTGGGTGGGGACCGAGTAAGCATAAACAAGAAATCTCTGACTGAGATCTGTGATGAATGGTGGAGGCGAGTTACCTCTCTCGCTTTGGCCCCACTATCTTTCATTGGCCAAAAGAGGACTTGATGTTAGCAGGATAGCTTTAAGCTAGAGATGGCCGAGAATCATGATGTTATACGACCACATAAAGCTTTAGGAAATTGGTCTACCCAATCTTTCTCAATGGCACTGATACCATTCCCTCACTAACTTATATCTAATAATCCCTGGAATCATGATGTCCAGCAGCATTCTCACCGTCGGCTTCATAGTTCAGGTCCGCATCGTCCGGATCATATTCCGCATGCCCCGCTGCTGAGGGCGCCGGTGTTGGCATTGCCTCCATATTCATACCCATCTCGTCATGTACACCCTCCTCTTCCTCCTCATTGCCTTCATCATCATCAACATTCTCGATCTCAATATCATTTTCTGAGTCTGATGAGTCCGAGTCAAACTTGGGTCTCAAACCCATATCCTCTTCCTGTTCATACTGAGCATCTCTCAACTGTATGTTCCATCGGGCCACTAACTCCTCGGTCTCGTTAAGCATCCTTTGCAGTAGGAGCATCTTGCGCTGTTCTCTGGTCAAGCCACCACCATTAGTATCTTGCGAATGCTCAGTACTAGAGGCTACTTACTTTTGTCGAAGTCGCCTCTCAGAATGTTGCCACTGGAATAACTGCATCTCCCTCGCCAACATCCTAACTGCCTGCTTGCAATGAGCTTCCATGTTCCTGCAAAGGCCCATCCAATCCGGCCCCGTCTGCCAGTCCGCCGGCGGCGACAGATACCGGATGGTCTCGGGATTGGTTTCAGCCATTCTGAAGTCACTCGTGAGCATTTATCGGACAATAATCAATATTATATCTCTATGAAAAGAGGGTCAGAATTTAATGATGGTAAGACATATTTTGGGATTCGGGAAAGAAAAAAGACACATAAGGTAGGATGGTACGAGGGCTTGGTCAGAAGGGAATTTATATTGTATATTAACGGCATGAAGCATATGCAGGTTCCAGCGTGTGCAGAACAATTGAGAAGAAGGACAAAGCCGGCGGGTCAGAGCTAGAATGTGGTGCGTGGAATCATAGTTCATGGGAAACTATGATAGTTGGGCTTTTCGGTTACGTGATGTATCCATCGGGCTGAAATTTCAAGAGAGGGGTATCCATCGGGTCTATACGGACACATGAATGAGAAGAAGCATTCTATAGCTGTCGTCATGGTCAAGTGTTAAATATAAATCGGCCGAACCAAGACATTAAAGGAACCATTCGCCAGTTCCCTACTGCCATGGCCCCGCTTCGCTCTGCTGCCCGATCCTCCTCCACCGGCAGAACCCCTCGCCATTGTCATTGCCTAACCTATCCCATCCCGCTACGTGTCTCGTCTGCATCTGCAGAGAATCCTATTAACTGTTTCCTATTTTTGAGTGCTACGCTTTGGGCTATTTAGGATGAGATATGCGAGGAGGAGGCAGTAGGGCTGTGGACAATGACGTCGATAAGCATAAGGGTTGCATATTCGAAGACATGCGATGAATAGGGTTGGTGGTGGTACAGAGGAGGGACGAGAGTTAGGCCGAGGAGAGGCAAGTGTTGAGAGAGATTACGGGAGTGAGGTTAGGTAGAGGCGGCCAGAGTGCGAAATGAATTGGTTGGTTATGCTGATAGGTTTATAGGTAAGAATAATGCAGCGGGGTGATAATGTACGTGATCTCAGCATATGGAGATTTGTGGTCCGAGTATTTGACTGTGCGCTATCGGCATCATATTCTCAGAGCTTGGTTACGGGTATCAAGCTTGATTCCTTTACCAAAGCGGCTCCCAGGCTTAATTATGCCGAGTATCACTGAGTGATAGCTCCCGTTGATTCTGTCACTGCGCAACAAGCACCAAATGTGCTAATATCAGGTAGAGTCACTGCTTGTTACAGATCTACCACGACAGAGAACATTTTGCCGTTGCCTTGAAACCCGTTACTATATAGTAAGTTTTGTCGGTCATACATGTACCGTCGTACCAACAAACGTTCTTGCTCGTCAGGTTCCTATCTTGGCTGTCGCACAAAAGCCCAAATATCGGGTCAAAGTACGAGCCAACTAGACATACCACCGGCTCTCGCTGTTCGGTTCAATACCTTTTAAATATCTTATTAATATTAACAGCTTGGATTCATGCCTAACTTTCTCGCTTCGCTGCTATCCTGAGAACGGTGGCACCCTTAGCGAGGATCTTCGGTGCATATGACAGTATCCAGGTGATCAGGTGGATTGTATCATACCGCCTTCTGTTCTCTCTAGACTTGAGAATAAAGCAGTTTATTTGTATGACCGACATGTAGACGGGCCTTTCGGGTCTTTGGCCTGTGGGGTCTTGGCGAACATTGGGGGCCACTAAGACTAGAAAGACCAGAAGCAGGATTTCTGGAACAAAAGAATATATAACTATATAACGTACATGATAAACGAGCGCCCAAAACAAACGAGCGCCCAAAATTTCTCCCAAACACCATTTTCCACCTTT
>LXGU01000013.1:0-130107 GCA_001640685.1 Catunica adiposa
CTGATAATCGTATTTACGTTGAAAACGCATCGTGAGCACTGGTTGTCGCTTGACGAAGGTGGAAGCCCAGCGCTTGCCAACAGGTGCCGCGTCGCGGTCGGCGAGCAGTTGATTGGCCATTTCTTCCACACCACGAAGCCGAGGAGGAAATCCTCGCGAATCTAGGTCAAGAATATACTCGACTAGTGTCTGTTCCTCTAGATCAGATAGTCTACGTGAATTGGCCATAATATCACGTCACGAAGGGATGCCATTGAGTCGGCGACATAGAGTACGACGAGAGACCTTATAGATCACAGAAGCACGATAAGGACTTAATTGAGGGTCTTTCTCCAAGGCTTGAAGGGCAAGATTGATATTTGCCTCATTAATTGATAATGGCATGATATGTGGTGGAGTGAATTCAGTTGAAAGATGGGAAGTGGTGGTTGAAAGAAATTTGGGGCGCTCGCACGGATTGGGCGCTCGCACGGGTTTTACGTTACTTATAATTTAATTCAATTATCTTCAAGCCATTAACTTGTCCTCTAGTGACATTCAATTTCGGGTCCTTTTTTTCAAAAAAAAAAAAAATTAAAAAAAAGATATATGTTTAACACAGAATCCTTTACTAGATATGACGCCATGATTTCATGAAAGCCGATTTTTCATCAAATTCTCACCTCTTGATAACGCCAACAATGTCAACTACGAACCCCCGCCTATCAACCGCTACGATTGAATCAATCGCTGGCCTCAGTGCCGGCTCTCTAGCTACTCTTGCGGTACATCCTCTTGATATTGTCAAAACCCGGATGCAAAGTGTGTTCTCCATGAATCAGCCTCCTCATACCGACATGCTTACTAATCAACAAATAGTCTTCCGCAGCACCGCCATATCTGGAGAGCGCCTTACGACAATTGCCGTTTTACGGGGACTACTAGCACAAGATACACCAATACGAGCGTTGTATCGTGGCCTGACGCCGAATCTGGTGGGGAATGCGGCAGGCTGGGCAAGCTTCTTCTACTTCAAGGCACAGTATGAGCGGCTGATAGCGACGGGGAAATCCGTTCCTGATGATCAGATGTATCAGTTGGGGAGGAAAAGGCCGAGCCTGGCGCCATATGAGTATTTTGCGGCATCAGCAGGTGCCGGGGCGACGACGACGATGTTGACAAATCCGATTTGGGTTTTAAAAACGAGGATGCTATCGTCGGATCGAGTGACGTCGGGAGCTTACAGCAGTATGGCGGACGGGGCGCGAAAGATATGGGCTAAGGAGGGAGTCCGTGGGTTCTACCGTGGAGTTCTTGTTAGCTTGGTTGGTGTATCCCATGGAGCTGTTCAGTTTGCTGTTTATGAACCGTTACGCAAGATGTACCTTTCTGCGCAACCGATGCTACCTGGGTCGACTCGGCAGCGGTTAGATACACAAGGAACACTTGCGATCTCAACGGTGGCCAAGCTTGTGGCGGGTGCTATTACTTACCCTTATCAAGTCATCCGGGCCCGCTTGCAAAATTACGATTCAGAGAAACGGTTTGGAAGGGGCATCACTGGGGTTGCAGGGCGGATATGGAGGGAAGAGGGCGTGAGGAGTTTCTACAGAGGGTTAGGCCCGGCAGTGTTTAGGGTGATGCCGGCGACGTGGGTAACATTTCTAGTATACGAGAACGTAAAGCATCATCTAGATGAGCTATGACTAGAATGGAAAATTATAGAGGCGGCAGTGGGAGGAGATTTTGACCCAATATGGGAACCTTTGGCTTGGGGCGGGTGACATTGAGGCCAAAGTATATGTAGGATACAGCGTGGATAAGCGGAATGATGAATGATTGACAGGTATTGGTACTTCCCAGAGATGATGCTAGGCGTCAACGTCTTTTCTAGTGAGAGGAGTGGCGCGGTCTGGAGAAAGAAGACGGGACCAGACGCCCTAGGGCAATACACATGTACAATAGCTTGAATTTTTTAGATAACAAATACCTCTAGACACATGATTCTAACTTCCCGTGGCTGCATAAAAAGACTTTGTACTAAAGGTCACTACGTCCGCCACATGAATATTCTGCGAGGGATATGGCCTATCGCGGCTACTCAACATTCTGGGTCATCTGGCAGTGACTAGAAGACCTAGTGCTAATATTCTCATGCTGGATAATGCATTCATTTCAGACAATGAGATGAGCTTCTTCTCTCCCTACCTGATCCCTATCATTTTCAATTTGCCTGAAATGAGGTATATACTTTGGGCTACTGTTCCTTACATGTCTTTATCTTTATATTGATATGAAGAGATTCCATAAGCCGCTTAAGTAGGATCGACATGACACTCGAAATGGCGGGATATCTAAGGCGAGCTGGTTTAGATTGACTGTGTATGTAAAAGGAGGGAAACAAGCAGGAGCGGGGTTTGGAGATGGTGGGCAGTGAGAGACACAAATACGGGATAGCCTGATATAACCTCGACGTTGTCCTATGCTGTACTATCACTTGGCAGTTGGGGTGTGCATGCCATTCTTAGAAACGAGGACCTGCCGTTGGTGAACCAGAAAGTGGTGTCTGGGTCGATTAGGAAGCGAACAGTTGTCAGTGGAGAAATCACGTTCACATTGCGCTGTATTTCTTGCCACCGTCATTTCCGGATACCGCCCGTCTTCCTTATACCAGTGGCCAGATTGAGGAATTCCTGAATGGGTATCGACACAAATATTAGGCTCACTCCTCTACATAATGAAGGTTTGCCCGTGGGTATAGGGCGTGCTGAGTACCGGAGAGTTTTTGACAAGATCGCGGCATGTCTATCGATCACCTGTTGGGGGGATGGCCTCGATGTGAAGACTCTCGCCCGGTGGTAATAACAAGAAGTCTATATTCTCTGGGGGTCGTTGGTAGGAAATCATGATGTGACTCTAGTAGCACCCAGGAGATATATGTCAGATATGTGAAGCGACCATGATCCTGGCATTGGGGCAGTCAGAATGAGAAATATTTCAAAAAGGTTGGGTTCTTTATACTAGCATAAAGCATGAAGATCTAGTTTACTATCAGACTTCGTATATCATTCACGGTTACGGTAGTACTGGCCACTCGGGCTTATGTTGAAACGCAAACTCCTTCAGAGCTGAATATTTTGCCATCTTAGCTAAGAAACCCTCGTCCTCGACATTTGCCCAATACTACCTATGGCAAACAGTTATTTGGGGAAGATGTTAGAAGTCTGTGTCCTAAAGCGACCCTCTTTGAGGCATCCATACGATATGCAAACCTTCAGGGGAGCGGGGGCTGCACGGGATGTTGGAACTTGGGATTTGTATCCCCAATGGAGTAGTGGTGTAGTCCTATAGCACGGTGGCGAAGACAATAGAGGTCTAGCATGCCATCATGCTTATTGGACGTGATTTGGTTATATAAAGATGATCATATAACCAACAGGAGCAAATTTAGGAGATATCTTATGCACCTAAGACACTCTAAGGTTTAAAGGGCAGCATATTCTTGCGCCCCTCAGGTACAGGACAAACAGCTGCAAGGAATTATCATATACTTGCTTTTGCTCAATCAACTGCACTTGGGCTTCAGAGGGTTCACGGCGAGCACATGGTAAGATAAATCCGGTTGCCATTTGTCAATCATTAATACATCAGCCAACAGACTACGTGTAAAATCTAAGTACCACAAGTTGACCTTATGGTCCTGATTGATAGGTTGGGTTTCAAAGGATAGCATGAGACTCGAGGAAGAGTAGTTGTTAGAGTGGAAAGCCGTAAGAATTCCACCAGGGTTGAAGAGTGTCGAGTCAAGTCAACGAAGTGACTTAGATGGGATTTCCAATAAAGACTTAGGTAAAATCCTCAGGTAATTGTGGGAATAATAGAAACCCCCCGAAGTGAGTACTACTAACTATAAGATTATATGTCCGCATTACGTCTATACAGTGATAGCAAGAAAAACCAACTACGCTAACACAGGACCTGATAATGATAATCTTCGGAAGACATTGTGTCGAATCAACCCTGTGTTAAATCCGACATAACTTAATACTACTACTACTATTTTGAAAGACATTTATAACAGTAATAGTATCATTCACGTAGGGCTTCTAATTAAACTAATATTCGTGTGATAGTAAAAGGATAATCAATGAAGCTGTAGACCTGATGGTAATATATCCCGACTCCACCTGTTACGCGGATTTCAGCCCCGAGATTCCCTCTCTCCAAGCCCCAGAAAGATCGCCAATAGCCACCCCCACGAATGGTGCCCCTCTACAATATACCTGGAAATAATAACCTGGTTATGACGTGGGAAGACGACCAGAGTGTTGGTTTTGATGTGTTGGTACTGCGGACTAGCATTTTTAGACTCATCTAGATGCGTAGGACTCACCGCTTCGGGGCGGCCTGCGAGGGCTATTTGTGGAGGGATGGAGATGATGACCAGAATGATCATTAATCATAACTTCAGGATGGCAGGTATAGACAGGGGCACTGGGTTACATTTATGTCAACATATATTAACTGGATCTATGTTAGTATTTAACTGGATCTAGGGGATCTTAAGTATGGACATGCTGAGTTCGCTCTCATAAATACTATGTATGAACATATTTAAGACATGATCCTCCAAAATTCAAAATACAGATACTCTTGCTTGACTACTCTACCTTAAACCCCACGTCTACCTTCATATTACTCCCAACCCAATTGTAGTCACGGCCTGATACCATTCAAGCTCCCTTGGACTTGTGGGGGTGCTTCTCTGAAACTACCAGGATTGACTTACACCACCCATGTAGAAGAAAAAAGCAATTATAACCAGCATTAACAACCTAACAATTCAGTACATATTTCAATTACACAACTAGTATGGTAAACCGAGCCGTGATTAAAAAGGTTATCTATTGCGAAAATTGTCAGCTTCGTGCATATGTTACCCTGGAATTACATCCTATCCAGCAACAACGGCCTGGCACACACACACACACACACACACACACACACACACACATGTCCACTGCTTGTATACAAATTGGTCCCACACGAAGAATACTCCACTATGCATCCGCGAGGTCACTCTGTATGGACAACTGTCACTATATATGGCCCGGGCGTCTATGGTCGTTTCCGGACCCTTGCGTAATCAGTCAGCCATCGAGGCTTGGAAAGTTATCTATCACCTTTTGTGTTTATATATCGTAAGTTCAAAGGTTGTTTTAAGAGCATGGGAGAGAGTCATACTCGCGAACTCGCGCTTACAATATGTAATAACAGCCCCATAGAGGAGCGATCCTTATACCAAGAAACCGGGCCCTGTCTTAAAAGTACCGGATATATATTTGATATCAAATGCCAGCCAGGATATTTCAAACCATCGCTTGCTGTGTTTGGAATCGTACCATAACAGAAACCCAGGAAACGACTACCTAGCGACCTCGCACCCAAGGCACCACGCCCTGATCTTACATGTATCCAGTCTTATCAACAAGGCCAAGACAAAGCTGCACAGTACTACCAATTATCGGTCACAGCAATCTTTATAACCCAATGTCTATTTTCTATTCGTGCGCGCAATTCCGTGCTTGGTTCCCGCTTTGATTTAACCGCACCTTGCCTGTTTCATCCACATCACAACCCATGGCAGTAACGCGACTGAAGGTAGCGGTCACATGGAACTGCTCCAAGTTTTCCAAAGTCCACTTGGGACTGTGTATACATGCGTATGTTAGGCAATAACAATAAAGAATAAATATGTATCTTAATCTATACTGATCGTTCTGGCGTTAAGCAAAAACCTAACCCACGTTTATTCATATAAGGTAATATCATGCACTCACATATCATATTCATAGGCCCACTGGCACTCCCCAACACCACTCTGGGTGTTCTATTCATTGTCCCAAATTACTTGTCATGGACCAAGGTGATGTATCATAAAACAAGCATTGCTAACCTCAGCATCGAAATAGTTTTCTAGGCCAACTGATCCTCTGCCATAACCAAAGCACTTCAGCTTCTCGGCCTTTCGCCTTCAACCTCGCCCTCTGTACGTAGTCCCCCGGGCCAATGACACCTCTTCCTAACCGCAGTGTAATCTTATGACCTTGTGATTAGAAAATGGAGTACTTCCATGCCCTCCATAACCCCACTGATATCCCGACGGGCATTAATACGGAAAGAACGCTCGGTTGATCATATGTGGTTCAAGTTTAAGGCTCTTCAATGTCACATGGAGCAAGGAACTATCGCCACCCTTTTTCTGCACATATGTGGGTCAGCTTTGGACGAGTTCATGGGCACAGATGGGCGCTCGCGGGCCTTCCGGTCAAAGGAAGGGAGAGGAGTGGGGAAAGGGACCTTGCTGACGGCGAGATAAAGTCGATTCCGGAAGGAAGGTCCTGAGGCTGACGTTGTAGTGGGCGGGTTAAATGTTATAAGCAGTGGTGGCAGGTTCCTGTAAATGTAGGAATGGTCGAGCGTAGCTATTACAACCAGCGATTTTAGTTACCCTTAGAATTGTGACTGGGGATGTAAAAGAGGGGGAGAGGGGCGAGTGAAACTGTGACTAACAGAGAAATGGGCACAAAAGAAGCTGACGTGGCCATGTGTGGTATCTGTGAGTGAAGGCATTGCTTTCCAGTGACTGGTAGCGACTGAAATGGAGTTATAACGGCCTTGATCTTATAAATATTCACCCCACTAAACATATCACTATAGAGTTCAGCACAATCTAAATATGTCGTCACTATGTAGCATTCTATGTTGCCTAAAAACTGGCAAACAAGCTCTTTGTCTTTTTAGCTTCTTTTTTTTCAGGATGGCAATCACACAGTCGAGAAGGGGCTATCCCTCTTCCGGATCCCCAGTTGCCGGTGTTTGGTTTGATCTTCTCGTCCTCTTATTCGTCCGCGGACTTGGGATGTACCACTGTAAAACAGAGCTGGGCAACCATTGAGGCGGGCCCGGAAGACGGCCCGGAGAGCCAAGAACCATTAGACCATGTTGTGATTGAATGGAAAACCCGATGCATATGAGAGGGTGGAAAAGGTAGCAGAAGTATCGTCTGGAATGGCTTTTTGTGTATTCATCATAAACATTAGAACATGTCGAGAGCGCGGGCAGTAGCAAGACGGATATAGACAATAGAGCTCTGGCGTTAAATCCCAGATCCAGATGGGTAGATAATGCATGCAGCATAAGAAAGACAGAGCGGGAGTCTACATGTGTATTTTTTTTTTTGCCGACGAAGATCGTACATGCACCTCGGTCCAAGTAAGATTAATTCCCTAGACAAAAACAGAAACCCATTCATCAAATGAACCATTCCGCATCAACTCACATGCTGCTTGAATATCACTATAGCATCATGACGGGGGCTTGACTGCGGTGTAAGTGCTTGGCCCGAAATAGGTCGCATCGGTCCAGCGCTTCTGAGTCTTGTACTGTAGGAACTAACGGCTTAGATCCGTATCTCCGGGCGGACCACTGGTACAGCCAGGCCATGCGCCCTGTATATAATGCATATTATTAACTCGAAGGCGGGTGCTTGAGGGCAGATCATTTGCTGATGGCTTAGCTTGTGCATATAACCCCCCCTGAGGATGTGCTTCTGGGTGCATGTGCAGCAACTTTATGGGGTTGGTTCTGGAACTGTGGAGATGTCGGAGAGAGTCTGTCACAATAGCCCTAGATCCCTTTCTCTAGTACATGCGAGGGATGATCATAGTAGGAAGCCTGTCCCCGGAGCGCCACCTATCTGCAACAATTGAGCCTTTGTAAAGACGACTAACTATGAGCACCCTGCCTTGGGTATATCCCTTCAGCGACTGTGATGCTTCATATCAAAACCCAGACTTATGATCTCACACTCACAGCCACTCCGGATTGTCGGGTACGAAACCCTGACCCGATAATGTGCACTTCCTTTCTCCCGCCAACTCTCCTCTCTGCCTAATAAAAATATAGTATGGTCCACCTGCAAGGTAAAAGAAAATAATACAATGAATGAAGTATCATTTTTAGTTAATTAGCGTGACAAGCTGGGCTGGTCTGAGCTTTTTGGCAGCCAGGGTCGGAACAGCATAAGCTAATCTGAGCAATTCCTGTAATCGCCGGAAGACAGGCTTTTTCTTCCGCTGTCTTAATGGGGTTAGATTTGCTATATTTGTGAGTCGACAAATGGAGTAATGCTCTTTTTCTTTTTATTAATTTTGTGACAGATACCACAGGGTTCTTGTATAACGACACGCCTAGATCTTGAAAGTGCTAGTCCAGGTTGAAAAAGCAAGATAAGATGCAAAAACGAGGAGAGAAGGATTTTAAAAAAAAAAATAAAAAGGATAAGAACGAAACTGCGCAGTATTGCAGAAATGTCAAGACTGAAAGGAGCCACATCCAGAAGGGTGTATCCTTGATCAAAGCATGGCCAATGACGTTCTCTGTGAGAAACAAGACAATTATATTGCACTAGAATACACTTCATGAGTTGAAGGCTTCTAGCTAGTTCTAGAGCGTTGAGTCCAAGGGAACTATATGCATAACTATACGCAGACATGTAAACGGAAACCATCTCCGCCATTGTCAATGTCA
The DNA here is from genome assembly GCA_001640685.1 of Catunica adiposa. NCBI lineage: Eukaryota > Fungi > Ascomycota > Sordariomycetes > Microascales > Ceratocystidaceae > Catunica > Catunica adiposa. The sequence continues at coordinate 8,572 of LXGU01000013.1, forward strand.
GATACATTATATCTCCAATTAGTCGACATCATTGTCTCTCCCTTTAGGGGGCATTCATGGTCACAAGAGAGTAGTTCCTCAGGGATGTCCCCCACCAAGGTGATACCATCCCTCTGGGCACACTAATCCTATTCTAGCTACTTGATCATATCAAAGCTACTAAACACAGCAGTACGTTGGTTCTTCATAAGAATTTCGGTACCCATCCAACTCCGACAGTTCGGTAATCTTGACAAGGATGGTCACTATTTGAAATAATATACACAAGCGACGCGGGACGAGGTGTCTGCTGGTTCTCCTAGTAGACTGGGACCAAGTGCGAAGATTTCTCCGTTAAATCCAGGCTATAGATAACACAGCATCACCGGGCTATATCTGGAAGGAGTAGAAATAGTGTATGTTCGTGGGGTTGACTGAGACAAGAGGCGATACGATCCAAGGGATGGTAGGAAGAAGTCTAGGCAGTTCGTAGTGACTTGGATTGCCCTTGTTGAGCTATCTATTTATCATAAATTTGCCATGCTTGAGAGGCCAGTGGTAGTTCAGCACAAGAGGTTTTCTTCTCCCAGGGCGTTTAATATGTCAGGTTAAGTTAGAGAAGACTTGGCGTCTCAAAGTATGCATGACTGTGATTAATCAAGAAATTTGTTCGAAGCGAAGGCTTCCTGGTTCATGGCTTGGGCGGCGCCCGTCAGATCTAGAGGTTTTCTTTTCTTGGCTAAAAGCTGATTCAAGGCGAATGGGTACACATGGGTAAGGATTGATAGGAGATGAGGGTAAGCCGATCGAATAGTTGGTTCTCGTTGGATCGATCTTGAGTGAGTGCAGGTACTCAAGAGTTTGATGGCCACAAGAAGAAATTACCGAAGTCTAGCATGGAAACTTCATGGCTGGTGGCCTGGTTTACCCTAGATCGTTGAGAGCCATCTGCGTGGATACAGACTGTCATGATGGTTACTCCACACGAGGACAACGGGCGCAGGCTCCTTTGTAGTTGGTAGATTTTGTGGCACGAGAGTGTCATTCCGGGGTCAAAGTTCGTGGTACAATAATCACAACTCGACTTCACGACACTGCAAATTTAGGAGCAAATGTTTATCAGGTAGGCTCGAGTGACGCTCACTTTAAAAGAAAGCCCCTCTAATAGCATTAATGATACCTCATGACAATACGTAATATAGCCAGTAATATTCTATTGCATAATATATGACAAAATCCACCAAACTAGAAGTTTGCTCCGCCCGAGACAAGCAATCCATCACCGCCTGCATGCATCATTTCTCTAAATGTATGAAGAATCGAGATTGCATAGTAAATAGGACTAGAACCTCAGGCGACACTGTAATCATGATCAAGATTTATCCCTTCGGGCATCCTTTCAAACAGCTTTTTGTCAGATATCACCTCAGCTGTACTCGATAATGCAAACCACCGGTCGTCCAGGATGTTTCGACGCCACAATGAAAAGCACAAGCAGTGCCCCACCTGGTTGTCAGGTGTGCTGACAAAATAGATGAAATTTGGTGGACATGTCACTATGAAGAGCGGATACTGTATTCAAAAGCGAGTTTGTGATCTAATAACATATCACTTCGGACCAAATATTAGCGCAAGTGAGTCCCTATATCGTTCAAGATAGTCAAGATGACATGGTGAGGAGAATTATAACTACTGGCAAGCATGGGAGAGATAATGATTCGTCGAATATAATATTAGAAATGCTCATCATTTTATAGTTCTTACCAAAATCATACAGCGCAACAGACCGCAATATAGTGCTAGAGTCCATACCATGGCCATAATCCCTTCACACATATACTACAATTTAACATTATACATGCTAGAGCACGGCCATCGGGTTTATCTACTGAAACTGAATTGTCTCTTAGCTCCGGCAATGTCCAGGATCATGCCTAGCATAAATTTGTGACGACAAAACTAGATATATCAAGACTAGTTGGCTGCGGGTGAAAGCATGGTCTATCTTGATATCTAGGTCCTAGTCTTTTTCATGTGTGAAAAGCTTGCCCAGAGCCGGAATAAACGCCGTGAAATCGGATTTAATATGACAAGTATGTTTTCTGAGATTTGTTTCATGGTTGGAGTACTGTTATTTATGCCGTGTTTTCTTTTGCAATATATACAGCCGTTACTAAGACATTGTCTTTGGGATCTAAGAGTGCAAGCCATTATACCTTAACAAAACATATTCTGGAATAAAATAAAAAGAAAGTATAGTCTCGCTTTTTTAGACTGCATATTGGCGACCCACGTGTTTAGATCCAATATACTAGGTAACTCAAGTCACTGTAGAAAGTTGACAGCAACGCACTTACATTTAATGTTACCAAAGGGCCTTTCTTGGTGGTGACAGGACCGGCTTTGTATGCACCCAGTCCATAACAAGCTACATCCTGAACAACTTAATCTTGACAGAGACCTACCAGCCACCCAATCGGGCTATACCCGCCACTAACGCAATTTGTAACTAGACCCTCCAGCCCTCGTCCATTAATTCCTGCCCGCAATAACATTCTAGCCGCCCCAAAAGATTCACTAGCCATCCCAGGAAACGGGCCGCCCCTAGGTCACTATCTCCAGCAAATTGGTAGCTCCAAGATACCCGCCACACCACAATACAAATGCTCCGGTAGTGTTCAAAGAGACCTCAGCGTGATCCAAGTATCATATCCTTCTCCCGTTCCTGCTTACCAAAAAAAAAATATTGTTGTTTTACAAAAGGAAAAGAAAAAAATTAAATAATAAATAATGAACCTAAACCTCGGAACCTCGGTGAAGAAACTAGGGCCCATACATATTCTTCATCATCGTCGTCTCCGTCGTCTAAACCTTGGCTTCTTCAGCTCCACCAGGTAAAAAGAGGCATGAACATTCCCGCAGGTCGCCGACCTCACCCCGACAAATCCCATAGGTAAGCTGGAGAGAAGGGATAGACTTTTTTGGGCTCTTTAGGCCAATCGGGAGGCTCATTCGCTATAGACTAAAACTGTGGCAGCGGTCTGATACCACTATACACGGAAGAAATAACTGCGAAGTGTCGCTAGAGGATCGTCTCAGCTGGACAGACGTCCTTTCAGCAAGGGAGGCGCTAGGGTATGGGATCCTGGCTAGAAATTAGTTGAGAACATCAGGTGGAGGGAAGAGGAACCGAGGGGAGGTGTAATGTGGCACTCGGCGATTGAGAGGACGCTTGGTGAGGGTTTAAATGGCAGATTGTGGCTAATGGTCAAGGGCAGGAAGTATGGAGCAACTGAGTGTCCGTGAAGGGATTGAGGGGTTCGTGAAGTGGGTAGGGTGGCTAAGACAGGTTTGAGTCACTGAGAGTCTCATAAGAATTATTGTTGTGTGAGCTACTTATTCATGAGCCACACTGATTTTACAAGCGCTAATCTGAGTACACGCGGTCCTCCAAATCCCCGAATCCCCCCTCCTATCCTCCGGCGATCACGGGGATCAAAATGCCTGTGCCCTCCCCACTCGATACCAATATTTGTATCTACCTGGCTGGGGTTTTCGTCTAGATACCGACCGCTATTTGTCTTTATCACAAATTTAGTTATATTTCCGTTAGGGATAGTATATTCTTGCCGTTGAAGACACACAGGAAACAAACTTATACGAGACGTTGACAAGACGGGGGTTCCTAGGTGAAAGGCCCTATGCAGGAGCCATGCTGTGTCTTGAGGGTTAAATATTGCGGACCTATCCGCGCTAGTATATAGAGAATAGAGAGGATAGGTATCTGTGTCCTCATGCATTGGTAAAACAAAATTTACTGTTCCCAATATTGGGATATCTGGGCCTATACGCGTTGTTTAAGGTCCAACATTTATACTCCTTGCAGCTAGATAAAATTATGTGGTGAGCTATTGACTTTCCCTTAGGATCCATAAAGGTAGTCATGATATTGCTTTAGTACAGCAACCATATCCATAATACAAGGTTATGGGTCAATGAATTCTATATGTGGGGGATACATGAAACCGGGGATTGGGTTCCTTGGGCCGCGTATCTGTCTTTGCGTCGCGGTTACTCGAGGCTATGCCATTGATTCACATGAGGTTTCTTGTTAAAAAATAATTGCCCAAAAAAGAAATATTGGTTACAATTCTGAATTCTCCGATGCGTAGATGGCATGTAGAGCTGCACATGTCTATATTAGGGTTATTCTAACAGGATGACTTACATTTATAGAGTGATGGCATATGTTACAAAGGGCGAACACTCCTTTTTCTAGTGGCTTACTACAAAAGACACTTGATATAACGTGAAATAAAAACCAGGGTAGAGAGGTGACAGACTGGCAAACTCAATTTATCCCTTTATGCAATTTTGAGGCCCACTGAGTCAAGACAGGTTGAAACTGGACCACCTCGTTGGGCTGAACCCAATTCCTGGAATATTACCATGGGCTCTTTTCCATCTCCTCTTTGTTCCAAGTCTTCTAGTGGCTGTGTTCCTGAGAGAACCAACCCTTGAATAGATAACCTCGTCCAAATATATGATCGCTTCCAGGACCTCCCTACAATTGTATTGATAATGTTACCTGGCCAGGTCCGCTTCGCTCAATATTTAGCCGTGCCTCACTTTGAACTTGAATAGCAGCCACCCAATATAATTGCTAGTCAGAATATGGAAAGCTCTGGCCTCTAAGCGTTACAACCCTCCAATATTCACAATAAAGTCGTCGGCTGTTTGTCAGGTGACACTCGCGTGTGCCCTCTACATTGGGACCTGAATGAAACTTGAACCCGCGCCGAAATCCTCCAGTTCCACCAATGGATCTAGGCCTTTGCCGCTCCGGATGCCGCCAGTAGGCGTAAATATGGCATCTCTAGTCGATTAATATATAGACCTAAATGCCACCCTTAAGCGCTAGAAGTGACCTCCAGCCATCTTTTATAGGCCCAGTGTAACGCTCTCCTTGGCTTTGCTTTCCAGCTTTTGGTAGAATGTTGCGATACCTACATGCAGCATAATCCCACTGCTAGCCTATCAATGCTACATATAGAGCAATTGGCAGACAACGACAACTATATGTTTATTGTAAAATAATTGCTTCCAGTTGGAGTCATATGCCCATTAAGAGGTATAGTGATATCAAGCCGGGTTTTCGTGACCTATAGTAGCCAAAGACGGCTCTGCTTGACAGCAATAACTAAGGGACCTCTGCAAAATGGGTGTATTAGTTGTTTGGTGTTGTGTAGCAGCTGCTGGGATCATGGGTTCTGCGGAAGCTTTCCTTGACCAAGTTACTGGGGTGTAATGCTACAGGAAGGACTAATGATGGTAATTCAAAAGTGACGCATTGGCCCTGGTGGCATTCAGAAGATATTACCGTTATTGGAAATTTAGGGATTGGTTCCAAGTGTATGGTGTTTATTGTGGGAGTTCGGAATAATGATTCCATATATAGGACCAAGTGTCAGATGTCAGATATGACTATGTTGTGCCATGATCTCCAAAGTGAAATCTTGTTAGTTAGGCAATGACACCTAGTAACCGAACTTTGCCTCGATGTCGGGTCACGTGATGGCCCGCGTTCTACTGCATATAATTCAGTGGTCTATATTGTAGGTTATCCAACATCATCAGATTCTCAATCCCAGCAGATGTCTTGCTTAGCCACATCTGATAATACAACTGCGGCATGACTTAACGAAGGCTCCCGCTCAAATGTCTGTGTAGTGCTTTTGGTTAATGAGAGGGTTTGATATTATTCAATATGTTTTAGAATACGTCAAAACTACAAACAAGCCCTGAACCTGGTCATCCTCTCTGCATGACAATAACCAGGTTCTGTGCCCGGCGATCTTCCATCTCCACCCGCCCGTCCTTCCATCTATCCGACCGATTGTCATCCCCTGGTAACCCAGTCAGTGGTGTTGCGGAACAAACCTCAGAAGAGACCCGCCCGGTCCCGAATGGCTTCACGTATAATGCCTTCCATGCATAGGTAGCACTGAAGATTTTGGTGATGTTGGAATTAATAGTCAGAAATGGCACCTCTGTGGCAACTGCTACTTTGATCTCCGTATTTCCGGGATCCGATCCACTACCTGATGGTGTATTAGGCTGTTTGAGACAGCTGAAGCTGGGCGGGCCAAAGGATCCGGGCGGTGCGATACGGGGCTTTGCTATTTTGATTGACAGAGGAGTCTAGAGGACAGATATGTAATGGCAATATGCCATTTTTTTTATGGCTGATAATCGAGTTTTGGGGAGGAATTATTACTTGTTGTGGACATTCTGCGAGGATAACGAGTATTCAGGGTCACCATACTTTGAATATCGCAAAGCCTGTCATACTACTAGATTAACTAAAGCATCTTTTTTCTTTCTTTTTTTCTTGCTGTTATTCTTAAAAAAAAATACCAGCATCTTATGTGATGCACATACCAAACACACTTTCCCAACAAATCTGTGTGGCTTTTTCTTTGTCAACTCGGAATCCCTGGGAATCTTAATAAGGATCTAAACGACATGGCCATCCCAAGGTCCATGCCAAACCCCACCCACAGACTGATAGGTCCATCATTGATCCAAACATCACGGTCCATGACTTTGACCTTCCTCCGACACTTGCATATCGGCGAATCCAAAGCTCCCAGCACATTCGTGCGTATTCCCTCAAGTTTTATCAAAAAAGAAAAGAGAAAAAAAAATGCATGCGCTATCTAAGACTCCAGACGCTTTGCTGCTACGTGTTTTGATACCAGGGGGGGATTGGCAGTGTGTGGGTTGCGGTTGCATTTTTGTATTGAAAACGAGGCACAGAAACAAGATGATGAGGAAACATTGACGGACGGGCCAGAAGGAGGAGAGTACGAAGTGCCGTTAGCATGGATATAATATTGGCCGATGGTAGTGACCCGGGACTTGGCGGGACTTGTTCAATAGCGGCTGTGACTGCCGCAGCTTATAGGGTTGAAAGAAACCGAGCACAGGGTCCGGCGGTAGGGAACCTGTGGACAGATATTATTTGTCCGTGGGATTTTTTTTGTCTTATATATGTGGGAAATTTCCCGTAGTAGTAATGGTCAGCTTTGATGTTAAGTCGATAGAGCTATCAGTAAGACTTGTGATGATGTTCTTTTTTTTATGTGTCTGCTACCTACCTTCTTGAATATTCACGTTGTTTCGGGATCATTATTCCCTTTTGTCCCGTTGTGATCCTCGCAAATACCTACAAAAAAGAAGAAAGAAATACAAGGAAAAAGAAAATTATACGACCAAAACTACCTCTTAAAGCACTTTCGACTCGTATATACTGTCTCTAAACAAGCTACTACCACCCGCTATGACTTATAACAGGACTTACATTGTACTCTAACATTTCTAACCCATGCCCAGTCGTCTAGTCTTCGTACATCATCTTCGATCATTGTTCTCCACGACCCTGTCAAACATTCCTTAACACAATCATGATATTCAAACTTGCTCAAAGGTTGCACTTTTCACAAGGTTGTCACAGTTTCAAAATTCAATAATACTGTAAATGTCAGTGTATGTTCATGGATCAAGGCTCCTATTGTAGTCTAACGGAAGCTTTAATCTGGTTTACGAGGCCGGGTGTTGGTTCCGAACCAGATCGCCTATTTTGTGCCGTAAGGACCCCGGGTTTCTGGACTTTTTGCCGCACTATTGATTGTAGAGTTTGAGCTAAAAAGTCAATAACTTGATACTCAGTTATTTGACAATGCCAAACTTCCAACATAGCTGCGAACTATTACCAGCAAGCAACTGTGATGTTTTTTCTAGTGTTGCGTTTCTGAACACCAATTCCGCATTCCTGCACAAATATTTAACTTCGGTACCAACAATATTCCCCGAAATCTGAAGCGCTGGTCCCGTGATCGACGCCTTGATACTCACAGAAGTTAGGGTTGGACTCATTATTACCAAAGTGACACTGGCTATTACTACTGGCTATTGGCCAATATCACCTGCTGCGGTACCTTGCTCTCGGTTCACAGCACTGACAAGGTTCACTTTCTCCACAGCAAACCCTCGGTGTAAGAATCCAATACTTCGCTAGACGATGGTTGAACTACCGTGCTCCAAAACTAAGACGATAAGCCGAGAGGGTAGATCGCGCGCATAGGGTAACAAGGTACGGCTATATAAGACCAAAGCACCATCGAAACCTTCTGTTCTGAGTAAACGAGCAGGTCCCGCCTAGCTCAATATAATTGCTTGGCAGCTTACACTTTCGCGGTCCAGATCAAACCTGAAGGAAGACAATGGATATGAGGGCTGATCCGTGTCAAGTCGGGTAATAGACAAAGTGGCTGCTATGTTGGGGGGTTATTGGTAAAGGGTCCAAGATATTGGTTAATCTTTAGATCTTGAGCAACCTTCTTGGCTTAATCACAACAGGTTCTGCCCAGAATAACTGGTAAAGCACAGACTTGAGATGGTGATGTGCTAGGGTTATCCTTAACCAACCCGACTTATACAACCTTGTCCCGCACTTCAGGGGCACCAAGTTTCTCACGCAATTCAACGTCGGGTTTTTGGGTTTTTCTTGGTCTCATATCCGCTACCTGGAATCTCATCAAGGAAATATGAGGCTGTTGATGCTATAAAAACATTGATCACTCATCATAAATTTTAATATGCCTGGTGCTTTCTCCACTAGGCCCAGAGAACCCTACCAAGTAGAAAACCGCGTAGCTCCGGGCTGAACCTCTAGCAATGAAACATAGTAGGGGACGGCACGGGGCTCAGCCACTAGTTTCCGCGATGGCCAGGAAGAGCCCTGAAGCTGGCGTGGGAGCTGGAGGGAGACAAAGGGTGGGACACACTACTACAACGTGCAGGTAAAGAAATTATTTAGGGTCAACGACAATACTACATCAAGATGGTGTCCTTTTTTATGTTTGCTTATAGGTGGTCGGCTTGGGTGTAGTGAGTTAAATTATGATAAAGTTGCTTATTGTAGGGCTTGTGAAGGGCAAGTTTCGAAACCTGTGGTTGCAGTGTGTGGGTTCGCTCTACCTTTTACAATTTAATTCTTCTAGGGACATAAGAACTGGTCATAGTGGGCGGAAAGCAAGTAGTGTATGGATTTCACGTGGTAACTGGTATATGAGTTGAACAATGTAGGTTCAAGATTATGTATACTTTATGAAAACTGGATTTTGATGAAGGGGATGGATGGCCCAGTAACGTGGATGTGGAATTTGCGGCTACAGTCAGCGTTGCTGACTTTTTATTTTTTATTTTTTTATTTTTAAAAAAAAATCATTTTATTTTATCTTTATTTTGTTAACCCGGCTGGCTGGATAACCGCGGGGTGTGTAGCTAGACCCAGGACACTGGATATTAATGCTGAAGACTCGAAAAAACAATTATGTTATGGCTACCTTTGTGGGGCTCATCTTGAATGTAAAGTGTTGGGATGATTCAGTTTTGCCCTCTCCGGCTTGAGTTTGGTTACAGACAGAAAGACAGACAAACACTAAAATATCATTCAGGCGTATGAATATATGGGAATTAGTGAATTCGTCTAAATGCCATGTTGATGATTGTAGTACAGATACATACTCGCGTGTATTACTGGAAATCATGAACAAATATCTGCCAACTGCGTCCCAATAGGTTATTATACCTCAAGTAACTTTATAGTTCATGAGTGAAATAAATTCGTTGGTTTTATGGTGCTTACTCAAAGTACACACCTACAAACATACTGGATCAAGCCAGAAAAATAAGAAAAATGGTAGATTTTATCTTTCACTACTACGATAAATTCTAGTCATTTTACTATTTTTTTTTCTTTACTAGGGTGAATTAGTAAATACACACCCCCGCATGTCGTTCTGACATCTCATTATCTACAAAGCTACAGGTAATGGCTATACAATTTACATTTAATGGGAAATTCATATAAGTATCTATAATCCCTCCCTCGTGGACCAAGAGCAACTTGATGATCATCAGCTACTTACATCTTCAGATTCAAGACATCTACTTCAGAGCTTCATATAATTGCTCTTATACTTTGATCAGCATCTAACACAAGTCTTCTGTACTATATCTTGATTTACCATTTACAACATTACGTTACCGCCATACCGAAGCCATCATGCCCTCACCTCACACTCACCACAACACCTCTAGTGGCTGGAGTCATTATCCCAACAACGAGCATACTCGTAGCTATCACACCGGAATAGGACAACAGGCTCTTCCGCCTGCCTATGCCAGTATGCAACAGGTCCCCCACGGTGCCTACCCAGCCCCTTCTCCTATAGATCGGATGCCTCCCTATGCCCCGTCTACCACCTACCCCCACTACCAGCCCCACCACCAAAACCAGTCTCCGTACCCTCAGCAGTATGATAACTCGTACACTGGTTATCAGGAGCACACACAGACTACCCACTCTCAACCTCCTATGGCCTACAGCTACTCTATGTCTCAAATCCCCACCCGCCCAATGGACATGACCTACCGCTCTGGGGGCAGCCCTAGTTCAGTTTCCATGAATATGTCTCCCATCTCCAATTCGACCCATCACCAATCTAGTCCTCCTAGTAGCATGGGAGCATTTATCTACGGCAACTCTCGCAGAAGCTCTGTTAACAGCACCCTTTCGGGTGCCACCGCTGCCTCCGTCACTCCCTCCCAAGCCGCTGCCTTGGCTCCCAACGCAAAATCCAAGGTCATCACCCCCAACAAAGTCTTGGACCCTGCGAGGAAGGTTGAGTTCAACACTTCTATTGATGATCTCATGAGGATTATCACAGTCGACAATGCTACTACTACCTCTACCGCCGAGTCGACTACTGCTTTGACTCCTCCGGCTACTCCTGGAAACACTGCGTCTCCTATAGCTCCTCAGATGATTCAATCTCGCTACCTGACGCCAGAGGACAAGACTCAAGATTCCAGTTTCTACGGCAGACAATCTGAGCCTATCCAGACCTACCAGGAGGCTACTCCTCAGACTACCATTAGAAGATCAAACCGGGTGACCGAACGTAAGAAGTCCCGGGAGAGCCGTATCGCTGCTCCAAAATCAAAGGGTAGAAAGGATTACCGATGCGATGTTGAGGGGTGCAACCAGGTTTGCACTCAGCAATCTCATCTCGACATTCACATGCGTGCCCACACTGGCGAGACTCCCTATGTAAGTGTTTGACACTTGTCCTATATAATTCAGCGCCAAAAGACTAACAAATTCTAGGCGTGCTCTTATGAGGGCTGCACAAGTCGCTTCACTCAGCTCGGTAACCTTCGCGTAAGTAGCAGGCTTTCAATACTACAACACTATCTTCATGAACCTTGCAACTAACATCTTCAAGACCCATGAACGTCTCCACACTGGAATCCGCCCATACGTCTGCGAACAATGCCACAAAGCCTTCCCCGCCAGAGGCAAACTCAGAAGCCACAAGCTTACTCACACTGGCCTTCGCAACTTTTTCTGCAAACTTGAAACTTGCAACAAAACCTTCACCCAACTCGGCAACCTTAAATCTCACCAGAATAAGTTCCACGCTGATGTCATTGCCCAGCTTACCGAGCGCCTTAAGCATCTCAAGCCCGAGGACTATCCTGCACTCGACCCCGAGGACCGCGAGTTGCTCATCTACTTTGCGAGCTTGTATAAGAATTCGAATAAGGGAATCAAGGGGCGGGGCAAGGGGCGAAAGGTTCATGTCGTTACCAATGCTATAGGACACCAGACTCCTGGAGTACCCTGTGGTACGGGCATGTCATACCCTATGACTCCAGCATCTCCAATGTCTCCATTGTCTCCGGCCGATGCTCATCACCGCCAGATAAGAGAGCTACCGCTCCCCCATGGGGTTTCTAGTTATCCTACTATGCGCGGATATGAATCTTTTGATCACAAGCGGGTGTATGCGTAGGGGTTTGGTGTTATCTGCACTGACAAATATTGTAAGCGCCAGCATTAATTAGCTACTGATGGGGCTTGGATTTTGGTGCGAAAATTAGGTGATGATTCTTTTGTCAGAGAATATGTTAATGGTGGATGATTTAACAATGGCTAAGCTTGCTGAGGAGGCTCACAGTACTGCTCTTCACAGTGCTGCCATTACGAAAACCGGGTTTCGGGGCGGATTATCTTGTTTTCTTGTTTTATTCTGTGCTCATCAAGTTTATGCTTCGATACAGAGCTTTTAAGATGTTGGCTTTTTATTTTATCTATTTTCATAGTTTGCTAGCCTTGCTGTTTGATTGTTTAGAATATATTTATGTCCCTTTTCTTTTATAATATGTCTTTTGCTGTTTAATGTTATCATGTGCAGTGATTTCCATGTTCAAGATGAGCAAAACCACATTGGACTAACTACCCTCTGATCCTTTGCATACCTTCCATTATAGTTAAAGCTATGGCTTCTAACCCAAATTGGTATGAAACATGGATCTCGAGTCTCAATTTGATTCCAATGACACATGGCTGATTGCCTTGTATATCCAAACCAGTTACTAGTGCAATTCAATTAGGAAACTACGAGTTAACGTCATCGCATAGACAAGCCCAAATGGTCACACATTTGATGGTGTCATCTTTGGTGTTCTATTGACATCGAGAACTCCAGGATATATTCAAAATGGCTCAATAATGACGAAAGGTATTGCTGCATAGAGTCTTGCAGCCGTAGTGACAATATTAAGCGGCCGATCCAACCCAGTCGCTTATACTCTCTGAATGTAGTAACCGTATGCTGCAGTATCGGGCTGGCATACCATACAAGTACCTGCAAAATTGAGTTATGTTGACCTGGTCAAGGGACCAATACCCCCACTATTACTGAAGCACCAACGCAGTGCCAATGTATATTCGAGTGGCTATCCGGTAGTGTTGCACGCATGGATATATTCTACAAAATAAATTCCGGCGGGGTAATTCTCACAATGGCCGAGTCTAATTAGGTCTCACAATAAATTGAGATAGATGAACTTTTGACTGGCAAGCTTGTTTCACAAGGCTCGACCTCCCTTGGAGATACTGGAGACAAACTAGACACACCATTGATGACAGGAATTCTCCATATCCCGCACTCACATTCCACGGATTGAGCTAACTCCTCACCCACGTTTCCTTATTCCCATTATGATCCAACCTAATCCCGACCTATCGCCTTCAGCCTGTACCTACTTTGCTAATGAACTATTCCGGGCATTGGGCTTAAATGCCTGGGCGAACAGACCATGCAGCAAAAACTGAAAATCTGCTTAGTCTTGCCAAATGTGGCAATTGAGTATTTTCCCACAGCTTCCATCACACATTGAAGTGTAAAGAGTAAAGAATGCAATGCATATCGAAAATTATCTTCATTTTGCCACGTCAGGTTTGTGGTTGAGTAGTTTGACGTGCGGGGAAGGGCCCTGCTTGTTTTACCAGGACAAGTCGTGGTTCATGGATCACCACATGCTGTGTCATGGTCAATGAGATCGTGATTTTGAGATCGATGAACGTCAGATAAGAGTACCCAGTAAATTGATTGATCGTTTCGTCAACCCACTAGTCAATGGCACTACAAAACACAGAGTATTCCGTACTAAATCTCGAACAATGTGCCCTAAGTTTACTTCCCGATAACCTTTTGATCTTAATCGGCATGTACACCCTTCAGGCTTATTACTTCCGTTTGGGACCAAAGGGGACAGTGCACGGCTTACTGGGCCATGTATAACAACTATGAACTATGAAGCCAAACGCTCGGCACTCTAGCGTCCCGACGTTCAATACAACAGACAGAAATTCAAAGTATAGCCCATGCCTTAAAACTATGCAGCCTTGACGCCTCACTATTACCATGCAATTTCAATACCCGTCTAAATTTCTTTGCCATCCGGATGTACTGCACATTTTGAGACAAAGAAGGGAGATATAAACTCAAAGTTCGAGAGTCGATTGCGACATCGTTGGCCAGACCGGACAGGTTTTACCGCTACTTTTCCTTTTCCACACCCGCGCAACAGATTTCCACACCGGAATATCACAATCCTGTAGACTCGGTGGAGTGTGCAGACATAGGACGGGACGTGAAACTATCATAACGGATATGGCTGCTGTTGTGGGCTATATCCTATTTGAGTAGGAAAAGTGTTTTACTTCTGCCGTTCAAGTAGGAGCATGATATGAGTGATATCGCCGTATCTATCACAAAAATTAAATATAACTATGGATCCAAGAATGATGCAGGAAAAAGTTAAGCTTAGGCTTTCTGACTGTCGGTATATGGAGAAGGCCAGGTGGATGCTCAACAGAGCATCGATGGATATCTACAATACTGCCGCTGCCGCAGTTATGGGAATTGAGAGGCGTTTTTCTTTCGCCTGGTCAATATGTTGTGAAGTGCATGCAAATCTCACTAGCCCTGACAACCTACAAATCATATTGTCGTCCTGTGGTTATCAGTGGCCAAATGTATGCACGCTACTGCATGTGATTTTGCCTACTTTTACAGACCTTCATATATGAATCTCTTGTCACCTAATAGTTTGTGCTTGTGGAATCATCCTTGCCAACCTCATCAAAATCTCTCCTTGTATCTAGGGTCAGAAAGTTGTATTGCAAACTCATGAACCCACTATAGTGAGTCGCTGCTCATTCCAATGTGCACCAGAATTTCGTTTCAGGCTCCTTCTAAGTGAATCTAGCCAGTTGGATGATGCCATTACCACCCGCACAATCATGCCCATTCAAACCGTTGCGCATACTCAAGGGGCTTTGCATAGTTAACGGGCGCAGTAGCGTAGCAGTACAGCTTCTCCATTGGGAGTGATATGTAACTCCGAAGTTACCGTCTCGTAATATCGGGAACAAGGATATGACATCCAGATGGATTGGCAGACGAGAGATAATGGGGCTGTCGATTACCTGTCAGCGTTCCCACGAAGAAATTCACAGTCAGGCTGGGGGCTCTATAATTACTGTATTGGAAGGAAGATGGCTATTGTGATGATAGAAGGATCTTGAGCTTTTGGCTAAAGTAGGTCAGTATGCAAGGGTCTTGTGTATGCAAATGGAAGTTAAATGAAAGTGGCCGCGTGAGTAGGCGTCTGGAATAACTGTGCATGTCTTGCAGACGCTTCTTGTAAAAAAAGCAAATAAAGCAAGCACAAGATGAACTTTGTTGAATCCAAACGTCTATTTTTGCAGCCAGAAAGGGTAACGGGCCAAAACAGGGCAGATATTTCGCCTGGTCTGACAGATATGTAGGTTGCTAGTGACCCCCACATTACATATTGCTTTTTTATTTTCTGTCAAACTAGCATGCGAGAATAGTGGTATGCAGAGGGTGCTGATGAGCAGAAATTCTCCACAGGCCCCAACACTGCAGATCGAGTAGGCCATTTGTCCCGCTCATATAGTCGACAATTTCGATTGTGGTGCCTCGGTGGGCCTGTAGGCTATGTGGATATCATGGCACACGCATTACGCGGTCTAAGTAAGAATAATCCCAGGTATTTAGGATTGTGGTCAATTTGAGATTTGAGATTTGAGATTGTCGTGATAAGTTCAAGGTCCAATTCCAAATATCTGCCGTGGCTTCTCTTCATAGCTTATGAGGGGAAGCACCCTAAATGTAGGTACTCTTTGTCTTTTTACAAGTCGCCTTGTATTTTGCTTTTGTCCTCTAGAATTATTATTTTAAGGTTTCTCCGTTTCTGGAAATTTGATACATCATTTTGATCGTGAAACCCACCCTCAGACCCAAAGCCTTAGGACGGGCGCATATGCCGTTTGGACAAAATGTGCATAATAAACTCCAGACCCCGCGCTATGGTTGGTACATCCCACTTTCTTTTTTGGAATCCATTACCCGCTGTAAAGTCTGTGCCACTGAATATGGATGGTGATGTAAACCAATCCTGCCTATCATCATAGGACATGGAACCAATGTATAAGCATGCAAGCATGTATATGTTTGTTCTTGGTATGGCAAGCCGTAGAGCAAGTTGTGCCAATGAAACCATTGGGATAATTAGTTCCAAAGTGTAAATTAGGCTCAACAGAGGACGCTACATCCTCAGACCAGCCCAAGGCCAAAATTCCTTTCCCATAATTCGCAATAATTCAACTCCGCTGCTCGGGGTATTATTGACCCCATTGAACTTCAGCTTCGGCCCAATGTCTTGAGAGAATGCAGCCAAGGAGCTGCAGCTTGTCGACTATTAGTACTTCCATACAAGAGCCAATATAATATCAAGCCGGCTGTGATAAGCGTACATCCTAAAGACCACGGTCTGGATCGTCAAAACACGGAATATAAATGCCACCCCCTCTCTCCAAACGACTATGCGTACTTACGCATAGTCACATGGTGTGATATTGAAGCCGATACATTTCGCTGCACCCTTAGCGTTACTTCGCTTGACATGAAGTCTGATCAGCCTCAAAATCAAGAACTATTTCATTGTTCAAGCGGCTTACAA
The DNA here is from genome assembly GCA_001640685.1 of Catunica adiposa. NCBI lineage: Eukaryota > Fungi > Ascomycota > Sordariomycetes > Microascales > Ceratocystidaceae > Catunica > Catunica adiposa. The sequence goes on from LXGU01000013.1 coordinate 25,018, forward strand.
AGGTGATCCTCATGCTTGATCACACTTCCGTAGTTGATGGTACGTATGTGTCTTTTGATGCCTGACGGACCGAGTCCGATTTGATACACGGGATTTCCAATTACGGGTACACCCAGTCACCCACAAAAAGAGAGTACTTCTCTATACAGGTCACTTTAATAGCATGGTGAGGTTTCTGATCCCCGGCCCATCGTCTTCAACTGAGTCAGGCTAGGAGACAAAAGACGGCGGGATATAAAAAACAATATATTTCTATGTTAAGCTTAAACTTAGATTAACCGCCATGAAGTGTAGACACAAACAGAACCTCATCTCCATTGACAAGCTGGCATTCTTCCTCACCCTCTAGCTCCCAATCGGCCTCGTTAATGAGGACCATGATACCCGGTCGGCTGTATATACCCATCTCAGTTGTTAGTAGTGTTCTCCCCAAGCAACGCCTGATAATGAGGCGAAACGGTATGTACTGACAACACACCAACTCCAAGAATGCGCATGAAGGATGGGCAGTTGGCAATGCATTGTATTGAATCAGGAACCCAACTACGTCCTCGGCCTGCGGAGTGACGGCCGTCTGCAGTCACTACGCAGAATGGAGATTGCGGTCTGATTGATGCGGGTGGGTGAATAGAGAGGTGGGGGAGGGTCCGGATATACTCACATATGTCTGTCGATAACGAAGAGTTCTTTGCGGGAGTCTTTCATGACTTTGTCGCTAAGATGTGTAATGAGTTCGCCAACGGTGATACAGGGCTTCCCATCTGCCGAGCCAGTGGGGGGCAGTTCCACTGACAGCTTTGGCTGGTTCTCAAACAGGAGATCCAGACCGCCACTAGAGTTAAGATGTCAGCGTGTATCATGTCTATTTCCCATTTGAGTATCTTTCTAAATATGGCATCTTTGATCATGGATAGAGGTACCCTCGGTAACTAGTTATAACTTGATGATCACGATTGCAACACACCACCATGTAGAAACCCATGGTTCTCAGACTATCATGACAAAGAGAATGACTGGGGGCATATGTTTCTGTACAGTCCTCAGTCATGGTAAGGTAAGTCAATGATTACATGTAGCTACCCGAAGCTGTAAGGCTCGGTTATACCAACACATACTTGACAAACAACTGTTAAAAGCTCGGATCATGGGATGGTGGTCACCCAATAGCGGGTCGTTGGGTATAGACACTAGATCAGATAATACGACGAGTGTCGCCTTTTCTAGACACTCCTGTCACTGCCCAACGCCTAAGCCAGTTCTACCATTGGACTGTCCATGATATGTTGGATGTCTCAATAACATCAACGTAAAGAATGTTGGGATATTTTGTGATAGACTTACGCTAATTCAACTTTGATTGATATCATATCCTATGTTTGTGGACCAACTCTCGGAATATGACACAGACCTTGTATAGTCGTTTATAGTGATAATATTGACTACGGATGTGATAGTTAGTGTTATGGACCTTTACTTGGCTAGACTCCAGAAATGAAGTCTATTGGTATCAGTTTAAAGTATTGAAATAACTATATGTGTGACGGGGTTGACTAACCTATGATATTTTGACGTTGTACAAAAGAGGTCACCAACGATACTAGGGTGAGGGGTTCAAAATAGGTCTGTGTGGTTTTGCAAATTGGTTGTGAAGTCTTGCTCTCATGATGCTATGGTGCGTGCCTGAGCGAATGTAAACTAGGGTTATCACAATGTGGGGTTTGTATTTTTTATACACGCACGTGATACCGCGCTGGCTCAGCCTTGTGCTAGCATCACCAAAATTTCTAGAGTATCTTTGCGACAAGGGTTCGCATTGTCGATTTGAGGATTGTATAGCTCCCCAATCTGCAATTGTTGCAGGTGTAGTTCATTTTCAATCTTTAACCCACCCATATTTTCTTTCTATACCCCCAAAAATGGCACAAAACAGACATTGGTAAGTAAAATTCCTCGACAAACGGGCCAAAACACCTCAGCCTCGTGATAACCTCACTTTTAAACATGCCACTAACTACCCGATAAACAGGGAACAAGACAAAGATGCCACTGTCTATGTAGGCAACATTGACGAGCGGGCAACTCCCGCAATGGTCTACGAAATTATGCTTCAAATGGGACCCATTCACAACCTGCACATGCCCCGCGACCGCGTTACTCAGAACCACCAAGGCTTCGGCTTCGTCGAGTTCCGTAGCCCTGCGGATGCTGACTATGCTGCAAATGTTATGAATGGTGTCAAACTCTATGGGAAATCTGTTCGAGTCAACAAGGCCTCTGCCGACAAATCACGCTCTGCCGAAGTGGGTGCCGAACTTTACATTGGTAATCTCGACATCATGGTGGACGAAAAGCTATTATACGATACCTTCTCACGCTTTGGCCCACTGATAAGTCTCCCCAAGGTTGCTCGCGACGAGAGCGGCTCTTCCAAGGGTTACGGCTTCGCTTCTTATGGCGACTTTGAGTCTTCCGATGCCGCTGTCGAAACCATGAACGGCCAATACATCCTTAGCAAGCAAGTCGTCGTTCAATATGCCTTCAAGAAAGACGGCAAGAATGAACGCCACGGTGACGAAGCCGAACGTGCCCTCGCTGCCCAAGCCAAGAAACACAACATCATGCCTGAATCTCAATTGCCTGCGGCTCTTCAAAATGGCGTCCACCTCACTGGGGCCAACGCCCTCCCAACGCCCGCGCATCCCCGGAATACTCCCGCTGTCCCTATGGGTATGTCTACCGGCTTCGAAATTCCTGGGGCTTCCGCTGCCGCTCTCGGTATCCCGCCATCCAGCTACCCTGCTGCCCCTACGCATAATGTGCCTAGTCGCAACGGGTATGCGCCGCGCGCGGCCGCTGGCCCTCCGCTAGGTATGGGCATGCCTGCGCTGCCGCCTGCACCATCTGGATTACCAGCAAGACCACCAACGGGTCAGGCTGGATTTAGTAACCCGGCGGATTACCATCCGGGGTATAGAGGGGCACCAGGGGCTGGCGGGCCACCTGCGGGAGTTACTCCACCTGTTGGATTCGGCGGGGTGCCGCCGCCAGGATTTGCGCCGCCTCCAGGGTTCGCGGGGGCACCGCAAGGATTCCCGCATCATCCGCCGCCAGGTTTTCCCAGGCGGTAAGGATATATGTGAGGAGTTAGAGGGACGAATCGTCTGTTTGGGTGATATCCATCAGCATTGGAGTATGGCGTTATGGTATCATGTTTTGTATAATTGGGTTTTATGTTGGGTTATAATTGATAGTTTCTAAATGGATGGCCAAAATATACTATGTTCCCAAGTACTTGGCGCCCCTCATCGTCAGTTCCCTTTCTACGAGTAGTTTGTGAATATATAAGTTTAATTCGTTTTGGTGCCCAGCATATGCTTTCAATATCCCACAGTTACAACGCCTTTTGTATAATTGATGCCGATATCCCATTCATTGTCTTCTCTGCTGGAGCCCGTACTTGTATCGGTCCCCCCCTCCCCCGCTGGTATTCCTTCCGGCTGACTCCTTAATATCGCCAAGTTATCCTACTCTTTATAGCGACTATTCATGACGTTGCTATCGCCATCTTTACCGAAAACCTTTACGAGAACAGAAGATGGTGCCAGCTTTAAAATGTAGCACTTTGCTATCTGCCAAGAGGATAATACTAAGCAATGTTGTGTTTAATCAATGTTCCATGTTTTTTATGAAAATATGAATGATATCGAAATGTTTATCCAAGTAACCAAAACAAGAAAAAAAGAAAACAAATAAATCAGCCAAGCTCCCGCAGATAAAGCCCAAAACTAAACTCGAAAATAGCTTGTGGCTCAGCACCAGTATATGCTCATCTCCGAGCAACAAGACCACAAGCAGACCGTTGAACCCAAAGAAACATCCTTCTATATATGCACCCAGCTACTCCTGACACCCTTGACGTCGTATTTATCACTCAGTCACCTGCTTCGCAATATCCGCCTCAGCCTCCTTCAATAATGCTTCCTCCTCCTTCGCTTTAAGCTCTGCCGCCGCCTTCTTCTCACCCGCGATAGCCTTCTGCTCCACCGCCTTCCGCTCAAACACCCGGGTCCACCGAGCTTTCCAGGTCGCAATGGCCTCAACACCAACCTTATCATCTGAGCCCTCTACGCTCTCTACAAGATCATGGATAGTCTTGAGGAGAGAGTCGAGATCCTCGACAGTAGGCTTAAATTCGGAGCCCTCGAGGGGCTGGTGAATCCGGAGAGCAACGCGCTCAACGGTGTTGAGAACAAGCTCGAAAACAATGGCGCGGCTCAGATTTGCGGATGCGGGATCCTCCTCGGAAAGACGAAGGGAAGGAGAAGTAATGGCCCATGTGACAACATTCTCTGGGGTAATGACCGCCATGTTCAGCAGGCGGTCGATAAGAGCAACGATGTTACCGGGGTGGTACTTCCAGTAAGTAGCAACTGAGGTCATGAGCTGGGCACGGGCAGCCTCTGAGGCAGAGGCAAACTCAGCCAACTTGGTGCGCGCGCGCTCAATACAAGCAATGCCATGACTAAGCGACTTGGAGCCAACGTAGCAGACAGCAGTCATGAGAACATCAACGCTAGAAACCAGAGGGTCGACCCCATTGTCGAGGGCAACCGATTGGATCTTTTCGATGATGGGTTGGAAAGCATCTTCCTCGCCAGTCTTCTTGCGAAGCAAGGCAGCCATGTCGAGACCCTCGGCGGAGAAGCGAGCTTCCTCGTTGGCATACTTGAACTCAGGCTCGTCGATCTCAGTACCACGGTGGATAAGACTGCGGTAGACATCAGGGAGGGTACCCTTAATACGCTGGGAGAACGAAAGACGAATCTCACGGTCAATAGCGCCGATTATGAAGGATTTGCGGGGGTGTGACTCCGCAAACTCAACATCGCTAACCCACTCCTGCCACTTCCAGGTAAACCCGAAGTTGCTCACGTGGTGAGCGAACCACTCAACATACCGCTGAGATAGCTCAAGATCCATATTGGCGGTATGACGGTACAGATAACGGATCGCACGACCCAGCGAGGGGGCAATGGCCGCAGGGGTTATCTTGCAAGCTTCGGTCAATACAGAGTGGTAGAACACACGCTTGTGTTGGGCGCAAGGCAGCTGGAAGATCTGAGAAAAGACGGCATCGACAACGACATCTTCAGGCTTCCAGGTAGACTGGCCCTCTTCGAACTCCCTAAGATCATCGTAAGTAGATTCTCGCGGGGCAAAAGTTCCGCTAGTGTAGAAGTTGTCAATCTCAATGATGGACCGAGCGCTTTGGTACCGGTTGAAGTCCATGTTGTTAATGGTGTCCAAGCAGACATCGCGCAGCAAAGTTGAAGCAATCGACGGAGTCTGGGGAACGGTGTCGATCTCCTGGCCATGATAAACCGAAAACCAGATCTCTGGGAACAGGACGTTATTGCCCTGGAGAAGCTTTTCGGGAATGGCAATCTCGGGGAGCGTGTGCTTGTCGGAGCCCTCAATCTTGACCTGGACATCATTGTCACCGTGCGAGGAAATCCAGGGACGGGGGATCAAGGTCAGGGACCAGTTGTTCTCGGATTCAGACTGAAGCTGCTTCTGTAGCAGTGCAATAATACTAGCGCCAGCGCCAGTGTCGGTGCCCTCATCGGAGAGAAGAGGGTCAACTAGAGCCTGGAGAGCGTGGGGCTCACTAGCAATAATATCGGTCTTCTCCATCAGATCGGCAGTCTTCTGCTTCCAAGACTCGGGGGAGAAAGCCATGATGTAGGGAATAGTAATAAGAATGATCTTGACAATCTCGGTACCGATGGTCTACCACGTTATGTCAGTTCAAGTCGCATGTCAATATCGTAGGATTCCGCACTTACATCATCAGAACTCTCGCTCTGCAGGGCACCAGCACGGGCAAACAGCTCCTCCAGCAAAGTGAAGACACCATCCCCCTTCAAAATAGGCTGCAAACCAGCCAATAACCTCAACGCCAGCTTCACAGTCCGCCATTCGCCCACCTTAATCTTCTCCTGGATCGTGTCAGCCAACCTGGCCAATACCTTCTCGACAACTGTCGGCTTGCTCAGGTTGATAACTAGCAAAGTGTAAGCCAAGAACGGGATCCGCATAGGCTGCTCCCTCAATATCCCAAACAAAAGCTCATTAAAGGTCGTCCGGACTTCGATAGATTCCTCGTAGTTCTCGCTAACAAGGTTGGCGATATTCCGCGTGTCGTCCTGCCATCTGAGATGGGAAGAATCGGCAATATTTAAAAGAGAGCGGCGGAGCCTGATGTGAGGGGGCGCATTGTCGGCGCGGCGGCGTGGGCCTCGGCGGTCATGATCGTCATCATCTGATGTTGCAAAATGTGTTAATAGGCAAACTCGGAGGAGAGAGCTGTTATTTGATGAAACACGAACCTCTGAATCGTCTCTTGCGGTTGTTGTTGTAGTGGCCCTGCTGGGGGCGGCGGTCGTAGTCGGACATATTGATGGTCTTCGTCGTTGAAACTCGTGATTGAAAGGTCGATAATTGGCAGACTCTGGATTTTTGCTCTCCGCCAAAGAGTATTGTCGATCCAAGCTCGAATAGAATGATCCAAGTCGTTCAACGATAAAAAGAAAATCAGGAAATACAAGTTAATAACCACTAAATTGATTTATCCGTTAACTATCAAGGCAATCAATAGAATTCAAATCTATCGAATCTAAGATTATTTCGTTCGCACACAATTTAACCAAAGTTTTCCAACAGAAATGTATCAATGCCTTTTCTTGACGCGGCAGGAACCTTACCATGCATGCGCCTACTTTGTCGCGCGAAAGCTCAGTCAGAACCGCTTGCAGGTGCAAGTGGCTATGAGTATTTCTTAAAAGGGTTTAGCGTGTTGATGACTAAGTGGATTCAGGTACCAAAAAGCGGGTCTGCTTGTCTTGGTACCCCAGGGCCAGCGCACTGGGTTTCACAATTGGGTTGTAATAAAATGGGTTATGGGTCAACATGTCCAACAGCTTCATGAAATGTCCATATATAATATTTGGAAATATTGATACATTATCAAAATATCATGATAACCAACCCATACAGGTTTAACAATAAACCACTTCATTTTCAGTATTTCCATGTTGATCAAGAGACGTGTATATTTGGGCAACAACGGTGATGCAATTATAATTGCTACCATGGACCCCAAGATTCGAATACCATACCGGGAAACCAGCATTGTATCTCCAATATTACTAGTTCCTATCATAGAAACGACGATCAGCAACAGCACCAAACATCTGCAATCTCACATAGACTTCATGAAATTGTTTCTTCGCCAAGGTCTGTTGTTACATACAATGGTTCATCACGTTCGATATAAATTTCATCAACTCAGTCTCGTTATACCAACATCAGGCACACATCACATTCATGTCAAGAAGCAATACTCAAGTCAAGCCCATTCCAAAAAATCCACATTCAGCTATCATACTGGGGACCCACTATCGCCACCATACTCCAGGAAACCTGCAACATACTGCCCATAACTTCTCTCTCCCCGCCAGCAAATCACGCCCAGCATCATGGCGTCGACAAACTCATCACGGAGCCTTTTTCTCTCCTTCAAAGCAGCAAATATCCAATCGAAAACATGATATCATGACTATGTTTTATTCGTGAATCATTGACCAACAGTAGACCACAAGGGAAAGAACGAAAAGATAAAACGAGAGACCAAACAGAAAGAAATAAAACTGGCACCCTTAAGTAGGGCCAAAAAGAAATCCCAAAAGAAAAAGAAGAAATTAACTGATACACAGACTCATTCAAGCAGTAAAAGTAGTGTTGTAACGGATACAAGCCAGTTACTTGTCTGCTTGGACCGTCAAAATGATAGGAACATAAACGAAGCAACAAGACTTCGCACAAGAAATGAGAAGCACCAAAATTTCAAATAGATTCTGCAGGCCAGTACAAACCGGTTTCAGGCGGTATTGCAGTCGCTCAATCCAGCTATCATGAGAACCAAAGAATAATAAGAAAAGAAGCAAAAGTATCAGAGACGGACAAGGGAGAACAGTATTCTTGAGACCATAAAAATTCTATATGACGAGACAAGCCGTGTGCGTACATCGCCGTTCTGTGTGCGTGCCGGTCAAGTGTGAACAAAGCCTACCACACCTGGCGCTGTCCAGCCCAGTATTCCAGTCGAAATGTTGCATAACGAATCAAGATATTCCGCAAGGCACATGCTGAAAGATGGCAGTAATAAACATGGGACGTGTCATGGTCGCCATAGGTCCTCCAATCCCAACATCATGTCATTATACCAATCAAATAACCGTGGTCCGAGCAGTGTCGTGTCAAGTCTCAGTAATGTCCCGTCGATACTCTCTCTGGTTTAAAGGATAGCAAGAGGGGTATAGCAAGGCAGAATCAATCGTCGAGTTTTCAGTCCAAACGGGCAGCCATCTCCTCCTTAGTCATCGGGGTCAGATTGTTGATATCGAGATTCTTTTCCAGGAGGATCGGCAGAATGTGCTTGGGAACAAGCTTCTCGTTAAGGTGGGGAGCGATAGAAAGCTCTGTAACAAAACCATGTTAGTCTCACTAGTACTGTGCATCAAATACAATGTCAAAGGGTCTTACCGTGCAAGGTGAAGTTGAACAGCGGAGGAAGATCACGCAATTGGCCGCTGTTGTTACGGGAATCGGGCAGCTTGGTATCGGGCTTGCGCAGCTCGTCAAAGAAGGGGTGAACCATGGCGTCAATAGCAGACTTGCGTTCAGTCGGGGTGTACTCGAGCAGCTTTTCGATGAGGTTGATGGCTTCTTCATCCGCCTTGCGGAAAACCTTGTTAAAGGGATGAGGCTTGATTTGAGGGAACTTGTGCTCCATGTAGTTCGGGTTCATCGTGCGGATTTGTTCCCGAGTAGGTGTGCCCAGTACCTTGATGATTTCGACTAATTGGTCGATTCCAGACTCTCCAGGGAACAAAGGCTGACCCAACATCAACTCTGCCATGACACATCCAGTAGACCACACGTCTAGCAATCACAAATGTTAGAATTTATTCCGAGATGTGTTGATAAAAGGGAGTTCTTACCAATCTTGGTCGTGTAGTTAGTAGCGCCAAAGATTAATTCTGGTGCACGGTAATATCTGGAGCAAATGTAGGAAACGTTGGGCTCGTTCTCAACGAGGATCTTAGCCGATCCAAAATCGCAAAGTTTCAGAATACCTGTGGCGGGGTCAAGAAGAAGGTTTTGAGGCTTAATATCGCGATGGCAGATGCCTTGAGAGTGAATATAAGCCAGGGCGCGGAAAAGTTGGTAAATGTAGAGCTTGACTTCCAGAATCGGCATAGTCGTCTTCATCTTTGTGAAGAATCGCGAAGCGCGGTAAACGGTTTCAGGGACAAACTCCTGAACCAAGTTGAGGTAAACTTCATCCTTCTACATGGTTGCCCTGCAGTTAGTGGCTAAACCGACGATATAAAGAATAGAAACTCTTTAGTGGGGGTGGAATAACATACACGTTCACCGTTAGAAAAGAAGAAAGCCTTGAGTTGAACGATGTTAGGATGGCGAACAATCCGCATTATCTGAAGTTCACGGTTCTACATGGAGAATTATTCAAGTCAGTCATTGAGCCACAGCATATCCAACTCGCGCATACTAGAATCTCGAGCAGATTCATAAAAATAAAAATAAAAATAAAACCGGTTGCCACATAACCTACCTTGAAACGTTTATCTTGCAAGACTCTCTTGATGGCGGCATCCTCGCCTCCGGGTGAAAGCTTCGTTTGGAAAACAACACCGAAAGATCCGTTACCGACAATCTTACACTGGGTGTACTGGAGATCGCGCGTTTCACCGGTGATTCCATCTTGGACCTTCTCGCGGACAACCTCTACGGGGCAAAAACAGTAAATATTAGCATTGTAATTGCGGCAATTTCATCTATGCAATCGATCCGAAAAGCCAGGAGAATGGCATTGATAGGGTTGCGATTGGAATCATCGGGGCAGAAAAGTCGTCTTACCACCCATCCTAAGGTTGCTGAACGGAGCCGGCCGGGAGGCGGACATATTGATGGATGTGTTTGAATTGGAAAGTTGTCGGGTGATGAAGTTGAATGGGTGGATAATCGGGGTATGTAATGAGATATTTGGTGGAGAATGGTTAAACAAAAAATGGCAATGTTCTGGCGGTTGTTGGCGATGGTTGTGTGGATTTGTTGCGAATGGTTAGCTTGGTGCAATAGTCCGAGAGGGGTAACTGAAGGTGTCGGGCCAAGAGGGCGAGAGCTGAGAGGTAAATGAATATAACGGGGTATCCGGATAAATGAGGGTAACCCGAATTACCAGGAATAGTTTAGTTTGTGAGCTGCACGAGGTTAGGCCAGGCTGGGAGAGCTTGCTCAAAAACAGCAATTGGGACGTTGAGGGAATTGGTCAGGGCACGAAGGCAGGTGAAACAAAGCTGCTATGGAATGGGTAAGGGCATAAGTCGTTGGGTACTGCTTGGGGGACGGTGCAGCAGAAAAATGAGGACACAATGACAAAGACAAGTCGACGATGAGGAAGGCGGAAGGAAAGAAAAGGCAAGAACGGGAAAGAAAATCCCGAGTGAAATAGAAGGCGCTTGATCCAGAAATTTCACGAAATCCAGCAATGCATTTAGGCGGGAGGTGATACCAAGGTATGTATGTATGTAGCTGCCGAATAGTAGAATAGATAAATATTGTCTCTGGGTTGATTGGTGGCAGGCTGGGCTGTAGGACTGGATATTAATAAGTCATGTTCATAGGCTGGCGTTTGATATTCTAATTTATTGCTTACTGATATACTGTGCAAAATCTTAGCGTAGCGTGGTACTGATTCTAATGATTGAGCTCTTGTTGATGTGAGCATGGCCCATCTCAAGATATGGGTCGTCCCAGGCTGAATTGCTATATTTGGCAGCTGCTACTGAGTCTGAGACCATTCAATAATGACATCTCTTCACGGCCATTGGATAGGTAAATATTAACAGTGACAGGGACCAGAGTACGGCTCATGATGTTCCGTGTACATGAGCCGCAATATCTATCCCTCACTTCAGCGGCCAATATCCGTCGTTTAATTTTTTTTTTTAGGACAGTCACATCGAGGTCTGATTCATATTAGTTGTTGCTGTTGTTGCTATTGTTCAACGCTTGCTCGCTCACACCCAGCTCCAAACCCAGGCCTGGAAATCCAACTCTAGAATCAGCCCTTGATGGTAGGGCCATTAATAGAATGATTCGTTCTTCCATGTCTCGTGGGACGTGACTTTGACCTCTAATGGGAGCTATGGGCCCTCTACGCCTTCATTAAGGTATCTCACTCTCAAGTTCAGAGTCTCTAGCTTGTTTCTGATTCGGAATAACACAAGGATGGGTGCGGGGCGGTGTTATAATTTTCAGGTCAGCTGGCCATCAGCAAAACACTAATATCGCCGGCTTTGACCTCTTAGTGGGCAGAGCCAATCTCAAAAGTTTCCAATGTAAATTTCCCAATTCATTCATCGTATGTTGACCAGATGGCAACAGACTGGTCGAGGCGCATTCTGGGCTTGGTCGATCACTACAAGTCATATGATTAATTTCCAGGCTTTCACTAATTTATGTTGCTAGTCAATTGACCCCGCTGAAGCATTGTATTCCTGACATACGTCTGTAGGGTTAGGGGTTTGTAAAACCCGGTACATGCATATACATCCATTGAACGATGGTTTCTATATACAGGCTAAGTCAATACGCCCCCTAGCCCTCATGACCCCCGGAATATTGCTAACCTGAAAGGTGGGCGATCTTGCAGCGTTCTGTGTGTGTCATTGTTCTCGAGTCGTCACAAGTTGATTTGAGCCAAACAACGTGATGCTTGTAATGGGAACTTTCATACCAGTAACCAGGCACCTCGTGACCATATTTGGGACAAGGATCAACAGGGATCTGCTTCTTTAGACAACTGGGACTTACAGGGTACTTTTATTGAGGCTGGAAAATGAAGCTACGCATGTGTACCATTGAGGTACTTTTACGAAGAGTTCAGTGGCTTATTCTTTGCATTCTTTGCTTCCAAGAAACGTAAGAAGGTGGGGCATCCGGCGGTTTTGGACAAGCTTGCGTGAAGAAGCGCTGACTTGCAATATATTCACCTTCAGGACAGGAAACCACCGAAATGTTGGAAGAGCGAGGAAATAAGTGGGATGTGGGTGGGATGCCAATACTGACCGTCGATCAAGGACTTGTTCCCTTCGCTTCTAGCATCAACCCTCGCTTCACTTGCCCCAAACTATTGACCAACCCAGGTTGAGTTTCTGGATTCCTGTTTAGCATCGTCCATTTTGCTCGGCCTGTGATCACCCAGAGAGTGTTAGCGAACTCCGTTTGTTCTGAAGCCATTCTATATCTTTCCATTGAGTGATTGGCGATGTTTCAATAGGCTCTCGAACCGGACAGGGAACAGCGAGACGACAATATGATAAAGATGTATGTACACACATGCGGGCCCAGCGCATAAAGCGGCTGGCTCGAACCCGCCGATGGATGGTCTTGGCGGCATATGAATATCGAGAGGAATACCTCAAGTTCAAGGCTTGTTTAGTTCGCTGGTTACCCCGCATCTTCGGTAGGTACATTCCTGATTACCTACCGAAGTACCTAACCCAAAGACCTTACTCACTCCAATACTAAATGTCTTGTGATGGCCACATATAGGCGTTTGTGCCGGTTACCATGGATGGAGGGCTTGTGGTACGTGGGCGTTATTGTTGATTATCTGGAGATGGGCGTGTATGCGATTATGTATACCTGCATTATGGTGGAATCATTGAGATTAGGCCAATTCTGTGGCCCGATCTTGGTTGATTCCTAGTCGATTCTTGGTCTCCAGCTTTCCCAGAATCCGTCATCATCACATTGAGGAATCGCGGCTGGCCCTGGCCCCCTACCTGAAGGGTGGTATATTTCATGCAGCCCTTCACAAAAACTCGCAGTACGTGACCTCCAATCTGTCGCCTCACAATTGACCAACTTACCAATCGGGGTGATATCTTTCCATATGCAAAGCCCAACTATAGCTATAACAATACGCAACCACACAACCACGCAGCTGACAACAGCCACGTCTGGCAAAAAACAAGTCCGCATCTTCTTCCATCACACAGTGCCCACCACCCTCTTCTGCTCCCTCCATGCAGCCAGCCATCCATAAGGGTGTTTCGGGGGGTTCCCTCCGTGTGCTGCCCTCGGTTCCGCATAGTGGTGTCCTCGTCAGTTCTGCAGATCGCCCAGCATGGTAACAACATCATTATTGGTGGACGGAGTATCCTATTGACACTTGGCCTACAAAGGATATTATTTCCCATTTGGAATATTGGCAGTAGTAACGGCCAGCTGATGAATGGGCAGTCGGTGGCAACGGCGTCATAGTGGCTTTCTGGGTGGTGCCTCCAGGCGAGAATCTATTCTGAAATGTCGCCACTACTCGTTGGATATTTCGCCAGGGGCGGGGCGTGGCTGGCGCTTAGACTTGCACTTGGAAGACGAACGATTCTAGCACTTATGTGATGGAGTTGATGATGCAACTAGAAATATTGCCACTTGAGAGGATATTTGGTGGATATTGTCTCCATCTGTAATGTAGTTGGGAGTCTGGAATGGGCCTCGATATGTTATGCCTCAAGTTATTAGGATTGAGATGCGGGGTGGTGACGCCCCCAGTAGTGTAGTCCGGGGTGCAGGCGGTTAAAATCCGGACACAGGTACAACTTCTTGACAATGGCTCAGTTCTCAATTTTTTGAGGAATATGAGACTTTGGTAATTTGGCGTTACACAACTCTGTGATCTTGTGTCTTGTTTTCTACTCGTCTATCCCGAAAGAACCATCATCTTAAGGTTGATAAATACAGATACAGGCATTAGTGGTAGCCAGGCGGATATTTGACATTTTCTTTGTCTTTGTGACCGGTCCATATCTATAGTGGCTATGAGGTAGAAATATCCCCAGCGGCATTTGCCTGCCAAGCTTTCAAATATAACCTGGCCGCTATTGGTATTAACCTCATCATTGGTAAATTCTTAGCCAATCAAGCAATGCCCTTGTATTCAGTGATACTTCTAAAAACGCGTTTCTGCAGATACAATAAAAAGGTAAAACCATTCGGATCCGACGATTCGACGTCATCGATGGTAAGCTGATGAAGCCCTGTTTCACTTTAGAGTTTGGTTCTAACCCAGTCTATTCTGTTCATTATGAATGGTCAACTAACTCTGTAAATGCCCTCCTGCATCAGCCGCAAAAGGAACCAAGCCAGAGGATTAGCAAGTCTCTCGTGCTAAAACATGCTAGTGCTGTGCCGTCAATGTCTTGCAACTGACCACATGAGCACGACTACATCTGACAAGGGCGCCTTCAGGGATGCAGCAAGCCGCGTTAAATGCATAAGTTGAGATGGACCTTGTCTCTGAAGACTGGGGATGGCTGGCGCCATTCTCGTCTCTTTCATCGACCGTAATTTTTGTAAGCGAAAAAGTGAGGGGATTCCACTGTTGGCTCAAGAAAAGAGAGGCTGGGGGCTATAAGGGAAGGCCTGTTGAAACCTAGATGGTTCTGGGAACGCTGTCGAGCTGCATCTAAAGGATGACTATTGGTGGGTTGTTTGTTGACGGCCCCTGTCATGTGATGACGTAGTTCTAAAGCTTAGTTGGGTTGCTTTAGGTTGGGAACCAGTGTGTGAACAGTTGAGGATCCGAGACTTGGATGTAATCCTCTCTTCAGGAACTGAACATATTTGAGGAGCCATGTCCATAATGAGGCATATTTTGAGCCTGTTGCTTCACAACAAGCGGTTTTTAGGATAATTGTAAATTTTGCTTCACTTGTCATAAAAATAGCTGACATAAAATGGCTCACGTGGCTAGTCCTGATTTTTGTTTGTGAAGTTTTGTGACGTTGTCCATGACTCTCGCTCTAGAAATCGAAAGAATGTAAAATGTACATGCAGCAAAGGGATCATGGTGGGATAGGATATAGAAAGTTCATATAAACTAAGCTCTGTAGTTTGTATATCAAGATACAGTGATATACAGGTGTGTTGGAGCATTCTCATGTACTCAAAGTTTGAAACTTTATTGCCTTAGAACTTTTCATAACAATCAATGAATAAATATGTAGACCATGCCTCAAACAGGACATCGAATCCAACCATAAACTGTGTTTTGGCCAAGAATCGTTCTCAAATGAACTTTTGACTTAGAATCAGTGTCTCAATGCCCGTTTCTCTGAACAATACCGCCCCTATGTTTTGAGATGTCCTATCAACATGGTACACTTACGTGAACGGCGCTGTTTTAGAGTCGCCATCATAGACAACAATATCATATGGTGGTTTATAATCGAGCAGGCAAATACATAATGAGTCTTGAGGACTACCTGTCATAGTAGATTAGTGAAAATGTATGCATTTAGTTGAAAACAGTGCCAGCTTACACATCCAATAACCCTTTGCCGGGCTCTTCATGTAAATCTGGTTTGCTAAAGCACCAAGATATATCCAATTTCAAACACATACTGAAGTCCAAGTTGTTCCAAATAGTGCTGAAATAGTAACAATGGGTACCTTATTGAACATAAAGTTGCGGAATGTGCCCGCCAAGTCCTGCCAAGCTAAGGGACTGACTGTGCGTTCCTTAATGTACTCAGCATCTTCACCACCAGGTGGTATACAATCCTTGAAAGCCCTGAACAGCATGTTAACAATGTGCATGATATTTGCAGAGTTGTATCGTAGATTTATCTCGATATCTAATGCGATCTGATATAATCTGAGACGGCCTAATCAACACGCATTGTATTTAGGCAAGATAGTAACGCGATATATGGGAATAGCTGGCTGAGGGGTAGCTCTTTCACTCGTATAAACTGTCTCGTTATAACGCCATAGTGATATTGCATAGAACAGGTGTCTCAGCTCAGAAAGACTGCGAACTGGACGATATTGATAAGTTCAAATTTCCTGGAATACCGATTCTGGCTGGCGAGGTGGTATACGAGGCTTCACATTAATGTGCTTACTTGATCTCTATATTAGCATAGAGTATAACTAGTTTTATCTTTATAGGTTTATTTATACTACTAAGTAGAAGAGAGAAGTAATGGTAAACGACCTGTAAATAGCGATCGAGAGCAGCACAAATTAAATCTAAAATATAGTTGTTCTGATATAATATCACATAGGGTAAAAGGCTTCTGGTATTAATAATTAGGTTCAAGTAAGCATAAGTATGAATGAGAACATCTTACTATCGCTATGTTTGTCCCGTACATCAGAATTGCCTTTTCTGGGCTAGCGAGCTTCAAGCTAATATCCATATATGGTATAAGCCCATTAGACCCGGTCTGCATCTAACCCATAATTGAGCCGCAAATGATGAAAGTCATAGGTGTCAATTTAGTGGCGTATACACATTGATAACATGAATTCTTGTATAAGTGCGTAGATATGTCTTACATGGGCATAGTGAGTATATAGAAGATATGGAATTAGCCATTCTAAATACACAGTGTGTGCTTATTTGACTTATACGATAATATGTCTTGTATCAATACAGAATCCACGAACGTAATATTATGTACTTATCCATGCCATCATACTCAGTATAATGACCACGGCTACTTAAATACCACCAGTCCTAGATACAACGTCCTATTCTGCTACTTGCTGCCTCTGAATATGGAAGCTATCGTCTATGTCTTGGTTCTCTCCCCACTCCGAAGCTTCATTCTGACATTACAAACAGGATACGCTTCTTGACTTACATTAACAGAGAAGCATGCTGAAATCTCAAGGCTGGCCATGATCAAATACAAAATCTGCAGACGTCAACATGGCGTTATTGTTGCTACCTAAAAGAGCAGGTCCATGGCATGGCGTGGGTAGATTGGCTGGCGAGGCGGATCCATGCATGATGAGGTGTTCTTGATGGATGAAAGGAATCACTAGCCTGTAAAATAATCATATCTGCTTATAGAAATAGCATGTGTTTTTCTGCAGGAAACTCATCACAGGCTTCATAAGTTTAGGAGCGCACCTTTCGGACTGATAAGTTCCGGGGGAAATTGAGGGTCAAGGGAATCACGAGATATTGAGAATGACAAGGTTGACGGCAGCTAATGGGCACATGATGGATAGCGAATAGCATTGAGGCCGTATAGGCTGAGAAGTAGCATGCAGGGGTGATGAGGTGGATGGTTCGCACTACGCGAACCTCACTTGGTCGTGTGATTAGAAACGCATCTTTGACTGTAGTTGGGCAGCGACGCAACTGTTTGTGTCACGTATATGCAAGAAGTAGCAACTAGGTAAAATAGAAAAAATAGGAATACACAAACCAGGAATCGAACTCAGAGATAAAGCAATCAGTTATGGGTAAAATGTAAACCCTAATACATACCCTAGCCAAATACGTATGCTGCTTGTAGAAAGCTCCGTTTGTGATTAATGACGACGTGTGAAGAACATTACAACCTCCAAGGTTACACGTAATTTGATACAGCATTAACCACACAAACATGGAAAAGTTCACCCAATACCGTGATCGGGGTAAGTTTTCTATCTCACTTTTGCTATCTATTCAATATGCTAACACATCATTAGGAACTGGTGTTGCCCCCTTCTTCCCCATCAGCGAGCCCACTGGCTTCTTCTCCCGCCTTACTTCCCTCATCACTATTCCCATTCGCCTCCCCATTTTCCTTCTCTACCTCATCCCCTACATTATTCTTGCCCCTCTTGCGCTTCTCCCTGGTTTCATCTCTCGACTTCTCAATACCATTCTGCTTTTCACCCTCGGCGTCTTCTGGTCCGATCTCCAAATCGAAGGCGTCCGCCGCGGCGCCCTCGCGTCTGCTCCCCCCAATAAGTATCCCCGGCCCGGATCCATCATTGTCTGCACCCTGACTTCCCCCATTGAGCCCCTCTGGCTCGCGGCCGTCTTTGACCCCATATTTACCATCTCGTACCCCACCCATCGTCTCGTCCGGCCCGTCTCCATTCTCCAGATTATTTCCCATGTCTTCTCCAATCCCGTTGAGCATCCTGAGACCCCCGAAAGCCTCGTCTCTCTGGCTTCTCTGCAAGCAAAGTACCCGCGCCGTATCATTGCTGTTTTCCCTGAATGCACCACTCACAATGGGCGCGCTGTGCTGCCTCTGAGTCCCAGTATCGTCTCCTCGCGCAACGAGTCACTTATCTTTCCCATAACTATTCGGTATCAACCTGGAGATCTGGTCACACCCTTGCCAGGTGGGAAATTGACATTTATCTTCAAGATTTTGTCTCATCTGGGGGTTCGTATGCATGTGCGCATCGCTGAAGCGGTCGACAACATGACAGAAGGAGAGAACCGGAAGGATACTCAGACTGTTGGTTATGATGAAAAGGACGTTATCAATCGGGTTGCAGATGGCTTGGCCAGAACGGGGAGGGTTCCAAAGGTTGGGTTAACATTGGCGCAGAAGGCTGCGTTCATCAAGGCATACAAGTCGCGGTGATAGCGGTGTTACATATTGTCACAATATAAGAGTCTCACAAGCTTTGTGAATTTAGAAAAAGGAAATCCAAGTTTGAAGAAAAAAAAAGAATAAGAATCAATTTTGTGCGCCAAGAGACTGTTCCTAAGCCTCTCCAAAAGAAATCCGTTCACACTGGTCCCAAGCAAAACGATAAATTGGCTCGCCTGGACACACGGCTTTAAATGCTATATCAAGGGTTGTGTTTTTGGCTCTTTTGTTTTTTTAAAATGTGTAATCAAGCCGAGTCTACATTTAGGACGCCGACCGACATGTGCAAGAGTGAATATCTATAGTACAAGTACAAACAACCGCAACCCTCTTCTCCCCTCCAACTGCAATCAATACACCACAATATCATCGCCAACAAGACAATTCTATTGCTTATTTGTCAGTGATGCAACCGTGGGAAGCATCGCTGACCAGCTTGGAGTACTTTCTGAGGGTACCACGCAGAGCCCAGGCTCTCGGCTCGGGCTGCTTCCATTCGGCCTTACGCTTGGCCATCTCCGCCTCAGGGATAACGAGGTCCATGAGTCTCTTCTCCGCATCAATGATGATCTTATCGCCGTCACGAACGTGGGCAATAGGGCCACCAACAAATGCCTCAGGAGTAACGTGACCAATCAGGAAACCGTGGGAGCCACCAGAGAAACGGCCATCGGTAATCAGAGCGCAGTCCTTACCAAGACCCGCACCCATGATGGCAGATGAAGGCTTCAGCATCTCAGGCATACCCGGGCCACCCTTGGGACCCTCGTTGCGGATGACAATGACGTTCTTGACACCCTTCTTAAACTCACCACGCTCAAGAGCGGTGATGAAGTCGTCCTCGCACTCGAAGCAGCGCGCAGTACCCTCAAAACGGAGACCCTCCTTGCCGGTAATCTTGGCAACAGCGCCCTCGGGGGACAGCGAGCCGTACAGAATCTGCAAATGACCAGTCTTCTTGATGGGGTTGTTGGCAGGGCGAATAATCTTCTGGTCCTCGGGGAAACCGGGGAGAGACTCAACGTTCTGCTTCAGTGTCTTACCAGTGACAGTCATGGTGGAGCCGTCAAGGAGACCCTCTTTAAGCAGGAACTTGATGACGGCGGGAGTACCACCAATTCTGTGCATGTCCTCGAAGACGTACTTGCCAGAAGGCTTCAGATCGGCCAAGAAAGGAGTGCGGTCCGAGACAGCCTGGAAGTCGTCAATAGTCAGCTTGACACCAGAAGCATCGGCAATGGCAATCAAGTGAAGGACGGCGTTGGTGGAACCACCGAGGACAGTGATAAGGGTCATGGCGTTCTCAAAGGCAGCGCGGGTCATAATATCGCGGGGGCGGATGTCTTCCTTAAGAAGGTTGCGAATGGCGGCACCGATCGAGGCGCACTCAGCGACCTTCTCGGCAGACTCGGCAGGGTGGGAAGATGAGCCAGGCATGGTCATACCCATAACCTCGATGGCGGAAGCCATGGTGTTGGCAGTGTACATGCCACCGCAAGCACCACCACCGGGGCAAGCGTTCTTGATGATGTCCTTACGCTGCTCCTCGGTGATCTCACCAGAGATGTACTGGCCGTAAGCCTGGAAGGCAGAGACAATGTCAATGGGGTTACCGTCCGCAGAGCAACCAGCCCTGATGGTACCACCATACATCATGATAGAGGGACGGTTAACACGGCCCATGGCGATAGCAACACCAGGCATGTTCTTGTCGCAACCAGGAATGGAGATGTTGGCATCGTACCACTGGCCATTCATGACAGTCTCAACGGAATCAGCAATGATCTCACGCGACTGCAGAGAAAAGCGCATACCCGAGGTGCCCATGGAGATACCATCAGAAACACCAATGGTGTTGAAACGGTAGGGGACGAGGCCAGCCTCGGCAACGGACCGCTTGATGACCTCGGACTGGGCAAGAATGTGCATGTTGCATGGGTTGCCCTCATACCACACGGATGAGATACCAACTTGCGCCTTGTTCATGTCCTCCTCGGTGAGACCGGTGGCGTACAGCATAGCCTGAGACGCACCCTGCGACTTGGGCTGGGTGATAGTCGCGGAGATCTTGTTGAGCTTGGATTCTTCGAAGCGGGAGGCAGCAGCAGAGAAGAGACGTCTATAGAATGCGGGAAGAACATTGTGTCAGCAGTGATATATTAAAGAGCATCGGGGCGGGATAGTGGGCATAGAGACGGCGGTAGTGGATAGTGGAGACACCGGCCATTGAACAACAGATGGGAATACCAGTATAAGGCATTCCAGCTTCCTATCTGGGCCTCCGTCCTTTCACTATATATGCCTATAACAGCGAGGGAGGCTATTCATGCTTACCTCTGGGGGGCCGAAGAGGCCTTCAGAGCCTGGGCTCTAATAGCAGAACACCGGGCGAACATTATGACGATAATGTATGAGGTTAGTGATGTTTGATGCGACGAAGAAGAAGAGAAAAAGAAGTTACTACAAGATTTCCGTGCCCAATAACCTTTAGCAACCGCGAGGGATGGAGAAGGGGAAAAAAGAGCCCAGTTCTGTAGGAATCAAAAAGCGGCAAGATATAATAGAGAGAGAAAAAATACTACAATTTAACGATAATGATGGCGAGAATGTAGAAATATGAAAACAACAATGGTCTGATTAGGAATTAAAGCCAGTATTTTTATACATAAGGAGAAAATGTATCTTCACTTATGATGATATGATGATACAGCGTTCTTGAGATATCTTGCTTTTATCGAATGTATGTTGACTTTCATGACTCAAATTCTGCTCTGATGACACGACCACTTATAAGTACTAAATTCCCATTTCAAGCCCCAAAATCACAGGGACAGGAGATCACAGGGAAGATCACAGGGACACACAAAAGCCACTAAAAAATAGCTACGAACCTCTTTAAAAAGCACTTCCCATTCGGTCCATATACGTAACATTACCTGCACTACCTGGAATCCCTCAATATAAAGCCCTGCAACCACACAATGTTTCATAGTCCGTCAGTCCCTTCCACATCAAGTCGGTGACCCGTCCAGAATAGTTCACCCATCCAATCACGATTGATCATCATCACTGTCTTCTCAAACAACTACTCTTCTCCTAGTCCTCCCATCACCATCGCTCTCCTTACTTCACACCTCACAACTCCACCACCGCGATGTCGGCCAGTCAACCCCAAAAAAATACATGACCCACTCATACCCCTGCTCCAAAATTCCCCAAGCTGTCAAATCCTCGCTCTCTCATTGGCCAATTGTCCCCTCCCGCCCAAAAACAGCTATATCGCATCCTACGTCTTCCGGTCCGGCTTCCAGACTTCATAGCTACGACGACGGAAGGCACGGTGAATTCATTAGATGCGTCCGGGGTCCACTTTTAAAATATATGTCGGGACCGGGATATAGAGGGAGGAAGCTTCTATGTATGGAGATAGAGCTGTTATGAAGACTCACATGCAGATGATATGATGAATATTTCCTCTCTAAGCATTAACATGTGTTATCAACATCTCTCAAAATAAAAATCTACAAATCAGGAACGAAAGCAAACGCATATGCTCTCCAATACATCCCACGAGTCCATCAAATAAAATAACGCAAATAACGCCACCAGTAAAACCCAGGTATCATCAATGAAATCATAACATCCAGTACTCCTTTTCCCTTTACCTTTGCAGAAAAATCCCTAGCCAATCAAAAGATCATATGTAGCACCTTATGTCTCCTTCGTCTTCTTCATGGCCTTAGCCGTTCCAATGTGCGTGTTGTGCACCTTTGCCGCAAACCTCAAGCTTGTCAATGTCTCCTTCAAATGTGCTTCCAATGGCGACATCATGACAAACATCAGCGTCTTGCTGTTGCCACCCAGAGAATACTGCAACAGGTGCGTCAACTTGGAGTTTCTGTACGGGATGTGCTGTGATCCTCTGCCCAAGGCATCAATGACATCTCCAAGGCACGCCAACGATTTGTTGATGTTCTGTGTTTCGCGCATCCGATCCCCCTCTGCTTGAGAATGTTTCAACCTCTCAGATCCAGCCAAATCGACCAGATTCAAAGTACCCTCACACTGTTCTCCGGTAGCAGAGTTCCGTCCCAGTAATTTGAGAATGAAAACCGAGTGAGACCGCGAAGACCGCTCGTTGGCTTTGGTCGCGGCCACAGACCGGTTGTTCTGAGCCGCGGAGAGCATTGTCTCAACTTTATCAGCTGATGTCAATTCGACAGTCTTGCAGTTGATGACTGTCGTTTGCTTGCGAAGGTCATCATGGCGGATCTCGGGTCTCTTGGCCTTTGAATCAGCGGGAGTAAGCAGATCATTAAGCTCCTCGTTGTAAACTTCAATGAAGCTGCCCTCCATTGTATAATTCCAGGATTTTTCCTTGAGCTTGGTAACAGTTTCGTAGATCATGTGGGTAGCCCGTGGGATCATCCCATCAACTGAAGACATGGTGTATGTTTTACCAGATCCGGTTTGACCGTAGCAGAATATACATACGTTGTACCCGTCCAAAGCACTCTGAACCAACTGTGAGATTTCACCAAAGATCTCCTCATTATTAACAACTGGAGCGAAGACACGGTCAAACTCAAAGGGATAGTCCTTCCGGGTTGGTATTCCCAGACTGCTCTTCTCCTCTGGGCCCATGACGTTAATCTTGGCTGAAGACTGGTCAGCGTCAGGGAACTCAATTTGTGCAGTGTCTCCTTCAGATGGATCAATTGCAGGTCTAACTCTGCACATGACTCTGATGTTACCCTTCAGCTCCTGGTATTTGTTAAACAGAATACGCCTCTCCGTTTCCTCCTTCATGAGCTTCTTCTGTGCGAGCTCTGCAACTTTTTGAGCTTCTTGTAACTTGGTCTCCATAGTGGCAAATGAGTCACTCTGAGCTTTGCTATCGGACTCGAGGAACTCGATATGGGACTTGAGAGAGTTAATCTTGGCCTCCAGTGTAGCATTGGAGGCCGATATCTCTGCAATGTTTGCTTGGAGGCTGGTCTTTACTGACTGGCCCAGAGTCACCTCGCTCTTGAGGATCTCAATCTGTGTCCGCAAATCATTCATCTCCTCATCTTTCTTCGACATAGAAGCCTCGACATCTTTATTGTTGTTAGCCAACCTGGCTTGAAGTTGAGTCACTTCCTTCCCCTTCAACTTCCGTTCTTCCTCTAATTCGGCAGCATGCCGTCTCTTTAATGACTCGAGAGTTTCGGTGTGGGCGGTATTGAGCTTATGTGTTTCCATCTGGACTGTCCGTTCGAGATCCTCTTTGGCGTGTTGATTAGCCCGTGATAAAGATTCAACTTCAGTCTTGTGTTTCCAGATCTCCTCTTCGAGTTTATGTTTAAATTCATTGGATTCGCTTCTGTGCTTGTCGAGGTCGCGTTGGATATCGGTGATTCTTTGCTCATGTCGGACTTTCTCTGCCTCTTGCTCCGCGACTATCACAGTGGTTAGTGACCATGATTCAAATACTAATGACTTTTGGGGAGACTTACTTCTTGACTTGAGCATTGAAATGGTTGTTTCTAGGGCCGAACGATCGGTTGCTGATTGGTGTATAACGCTCTTAAGCTGTGAAAACTGCTCTTCCATGCTAACCAAACGGTTGCCCATATCAAAGTCTATTAATCACTTCATGTTAGTATCTCTCTACAAAACAATAAAACTAAGGATGGACTATATGGGTTCCCAGAGAATAACCACAGAGGTTATAATGGGATAGATCCTAATTGTCCCAGAACTACGCCCAGTGACAACAGTTATCATGTCTTACCATCTTTCTTAGGCGGCAACATCTCTCCAGCGTCATTGGCGCTAAGTGATGTGGCTGGTCTGCTTTGAGACCGCGTGCGGGGACCAGGTCTACCTCCTGAGGTCTTGGGGCGATCATAAGGCCCAGGACGCTCTATGATTCCATTAGTGCCCCGTAAAGCACCGGTCTTGGTGGTGGGCGCCTTCATGCGGCTAGCTGGTGGCTTAAGCTAGAAAGGGAACAATGGTGTTAGAAGAGTGTACATGCAGCATTGAAAATCAGCCTTAAGATGTGGTCACTTACACCAGAGGCCCCGATGAGAGAAGTGCCTGTAATATTAGTACGCGACGCTTTAGCAGACGCCAAGGGCCGGGAGGTAGCAGACGCAAAATCCCCGACCTGCTCTGACAAAGCCTTTCTTTTTGAAGGCGGCGCGACTGCTTCATCAATATTGTTAGACAACCCCGCGTTTTGAATGCCATTTGCGGATACAACTCTCGGTCTTGACCGTCCTCTATTCTGCGACGACGCCCTCGTCACTCGCAGACTTGTCATCCGTGACCCCGCTGTCACTTCTGGACCAGCAGTAGGAGCAAGGTCTTCCGCATCTCCACGAGAGCGAGACCTGAAAGATGATGATGGCGCCGTAGATAATGAAGAAGAAGAAGAAGACGATGACAATGACGGAGCAGGCATAGAGCGAGAAGTGGGCTTTTTCGCCCGGGGAAGGGACGCACCAGGCTGCAAAAGCTCGCGCTTCATCGCGATTCTCGACGTCGGCGGCGGCATCGCGGCGGCGGCGGCGAGCGACGATGAGGATTCAGCGGTGCGGCTGTTGTGTTGGGATGCAGTAAGCTCCGACAAGCCGGAGGCTACGGGTAGGATGGAGGTTCGGGAGGTCGGTATGGCGGAGAGAGACGGGCGTGGGATCGCAGTTCGGGGGCGGAGGTTGTGTGGCTGGGACTGCTTAGGGAAGAAAATAAATTGGCCGGTTAGTAGATAGGCGGACGGGTTCGACTGGCAAGGTATGGATGGGATTTTGGCAGTGGATAGGAGATTGATAGTGCAGTAGCTTCGCTAGGACCAAAAGACGACAGAGAGTGAGCAGACAACGAGGGCCTGGTCGGCGTAATCAAGAACTAGAGCGCACTTTTTTGCTTTGGATCCTGGTATACCAGGGGTATGACAGGCGAGATGCGCAGTGAGGTCAACAGCTCATTAATTCAGAATACAACGGCTCGTTCCTGTCGACTGCTGTCGGCTGCCGTGTTGACGGCAATATCTATCTTGAAAATACACAGTCTGGGTCTTTTGGTTCCCTTGCACGAGTAGTCACTCAAATACCAGAACGAGGATAGTTTCCCTGCAGTCCATATCCTGCCCTCATGTCGTCACTTGGCCCTCAATAACTTACGGGGTCGTCTGATTGCTCCATGGTTATGAACCCAGCACTAGGTGGCTCAACTCGGTATTGTCGGAAATTTGATGTTATAGATTCGAATTGTCGATTGATAGATATGAAGCTCCAAAACAGCCTTCTGGAAACACAAACATGCAATTATAAATTGGCTTGTGACTTAGATTCTCATTTTGCTCTCACTGGAACACTGGAACAGGCTTGCTCCTTCGTGATCACGACTGAGCGCGACAAGGTAGGTTTGTTTACGGTGACAGGGAATAATTTTGTGTGATTGGCCAATATTGATTGACTGCATAAAGCGCGTTGACCAGGGAACTCTGAATACATTAACCATATTAACCCTGTTGTTGTTAACCCTACGGTGTGTTAAAGACTTAAAAACAAAAACAACCTGAATCATGATCCACCATATTACTCAAGACCATATTTAATAAAGGTAAAACTTTGTGCTGAATTTCAAAATGCCACTGACCCAAATCCAAATGCAATAAACCCACTAAATACCAAAACCCCAGTCAAATATTAAGCCTTGCTATTCGTGATAATGTGTCCTTGCAACGCCTTTCCTTCCGTTCGGTATGCCCGATCCGCATACGTTAATGCAAACTCCGCTCCGTCGCTATCAACGTCGCCAACGCTCACCTCCTCAACCTCCCCCAAGATAATCACATGATCACTAATTCTGACCACTCCCTTTTCGTGGCCGTCTCCATCTTCCAAAACTCGACATCTTACTCTAGTCAAGATTCCCTCCCCTTCTAATAACGGTGGCTGCCCGGAAATTTGCTCCCAATGCCACCCTTCGCCCAACGCTTCGACCCCTAGGAACGGATCTACGGCCATGTTTCCCCGAGTAAACCACTCGGCAACCTTGGCGCCTTGAGCATCACCCGTAAGCACATGTATATTGAACATTCTACTCGCTAACACGGCGTCTAATGTAGCACTTGGCGCCCGTACGTTGAATGTTACCAGCGGCCTCGGAGCTAGAGCGAGTGATGTGAATGATGACATAGTCATTGCCCGAGGGACTGGCCCATCAGCTGTGGGCATAAATGATGTGCAGACAACGACTGAGTGTGAGAGGCGGCGCATGAGATTACGGAGATTCACTGAGAGTGGAGGTAGAGGAGCCGGCGTTTGGGATGGCGATGCTACTGGTGAAGTAGTGGCAGCTGCGGTAGCGGTCGGAGGAGATGGTGATGAGGTAAATGACCGGATGAACCATGGTGATGATGCTAATATGCATGTAAGTGGTATATTCATCTAGGAGGAACATAGCGATGACGATACGTACTGTAAACAGAAGGCCTTGACATAGGGCGAGCAATTTGTCGTATCAAGGACGCCATGGTGGATAATGTATGAGTTTGATTAGGCCTAGATACTAATACTATGTGCCTTTAAGTGATGGGACCAGCCCAATTTAAAGATATCTATGAAATACACCGCTGTCAATTCCGTCTTTAGCTTCTATGCGCCAGTCTTCCGCACTCCGGGCCACGGCAAGGATTTGGAGCTACACAACCAGTGACCTGACCTTATCGATAAGAACTCTCAAGACAACCAACGCCTCTGTTTTGTATACAAGCCACCGAGAGACATTGTGAGAAAATTACTATTGCTTCTTAAGGACCAATTGAGTCAATTAGTTAAAATAATTGCGTAAATTGTATCGAATTTCGTAGATTTAAGTTCAAGGTTGAGGTTTAGGTCTACAGGTGCTTAATGGGTTACATGTCAATATACTTTTGGCCTGCCCCATCGCACCAATTAGCCTTGTCAGATTTTCGACGGTGCAACCATCGTCACTCGACGTCTATGACGACCGCAATATTTGGGCGCCGCACCGCCAAAGCACATATACATAAACTGGTGTTAATTTTTGCCTCTCTTTATAACACACAGCTGTTCTGATTATCCAGATCTCATACGAACAAGCTACTTTTTATTTTATCTCACATATACCCAATCGACGTACCACCAGCCCACCATGCGTTCTCACATTCTCTTCCCCCGCAACTCCCTTCTCCAGCCCTCCCGCCTCCCCACCCTCCACACTACCCCCTATACCCCCCCATCCACCATTACCCAGATCTCCACCCCCTCCACCACTCTCCACCAAACCCGTCACGCCCGCCTCATCCGTCGCCCTCGTCGCCCCTTCACCTTCACCCAGATGATCCAGCTCTCCGACGGTAGCACCTTTACCGCCCGCACCACGTCTCCTGCCCCCCTCTACCGCAGCACCAAGGACACCCGCAACCACCCCGTCTGGCAACCGACTGATCGGTCCCTCAAGAACGTCGAGCTTGATGAGGCTGGTAAGCTCGCGGCCTTCAGAGAAAGGTTCGGTAGAGGATTCGATTTGCAGAAGGATCCTGAGGATGAAGGGTACACACCACCGGCGGAGGATGACTTTGATATGGGAGCTTTGATTTCAGGCTATGCGGCGAAGGGTGATATCATGACACCGGGCAAGGGCAAGACAATTAAGGAGAAGGGAGGCAAGAAATAAGTACTGAAAGGAAGATAAAGACGAAGACAAAGAGACGGAATGATGATTGGAAGGAAACGATCAAATCAGGAACTTAACGGGGGATGACAAGAAGAAGAGAAGATTTGATCTTGTATTTATATCATGTGTTTATTATCAATATCTGTACAACAATGTAACATAAACCATCTCAAGGCATGGCAAGCAGACCCAAGTGTGAAACCAAAAGCATTATTCATTAGAACAAGCGTAACTAAAAAAAGGACAGCATAAGAAAATATCATAAACAGACCTCTGTCTCTCCACCTCACACCGGATACACCTTCCATCCAAACTATTCCGAATCATCCGCAATCGCTACTTTCGCCCCGTCGCCATCCCCTGACCTCCCTACCCAACCAAACGCCGTATCCTCATCTTCAGCATCCAGCTGCATCAGAAATGTCTCCCACTTCTCAATCAACTCTTTCTGTGCCTCAACCGCTCCCTCCAAGAACGTCTCCACCCCACTCTTGAAATCCTCCACTTTCTCTTTCTCAAACCGGTCAATTTCTACTCTCATCAACTTTCCAATATCTTCAAATAGGGCCCTTGCCGTCGAAGCCTTCCGCTCCGCCTCAGCAACTTCCGCTGCAATTTGGTTAATCCGGTCCTGTTGGCTCTTCCCCTGTCTCAGCACCTTGTCCTGTTGCGCCTTCTTCTTTTGCATCTCGCTCTCCGCCAGGTGCCACGAATGGTAAGCCTTCTGCCTCTGGGAAAATGCTTGCTTGACCGAGCCAATCAGTCGGATGTATTCATCGAGAATGATGCCAAAGGTGAGCATATCCTGCATGCCTTGGCGCTCATAGACGTCACGAATGGTCAATTGGAGTTCGGAAAGGGCATCGAGGGGGCCGGAAAGGGAATTGGAGATTTCGACGGTGGAAAGGGCGTGAAGAGAGGCCGAGAAGTCAGAGGCTGCTTCAGCCATGCCTTTGCGTTGGTTGATCATGGATTCCATGGCCTTCATGAGGGCGCGGAGCTGGGCTTCGAGGGCGTCGAGGTAGATCTTGCGGTCGTGGAACCACTATAGGAGGTTATGGTTAGTATACGAATCGTTCGGTAGAATGTTAATTTTAACGTACCTCATCCTGTTCCACAAACTTGGTGGTAGTCCCGACACCGATGCCAAATCCGAACATGCCCTTGCTCTCCTGCGGCAAAGGGTCCCGTCTTTCTTTATGCTTAACATCGACATTGAATGAATCGCTTTCCAAAAACAACTTGAGATCTGCGTCATGCTGCAACGTCGGATGCGCCGCAATCTTGTTCAACATTTTCTCCAATGCCGCTCTCCGACTTTCCACAAAATTCGTATCGAAACGATTCAAAGCCTGCTTCTCTGGCGCCGGCGGCACAATAACTCCTGGATTATTTCCATGTAATGTGGTGTACAGCCACAGGAAATCCCTATACCTCCTCTTTACCTCAAATTCTCCCTGCCGATACGCCTTGCTCGTCGTCTGCGTTCTCACCGAATACACAATATGCGAACTTGTTAAATCTCCAACTTTATGCGGATCCCCCACTGAAATGTTAAAACTCGGCTTCGCCGCCCTCTCAATACTCACACTCGGCTGCATCCCACTCTGCACAGGACTTGCCAACGCCGCAACAACCGGCGGCGGCGCCCTTCCCATCTGCCTATTCCCTTCCTCTGCCTCCTCCAGCAATCCATGTGGATCCTTTGGCGTCCGGCGAGCTTGAGCCCCTGGGCTCAGCGGCATAGTCGTCCTAATAACTAACTGTTCCTTCTGTGGCAAGGGCGGTCCTCCCGGCGCCGGCGATCCCAACGCAGGAGTCCCTGGAGCCGAGAGAGGGTCTATAGACGGCACGGTGGCCCCAAGGGGTCCTAGAGGGCCCAGTGGGTCATCAGATGAAACTGTCTTGGCTGTGGCGGAGACAAGGCGGCGGACGGGGCCAGGGCGAGTGCCGCGGGGCCCAGAGACGGCGGGCGAAGGCGCGGGTTTTGAGGTGTCGGGGGTGGTGGTGGCGGTGGCAGAGGAAGAAAGGGGATCGGTGGAGTCGGCGGGCTTGGAGTCCGCCCATGGGGAGGCATCCATATCCATGGTGGAAGGGTGGGGGTTGTGAGAAATCGCTCGTTGGGATGACGTTGGTCGGAGCTTCAATGTCGCAGTTGTGTCAGCGATTGAGCAGGATCGTGAGGTATTGGTAGTAATTTAAAGAGACAAGATGCCAGGTTGAAAGAGGCGACTAAATTGGGCCGATTTCGAGACTGAATTTAAGGATGATTATCTATGAATTTGTTGGTGATGGCAGCCTGTTTCGTTGTTGTGATACGGCTTAAACTGAGGCCAAGCTCAAGATGAAGCTACAAGGGAACCTGGCTGCCGCCCCTCCAGCGCTGTTAAAACGCAACCCCTGTGTGGTTAGAGGACAACTATCCTGGCTAATGTACCTACAATTCACATAAGACTCGCACAACAGACGATATCAACATTAATGAGCACCAAAATAGCTCAAGACCATACAATTCATTATTTAATTCTAATTGTTGTCCACCAAACCCCATTAACGACCCCATTCTTCCACACAATGACCGAAGAATACACATAGAGCGTCTATTTCTCAGGGTCATAGCATCCTCCAGCCAACACCAGATTCATCCTTGTGAATTGAACCTTCAGCACCGGCGTTTGCTTCGTTGGTAATGCCGAAATTTGATCCGCGGTGATGGTGACTTCCTTGGCCTTCCGCTTGCCAGTTCCCGCCGCCGCCGCACCTGCTGCACCCGCCGTGCCATTGGCAGTCCCATTGGCCGCACTATTAGCTACCGTGCCGTTTGTACCACTGGCTGTCCCGTTGGTAGCCACCGCGCCATCAGCAGGTGCTGTCTCCCCAGAATTAACCGTGATAGGTGCCGGTGCCGAATTTTGCTTGTGTCCTTGGGCGGGCATGTTGACGTCCCAGATGCGTACAGTTCCATCGTGGCCAGCTGAGGCAAGCACGGTGGACTCGACGCCAAAGCTAAGACTAGTAACACCACCCTTTCCATGGCCGCGAGAGCGCTTGATGCGGGTGCCCTTGTCAAGATCCCAATAGAAGATGTTACCGGCGTTATCGCCACTGACAAGGAGCTTGCCATTAGGGGATACCTCCAGGGTAGAGATGTAATCGGTGTGGCCGGTGAAGACACGAACGCACTCACCAGTGACGACGGACCACATACGAATGGTTTTGTCGGTCTCATCTGAGGCCGAGAAGCAGTACATGCCATTAGGGTGCCACGTGATGGCCGAGATGCTTGTGTCGTGGCCGATGAGGAGTCTCTGTGCGGATGCATGATCCTGCATCCACACGCGGACAGTCCGGTCCCAGCCTCCACTCATGAAGTAATGCCCTTGAGGACTCCATTTGATCCGCATCACCGGGCCAGTATGACCACGGTAGATACAGAGGCAAGTCCATGTGTCCAAAGACCAGAGCCGGATCTGTCCATCAGCTGAACAAGAGAGAAGAAGCCGTGAAGAAGTATCGAGAGGAGCGGGAGCACCCTTCCCCTCATTACCAAAGGGAGTGCTCTCCCACTTGGACGTACCGTCTGAGAATGAGAGACCGAAGACCGGAGCCGAATGACCAATTAACTTTCTGTTATTGATCTTGAGCTCCTTTTCATCCGCCATACGGGTGCTCAATGGTGATCCATCCAGAGTCCAGACCCGGATATATGAGTCCATGGTGCCAATCGCCGCGAGCTTGTTATCTGGCGAAAACTCCAGACATGACGTCATTCCACACGTGTTGTGGAATGTGTACATCAAAGCGCTGACACCAGGACCCACTCCGCCCGTCCGCATATCCATCTTGAACCTGTCGCGGTTCTCGCGCACCTTTTGCATCTCCATGACGACATCACGAGCTCGTGACGGCGGCAAAGGCAGATCGTGGCGATTAGGAACATCAGAGCTCTCCTCTCTCTTGATCTTGCGGTCAAAC
Source organism: Catunica adiposa (assembly GCA_001640685.1). Classification (NCBI taxonomy): domain Eukaryota; kingdom Fungi; phylum Ascomycota; class Sordariomycetes; order Microascales; family Ceratocystidaceae; genus Catunica; species Catunica adiposa. The sequence goes on from LXGU01000013.1 coordinate 57,234, forward strand.
TCCTCAATCAAAGAGGATTTGCCCGCAGCAGGGGGATTCCGCTGGTCTTCTTCCTCGAGCTCGGCACGGACATCTTCCCGGAGACCTTCCTCCATGGGGAGAGGACCCAACTTGATAGGTGTTGTCAAGCTGAGAACATCCTTGTTGGAAAGGCCGGTGTAATGGCCTGGAATACCCTCATCGCGGTCGATATCCTCAATGTCAAGACCCTGACTCCGGCGGTAAATGGACTCAAAGCTAAAGGGCTCAATAGGGCCACGGCTGACAGTCTCAATCTGACAGTACGCTTGAATAACGTAGTTGATGACACTGCCACCGTTGTCGTGCTCACGCTCGATGAAGTGCATTAAGGGGCCATAAATTGCTTGGTTGAGCGGGATACGGTACTTGTTCTCCTGATACAACCGAGTGATGCGGTTCTCCTTGACCTCGTCTGGCGTTGTGATAGTGGAGAACACGCGCAGATCGTCAGCATGGTACTTCTCAAAGAATCCCTTGACGCTCGTAAGGAAGGCCTTTGCCTCATCTCGGTAGTTTTGTTCTAGTAAAGACATCCAAGCGTAGACGAAGAACGGCCATAGTAGCTTGCCTAATTCGAACTAAGGCGATGTTAGATGGGTGATATTTCACAACTGCGTCGGTGACTGGAAGAATACCTTATAGATTTCTAGATTGTTATCAACCCAATCTCTCAGTAATGAGAAGGCCCTGATAAACTTCTTCGGCCCCATCAAAGCCGTCTCATCTTGAATTGGCCGGCCATCAGGCCCGATGTTCTTGGACTCATTTCTGAAGACAGCTTCGGTCTTGTTGTATCCTCTTTTCAACAGATAGTCCGTGACCTTGATAGGAATTAGCATTGTGCCCTTTGAATAACATGGAAATGAAGCAAGTAGGGACTCACAATCTGGTTGAGGTTTTGGTTAGACATGGGCGCAGCCTGCGGCGGCGGCGGAACAGCCGTAGCTGGTGTGACGGGGGTCGCCATGACGGCGTTATTTGTGTGAATAGATAAACAAAAAAAACAAGATGAATGATAGCTCTTGGATCCCCCGTGAGATCAATCCTTAGGTAAACCAGATGAAAGGCGACGAACAACTGGTTCAACTGTCACTGAAAATCCCAAAATATTCGTCCAAGATCAGAGTCGCAAACACAGATGCGCCAAGTGAAATCCGACTAAAGTCCAAATGAAGTCGTCTTTTCACAATTAAATTATCAATTAAAAGTGCCCGATGTTTTGGGTGTTCAGGTGAAAGGGAAGTGTCAAAAGTGGCGATGAATGAAGCAATGAGATGGATGTGTTGTCAATGCAATGGCTGTCGGCGCAAGTAAACATCCCATAAAAACTCATTGTTCTTGATAGAATCCACCAAGTGCCTGGCGCGCATGTCGTCGCGATGAGGAGAGACCGGGGTTTAACCGACGGGTTTGGTGACCCTAGATATCTGACACGTGACTATATCCACTTTGGACAACGGGTGTTAGGCCAAGAGGGCAGCAAATGTACATTTGATTATAAGATAAATTAATCAGATATACAGGTTGGTGAACTCATCATAATTGACTTCAAAATTAAAACCAAATATATCACCCAAAATGAATCCGATTGTTATCGACGATGACACTTCAATGATGGAGGTTGATGAGAACTTTGTTCCCTTCACCATCCCCGAGCGCATCTCCCAGCTCACCGACATTGACCAAGTATGTTCGATTTCGATATCTGTTCAAACTCACCAACTAACATCATATAGAATATTGTCAAACTCATGGAGCACACCTCAGACGCCATCTCCGCCCTTGGCTACACCCCACCCACCCCTCTCCCCTCTGACACAAACACCCCACCTCCTCCTACCGCCCAACTCGCCACGCAGCGCGCTACCTTTGCTACGTCCATGGACGCTCTTTTATCGACTCTTCACTCCGTTGACATTGCCCTGAAGCGCCAAATCGTCGGTCTTAAAGAAGCAAACATCATCGTGCTTGGAGAAGCGGCCGCGGCAAAGGAAGCGTCGTTGGCGCCGAATGGGGTGGGGAAGGTGGGGAAGTTGGATGCGGCTTGGTTGAATTCACGGAGCGATAAGGTGGAGAGCGAAATGGAGGTCGAGTTGTGGGCGGAGGCAAGGAGGTTTGTAAAGGAGTTGAAGGAGGGGCAATAGACATTATGGGGCACGAGATGAATTGATGAGATATCTGGATCACAGCACAACTTGATAATTATAAGATATGGGTTAATAAGAGTTATTGTCACACATTGACTGAAAATAATTTGTTTTTTTTTTGGAATCATAGCGACACAAATAGTCGAGACCGTTGGCTTGACATAAAAGATACAGGAAAGAAAAAGAAAAAGAAATGAGAAAAGAAAGCCTAATAAAACAACGTCCGAAAATTATTCCCTTACAGAGTAAATCTCCTGGTCCCCTCTACCAGGCCTTCCGCCCTCTTTGAGATCGCCGCCCACTCCGGAGCAAAGGCTAGCAATTCGTCCAAAACAGGAATATTTCCCTTCTTGTTAGCATCTGCCCAGATACACGCCACTGTCCCACCAACAGCCTTCTTTTTCCACGGAAACCCTTCTGCGTCTACACTCTCTTCTTCCAAGGTTTCAGCTTCCTCCGTCCACTCCAGATCCACTTCCCACTTCGCGGTCCATCCACGACGCCAAAGCTTCACTTGGCAAACCTCATCAGGAACCGGGCTAAACCGTGAATCCCATTTTCTCCCCTTGGTTACAAGGAAAGAGCTGACGGGTTTATCAAAGCGTAAGAAGCAAGCCTTGGAATTATCGGCATTGACGGAGACGGTGGCTTTGCGAGAGCCAGGAGTCCGGGTGACGTTGATCGACACCATGGACTTATCGACATCGTTGGTGCCATCGACAAGACGGGGGAAAGTCGACTGTTGCGAAGTAGTGTCAAAATGGCAAGAGACAAGACCAGCACGAGCATCTCCGTGTGTACAAGTCACCGGAGTTTCGGAGGCCGCAGGGATCGAGGCAATGATGGGGCGAATATACTGCTCAAGGCCATCGAGACGGACGGTACTGACATGGTTGTCAAGGTCAACAGTTTGCTGGAAATACGCCTTGTACCGAGCTTGCGCTGAGAATGGGAAGGCAACCAAATTGTAGGTAAGAGTGCCAATAAATAAGACCATCAGAAGTTGGGGGATCCGGGCCGGAATGCGATGGATGAATGGAATCATTGGGACCGCAAAAAGAAGCCCGAAAATACCACAGAAGGCATAAGAAATTAGCGGGTTAGATCCATCGGCACCAGTCTGATTCATGGATGAGACCAAAAACAAGCCCGTTGGCGCAAAGAAAGCCAAGTTAGTCGGCACCAAAATCAATGCCTGAACCAACCAAGACCAAGAGTGCAGCTGCTTAGACCACTCTTGTTCTCCACCATACGGAACAGCCGCACCTTCTCTTTGCCTTGCAATAATAGCCAAGACACTCCGGCGATACCCTGTAGCAAAAGTCGTCCGGAAACTCCGAAGACCATTTGTCGCAGGACCACCACCACCAAGCAAAGGCGTCTCTTCAGTGACAGTATTTTCGGGGTACTCAGAAATAATACTACGGGCATCAATTTCGCCCGGAGTCGGAGAAATGAGAGCAGTGGACTCTTCGGGATCATGGTTAGAAGATGCGGTGCCGTTGCCTCCGAGGTATTCAATGGCACGGCGGAGTTCGTGGGCGCGGAGGGCATATGTTTCCTTGGAAGGGAGCGTGAAGAGTTCCAGCAATGAGATAACAAGCGACAGGAATACAGTAGCATGCATAACAACAAGGCCATAGCCACCGACAACGCGCCATTGGGCTTCTGCAATACAGAGGCCGAGAAGGACAAGCCAGCCAAGGATATAAAGCCACAAGAGACCAAAGGTGCGTTGCAGGGCCGTCGGCCGCATGGCATCGGCGAAGCGGAGAGTGAGCCAGAGAGAAGAGAAAGCGAGAGAAATTTGCATGATCCAAACCGAATATTCGCTGCTGTAAGCAATCAAAGGATTCACTCTAGCGATAAGAAGAGCGGTGCCGGCAAGTAATGCTGACGTCACACCAAGCGCGATTGGGAAGCGGAAGAACCCACGGAAGCCATCGATAGGAATCGAGTGAATTTCATCAACATCGCGAACGCGGACATCCGAAGTAAACAAGTAGTACTTGTCCACTCTTACAAGCAAGATGCTTAGTAAGAAGAGAACAATCGGCCCAACAACCAACAGCGTGACGGATACAGCAAACAGACCCTGGCGCTCAAACACCGCAAAGACCTTTCCAAAGAAATCGAACCACACTCCATCCTTTCCTTTCCCATTCTGTACCAAATCACTGCGGCCATCTCCTCTCATCCCATCAAAAGTTCCGCTGGTGTCTCTCGTCAGCTTATCCAAAGTGGCCAACGACGCCGAAAGCATATGCCAAACACTGCTCACTGACGTATGTCTGGCATCATCCTGGTTAGTATGATATCTAGCTCTTGGTGCATAGAAGGCAACATCAAGACCTCTTTGCCCGTAGATACCATCAAGCACTACATAGTCCGTCTGACTTTGGATCGCTCCAGACCGGAAACCCTCTGCAGCAATAACAGTACCAAAGGGATGAGGGGACTTAGCATACGGCCTGGTGACTTCAGCATCTGATGATCTGAACAGGACTGCTCTGCCACCACCACCAGCACCTTCGAGATTCAAGAAGGTATGGATGAATGGTAACAATTTGCTTTGTCCAAAAGCCCGGGCACCCCAAAGGTAATCCTCCTCTGCATTATTGAACATAGCGACCAAGCCGTTCTTCGGTTGGTTACCAGGAGTGGTAAAATGCTTGATTATTTGCAGGACGGAAACTACGCCCATGCCATCGTCGGTAGCGCCGAAACCGGTGGAAACGCTGTCAAAATGGGCGTTGACAAGAACACCGGAGCCACCATAAGGTTTACCAGGGATAGGCACGGAGTTCCACCAGGGACCAGGAGCATCTTCGGTACCACGGATATACACATAGATGTTGGAGCCTTCAAAGTAGTGACCAAGGGGACAGTATCCGGGAACAGAGGTGACAACGGTGCCGGTAGTCACGTTGGAGAGCATATCGCTGAAGATAGTAACTGGTGAATTTTCCGAGTTCTTCAGGGACGGCTTAGGGCTACGTTGGAGTTAGTAATCGATTCCTATCGCCGTGAAATATTCGAAATACTCACACATATAACCCCTCCTGTTCACCCTCCGCCTCTACGGCAAACCCCACATGGTTCCCCTCCAAAATCTCCTCCACTCTCCTCATCAAATAATTCCTAACCCCGTCATTGGCATGAGACGCATACGGATGATACTCCTTCGTTATCCTCAGCAAATCCCACCATGCCTCTGTGACATTAGTCCCTCCCAATGCTCCGTCAAGATCTGCTGGGGGCGCCGGTACTGACTCATGAACGACAACAGCCGGGATAAAAAAACCAAAGTAAAGAGCTACAAGCCAAAAGGCGACGGCCCCAGGCCGAAAGGCTATGGGGTTGGCCATGAACTCAAATGTCAATAACGCGTGATGTGCACGCGCAAGGACGACCTAAAAAGCACAACAGATAGATTTGCACTTTATCCAATTATATATAAATCAACCCCTTAGAAAACAAAGAAACCAAAAAAAAAAAAAAAAAATCTACCAAGTAGACAACTTATCGCCAGCAGCAGTAGATGGCTACTGTTATCCGTTGTTTAGGTGGAAGGCATCAAGAAAATGAAGAAGAGATTTGAAACTCGTGCACAATAACGCTTTTTTTTCTCTGGTAGGTGCTTTCCCTTAAAAACGTCCCTTGCTTGTCTAATTACAGCAGGAGACAAAACCAGGGAGCCTAAAGATAAGTATGAGCTGAAGGACGGTAGGTGCCACAACGTATATAGAAATTACATATAATATTGTATGATAGAAGGTTGACAATAATGATAACGCGACTCGGTTTTGATATATAACGTATTATATTTTATAAATATTTTGAATATTAATTCACAGGTCATGCGATTTGTTGGAGACTTGGACTTATGAGGTCATTAGTTAATCCCTGTCCAGGATCCAAGGTAATTAGAGTCTGCATTCGAACTGATCACATTTCATGTATGTTACAAACTAAAATATATGTTATGATACAGCTCTCGCGTCTGTATCAAAAGTTCATATCATCCCTATTCAATGAGTGTTTTACCACAACAGTCGTTATTCTACACCACATATCTAAAGCTGATTCCAGAGCTTCACATGGACCTTCCCTCTTCCCTCTCTCCGGCCTATAACTTCATCATAGCTTATCACTAGTAGCCCCACAAGTTACGAAACAGGAAGGTCTTCAACAACCAGCCTCCACTACCCCTTCGCGAAACCTTACATAATGACAAGAAAGTCTACATCTTAAGATATCGTGAATTTCAATAAATAAATTAACCCTAAACCAGTAAACACGCAAATAAAATAAAACAAACATGATGATTCTACTTCCAAGATTTCTCTGCCCTTCTTACCTCACTAAATAATATCAGGCCTGACTCACCCCTTATGCCCCCGGAGGAGGAGGCGGCGGTCTCGCATCCGGCGGCGGGGGCGGCGCCGAGGACGAAGGAGGGGGCGGGGGCGGAGCACCGCCCGAATACTGCGAAATTAAATCATTAATCCCAGCCATGCCCGGCGCCCCGGGAGCCGCAGAGGGGGCTTGCATCCCATACGCTGCCGCATACTGAGGGTACCCATACGCCGCCGCATACTGGGCAATAGCTGCAGGAGTCCACTGCGTGGCAGCCGCAGCAGCCGGCCCAGTAGGAGCCGACGGAGAAGCACCATGAGCCAAAGGTGCGGGGACAGAAGGAGGAGGTGGAGGCAAGCTAGAGTTGTGGGCAGTACCCGGAGCAGCTCCATAACCCCCATAGCCCCCGTAGCCTCCGTAGCCTCCATAGCCATTGTCTTGGCGATCGCCACCGCGGTCACCGCGGTCTCTGTGGTCACGGCGATCGCCACGGTCATCACGACTATAGTCATCCCGGCGACGCTCGCGAGCCCAAGGAGCCGATCCACCATTACCGGAAGGTCCACTAGGGGGAGCGGCATCCCCAGGTCCATCTTCGCGGCGGGTTCTCCAAGGAGCAGGCCCGCCGGTAGGCTGGCGTTGCCAGGGCTTGGCGTTGTCGGCAGCAGGACCCTCAGGTGCACTGGGACCAGCTTCGATACGAGCCTGAGGACCCGAAGGCGGCTCACCACCTTCGATTTCTTGCATAAGGGCCTGATATAAATGTTAGTCATGTCATGACAAGAAGAATGGGAGGGCTTGGGTATAGACTTACAGCATATTCGCGATCCTCGGCATCGCCAGCCGTGAGAGCCGGGCGGCCACCACGCGGGGCATCCCTCCAGTTAGTACCACGCTGTCTATCGGGGCAATCGCGAGCCATGTGACCCGCATTACCACAGACACGGCAGATGATGTTGGCCGTGTAATTAGGCTTGTCGGGACAGTCGTACTTGCGGTGACCAATCATACCGCAGTTCTGGCAAGCCTGGTTCTCATCATCACGAAGAGTACCGTTAAGAGCAGCCAGCTCACGCAGTTGGTTCCGTTTGAGTTCGTTCTGACCTTCGGGAATGGAAGCGGCCTGGAATTTAAGTTAGAAGACTGTGCGAATGAAATTCCAGATATAGACTAAACTTACTGTCTCGATGACGTTGTAGATAAGCTTCTTGGCCTTTTCGACCTTCTCCTCTGTCTCTGCCATAATAAGACAGTGAAGATCCTCTTCCTGGTTGCTAGAGTGAGCGGCATCAGACCGGCCCTTACCCTCCTTGACGGAGCCCTTGCCACGGATCGCAATCTTGGCGCCAGACTCGGTCTCCATCTTTTTGAGGGTATTGCCACGGGGTCCGATCAATAGACCAACTTGAGACCTGAGTGTTAGTGTTCGATCAAGAGCTTTTGTATATTGTGAGATGATGAAAGGTTAGGATTGGTTAGGACTGGTTAGAATGGCTGCTGTTTGCTTGATTCTTTGTTGGTGGGTGAAAGTAGATAGCCAGTTTAGGCAAGTGGACCTCCGTATGGGGTTAGAGAGGTGTCAGGCCACAACCAGCTGAGCTGGCAGTTGGCTGGACAGTTGTAATGGTTGGAGAATCAGGGGTTAGTGGCGACAGAAGACGATGTATCTATAGGTGGTATGGCTCAGATTCGACAGATGATATCGAGCCATCCAGATATCCGTATTCCTCGGTCATAAATCTCAGCTCGAGTTATTCGGGATCGAGTCCTCCATTATTAGTCTCTAATCAATGACTCGAGCGACCATCAAACGACAATCTCCCACCACCAAACCAAATCAAACCAAACTTCAACTAGTATAATCAAACAGCTGATTTCCAAAAAGAGGGAAAAGCAAAAGCAAAATCAGACACAGCGAAACAATGTGAAAAAAACAACCGAAAAACAGAGGTTAGTGGGCAAGGTTAGGGGGTTAGCAATCATACTAAAGTTAATCTCCGGGTAGTCGTTGACCGGGACATAGACCTTCTCCTGGGTCTTGGTCGGTCTTCTGTAGTCCTGTGGCGGGTGGTAATTCGGAATCGTCTTCATGGCCTTCTCAATAAGCTTGTGGCGCTCATCTTCAAGGCGCTTGCGGTAGCGGTACTCCCGCGTATTGACACGCCGACCATGGCTATCATACTGAGGAGCAGGCGAAGGGGAACTATTACAACCGATTAGTAAAATATTCACAGTCATCACCAAGTTTAGCGTTCACAACTTACCGATCCCCATCCGCCGGCACCACATCATCAATCTTCAACTTCTGTCCAATCTCCTCAATACGCAGATGCAAAGTATAGGCCTCCAACTGTTCGCTCGTCATGTTCGCCGTAATAGCCGTAGGCAATCCCATCAGCCCCGCCGCCTTATTATCCGACGCGTCACCCCACCGATTTCTCTTCTTGCGCCGGCGCGGCGCATCACCGTCGGCATTGGAGGCTGGTCGCGCATCGGGGCTGCGACCACGTTTAAGGTCGGAGGGTGCAGGAGATGCATGGGCAGACGAACCGTCTTCGGAACCGTCCTCGCCGAAACGACGGCGGGCGCGGCCCAGAGGGATATTGTTGGAGCCGGTGATGCCTTGATTTCTCCAGGACATGATGGCGGATGAAGAGGGAGTGGGTATTCGAGAAAGTTATTCAAAATCAAACCGTGTTGTTTCAAAGTATAGGTCGGGCAGGCTATTGAGAACGGTTGGTTGAAATTAATTGGTTTTGTCGATTAAATCGTAATGTCGACGATTGACGTAAGTGTGTAAATGCGAAAAGCTGCCATCCAAAACGAAATTTTGGGTTGGGCCGCTGGATTGGATTTACAGGCTTTGGGACCCCTGTAAAATTATCGGCAATGCCCCTAATGTTCATCAAGTCACAGTGGGTGGGCCAGAAGGCTACGGCTAAGGCTGCATTCGGTTCTGGACCTGCAGAAAATCATAAAGCTATGAGCGGGATTGAGCGGGTAATATTCGGGTGTATTGGGGTTAACAGTTTAGGATAGCAAAGAAATATCACAGCTACATGTAGGTAAGTGTTGTTATTATGGTATAAATTTATATCAAAAAGAGCTTCATGTACCAGTTAATTCATTTGTGTCTTTACTCCAAGTCCTTCTTCAGCGAATCCCGTATCCACTTCTGCGCCTCCGCCGCCGCCTTCTCCTTCTCCTCCTCGGTAAGCTTCTCAATTCTCTTACGGGGCGTAGGGACATCCCAACCCTTCTTGATCCCCTCTCTGGCCTCCATCATCTCCAGCCACTTCTCCAGCTTGGGGTACTTGTCCAGCGACAGGTTAGGCCAAGCGTGAACAGCAACCCAACCAACACAGATGATGTCAGCAATGGTCAGACGGTCGCCGACAAGGAAGCCACTGGTGGACTTCTCAAGCTGGGCCTCCATGACGCCGTAGAGGCGGTAAGTCTCGGTAGTGTAGCGAGTGATGCCATAGGGGATCTTTTCGGGGGCGTAACGAACAAAGTGGTTAGCTTGGCCCTGCATGGGGCCAAGTCCGGCCATTTGCCAAAAGACCTATTTGTTGTTAGCCTTGTGATCTAGTGGATTTGCGTGTGCTTTCTTACCCAGTTGTTCACCTCCCAGTATTCACGGGAGCCATAAGGGAATGAGATCTTGTGCTCGGTGTCATAACGCTCGACCAGGTACTGCATGATGGAGCCAGACTCCCAGAGATTGATCTGTGAGCCATCGGTGTGAACATCAGTCAAGGCGGGAATACGGCCATTGGGGTTGATAGCTAGGAACCACGGCTCCTTCTGAACGTTGGTGCTGATATCGATCTTAGTGACCTGGTACTCAAGGTTGAGCTCCTCCAGAAGCATAGAGATCTTGACACCATTGGGGGTGCCCAGAGTGTAAAGGTGAATCTGAGTAGGAGTCTTTGTCATGATGGGCAATTAGGACAATGATGAATTGATGTAAAGAAGAGCTAGGTTTGTTGGATGTAAGGAACAAGAGGTCAAATAAGTCCTCTGGGCGCTTCCGGTGAATGCTCCTTCTTATACAAATCCTGCCTCGGCATCTGCCACCACCTTCCCCGTTTCAGAGTACCACCTCCCACATTTCCGTCCTGCCCAAAACCGCACCTTCCCTGTTTATCCACAACTTAACCCCGCTTGTAGTTCTCAATTCTCCTTTCCAACAATAATAACCCTACTAAAAACAAAAGCATCTGCAATGGGGCTCCAAATTTCCCGATAAAACTAGGTTATTCTGACAAGTCATTAAATGTCAGTAATTAAAAATAATCAAAATATGGTCACTGGTTTATAAAGTAAGACAGTGATATTGAAGATTTATCGTCATAAGTCCAATTATTAAGCAAAGTTGACTGGGGTCGTATAGGCCTTCAAAATGTGAGGCAGTTGGTAGGGTGGATGATTACAAAGCGGGTAGGACAAACGGGGAGATTGGGGACCGAAAAGCACAAAATAGGGCAGAAACTAGATATGCAGATTTGAAATATTGACGGGCCGTGCGTTGATGGTTGTCATATTTTTCTTTGATGATGAAGATGGGTATATGTCATCTATATTCGACGGAGATAGCCATGAGGCCATATCATGGTGTCATATGTTGAAAAGAACGTAATACATGATACAAAACACGGCAGTTCAAATTATGTCAGATATGTTAATAGATGTACATAGATTGCGATAAATGTCTCATCGGCTTCATTACCAACCAAGCCCATCCAGTCCACCCGCTATGAAAGTCAACCATGATGTTCCCATCCCCATACAAAAAAACTAAGCAATACAAAATGGCTATAATATAAAGGGAACCCCAAGACGCCTACTGCCATCCCAAATGCAATAGAAAACACAGCAATCCAAAGAAAAACTCCCCATAAACCTCCAAAATGACCCAGAAAATAAACAAAAGAAATGTACAAAAACAGCCTAAACATCCCATAATGGGGCGGCTAGTCTGAAGACTGGAGTATCAACACAAAAAATAGCAAACAAAAGAGAAAGGAGATCCTAAAAGAAAACCCCGAGGCAGATAAAAGACAGATGAAGAATGTGTGTTTTCTTTACAAAAAAAAAGAAACCAATAGTGAGGTATATAGCCTGTGAGCGAGTGTTTGGCAGCTTTCCTGCTAAACTCTCAATGCTCACGACCATGCAAACCCTCCACTATACCCCGCATACTGATGGGCTGCCGCCAACGCCGCGTTCGACCCGTAATCTTCGTACCCAAAGTCATCGAGAGCCAAGTCAACCAGTCCTCCATTGTTCGCCGCATGGCCGTGGCCCCCGCACCCCTCACCAGGAGCATGATCAACTACGTGCATGTTCTCCTCAAAGTACCATTGGATATCGAGGTTTTCATAGCGCTGGAATAGATGGACCATCAGGTCATATTTGGGTTGGCAGCGGCGTTGTTTAGGCGTGACTTTAATAGCATCATGGTAACAGGTGAGGCCGGGGGCACCGTAGAGGACTTGGAAGACACGTTTATCTTCCCTCATTTCAGCGTGAAGCTCGCGGGCAACGGCGCGGGTTTCGGGGGCCTCGGGGGCGACGGCATGGTGCATCTGTAGTAAAACGTACCGCAACGCAACAATATTGGCGGAATGAGCACCGTCCTTTTCCATAAGGGAAGGCAGAGACTCGGAAAGTGCTACAGCGAGTTGACCGATGCGTTGTTGATACTCTTGGTGAGTTTGGTCGCGGTCAAGGGGTATGCCAAATTGGCCGTGTTGCTGGGCTTGTTGCTGGCGTTTGATGTAGAGCTGCTCAGCAAGTTCGAGAAGGTCCAGGAGGGTACGGACAACGTAAGGATGTTGAGGGCCATAGACTGCTTCCAAATCATCGAAGAACGAAGGCATTGTCGTCCACAAAAGATCAGAAAGGGTCTGGGGTCCATGATCCTGGTGGATGGTGTGAAGGGCAGACAGAATTGGGCGCAGCGGATGGGACCGATCAAGATTCTTACTAGTCCAGTTACCAAGGAAGCGACAGATATCACTGACCACTGCAGGCTCCTTGTTAACAAGACCAAGAAGAAGCTCCTTGATCAGAATGGGAGTCATGGTCTTGAGCTCACGCTCTAAGAAACCAAATGAGTTGTTAAGATTCGAGGTTCCACGATCGGCATCGTTACGGCGGAAGCATTCGTTAGCCTCGTATAACATATCACTGCACTCTGTTCCCCATAACATGCAGCTGGTCCAGGAAACCTGTACAACTTCCGAATCATCACCGCCGCCGTTTCCATTTGCTTTACACAAGAGCAAAGCCTTGCGCATGTTACTCGTAATAACTTCTTGTACACGCTTGATATCTGCAGCCATGTGTCCAGGCAGGTTGGGGAGCGGCGGCGGCGTCCGACAGCGGGTGTGGCCTGGGAGATCAGTGCTGCTAGGAACATAGTCAAGTAGGTCCATCTCAGTCTTGCCTTTGCGCTTGAGGTAAGTGCGAAGGTTGACAATGCGACCGTTACGGACAAACTCTGAGGTTTTGCCTTCTGCATCACGTTGCATTTTGATGCCGATAAGGCGCTTCACCTCATCCTCGGTATTATTCTTAGCGAACCCCCACTGTGAGAAACGCGTCTTGTACATCTTGGGACTAAGAGTTATTCCATGTTAGTACCCCATATGGGGGATGACTATGACGCAAGTTAGGTTAGTGCAACTTACGTAGCCCGGAAGTCGTGCTTTTCTGCCATAATTGTCATAACTTCTTTGAGCGGTCTTCTCTCGTCAAGATACAACTGGCGAATAAGCTGCTTGTTTTTGTCCCATAGCTCGGCCGGAACCTGTTCTCTGGTACTCTTGCCACCAGTAGTCTTGGGTTTGACATCAGTCTGCAACATGGAGTTAGCTTTCAGGTCATCATTGATATCATTGCAAATCAAAAAAGTACTCACATTCATGGAAGAATCTCCCTCACCATCAACATCAGTGGCAGACATTATGGACTGCTTTCTGGGCAAAGTCGGTTTAACATCTACTTGCTGTGGCTGTGTGATTGAGTTGGCCCCCGAGGATGCCGAGGACAACTGTGGTGTCGCCGCAGTTGAAGGTCTCGTCGACTGAGTCGGGACCTTGGCAGGCTTGGGGACGGGAGGGCTCCACATGCTGAAACCAGTAGTGTTGTTCGAAGGCTCCGTTTTGATGTGTGGTTGCTGGGACTGTTGCCGTTGATGCTGCCTAGATTGTGTAGGCTGTGATGCTTGCTGACGGATCCGCTGGGGATGAGGAGGTTGAGACAGTATGGGTGTAACGTTGTTCCGCGGAGACATATAGAAGCTCGGGTTATCCATTCCGAGCGACATGTCAAATTGCTGTGTAGGCTGACGCATGTGACTGTCGAACCCATTGTTTCCAGTATTGGCGAACGGGTTGTTACTTGAAAAGTTACCCATGCTGCTATCGGCCATATCAAACTGCATCAGATCTTGGTTACTGAATGGAGTCATAGGCGCCATGGGCGTCATGGGCGTTTGCTGTGGTGGCATCTCGAAAGGGCTCATCAGCGCGCCTCCGTTGCTTTGACTCCGAGAGGGCCCTCCAACATTAATATCTCCGTTAAACCCATTAGATGCCGTAGAAAAGTCCATATCAGTGTATGACATGCTATCTGTATCAAATGGTGTTGTCATCCGTCCAGAATTGAGAGCCGCAAAGGGATCGGCCATGGTAGGGCTTTGCATTCCGGTAGCTTGAGGAGAAGTGACAAGCGGCGAGAAAGGACCATTGTTTATGAAAGAGGGAAATTCGCCATGTGTGCTGGTGGTATCGAGAGGACTAGAAACCATCATGGAAGCGTTGTTCATGTTATTCATGTGAAAAGACTGTTGACGGTTCATCGCCTGATGTGGCATCTGAGATGCCCGGTCTTGCGCAGAACCCATCCCAATAGACCCAAAATTACTCATGGACGGTTGGTGCTGCAGGAAAGGATTTGTTTGGCGCATATGAATGGGACTGGCCATCAGACCAACATTCGATTGGCTCATTTGTCGTTGACGAAACTGCTCGTGTTGATGTCTCTGTTGCTGCTGGAACTGCTGTTGTTGTAATTGTTGGAGCTGTTGGCTCTGCATCAATATGTTCTGTCCTGGCTGTGGCTGATGTGGGGCTTGCTGTTGACTCTCACGGGGAGACGAGGGTTTGCGTTTCCGTCCCAACATAGAGGTCATGGCCCTGTTAACCATCCCAGAGATTCTGGAAGGTGAAGTGTGACCGTTGAAGCCTACAGTTGTCTGCTGGGCCGAAGCGGTACCGGTAACCTCCTGATGCATAACCGGGGCTGTCACGTCCAAGGTATCCAGATCCTGCATAGAGCCATAGTCGGTCATTAGGTCGAAACTGCCATTCTCATGTAAGGAATGGCTCTGAGAATCTGAAGTGCCTACGTTTGAGGTCTGACTAGACATATCCATGCCATTAAATTGATTCTGGGTGTTACCAGACGTAAAGAAATTATGAGAATACATGACAGGCAAGTTCAAGTGTGACGCCTGGGGGCGTCGGGGACCGGATATCTCACAGAAAGAGCGGCTCGCCCCATTCGTTTTAGGAAGCGGCTATGGATTGACGAGGGGCAGTCTGGGTTTCACTATGGACGGCAGAGCAAGTCGAATTTTGGTGTTATTGTGCTTGTGTTCTCCTTAAGTCCTTGTGTGATGGAGGTGGGGAAGGGATACAAGTACGTGCTACCAAGACCGTCCGAGGAGGAGCAGTATTTCAATAATGGAAACTAGGGGGTTTGGCAGCGATCAATCGAAGGGAGGATCTAAATTCGTAGAGTGGTGAACAGAATGAGCTGAAGGTGAGGCACAAAAGTTGGCGACACGACTGTGATGGGGATAACGTTGGATGCGAGATTTCGTCTAAGATTTACAGTGTGTATATCGACGATGGCAAGGCATGGTATTTGAAATTGAAGATTCGTAGAATAGAGCGAGGTCGTCGAAATAGTGCAAGATGGTGACTATGGCGCGAAGAAGGCGTATTAGATATCGAAAAGGTGGTATTATGTGAAAGTTAGACGAGTGTAGGTGTTGAAGAATCAGGTGATAAAGCAGAATATGAAAAAGAGAGACGAGACAGTATGTAGGTTTGAAAAAAAAAAGTGAAGAAAATAGGTTCAGGTTATAACAAAGGAAAGAGCGGAAGAACGAAAATAATGTAGCAGGTGTAGAGGCGCCAACTGACGTCTAGATAGTTGCAACCGCAAAGCGTGTTGCTGAAGAGGTGTATGTAAGTGATACCAGAGATGGTCGTCAGGAAATGAAGTGTTTGCTCGATAAAGGCAGTTTGTCGATCATGAGACAGGTTGTTTGTCGTTTGCGCCGAGTCCGAAGTTAGTTACAGGCGAAGTACACGCCTCTCAGGCACACAAGTCAAGTGGCAATGATCTCACGATCGATTATCAACGTGGGGACCATATAATCATAAAAGAAGAGTTGAAGAACAGAGACCAGGTCAAGAGCCAAGAAAGTAAAAGAAGATTTAAACGAGGTGAAGACACGGCCACAATAACAGAGGCATTGAGAAATAAGAAAAGAGAGGAAAGTATGAGAAAAGAAAAAATCAAGGGAATTAAACTAACCCACGCTGTGAAGGTGTGCAGCCAAGGCTGGAACTACACCTACAATGATATGACGACTGCTTATGGGAGAGGGCGAAACAGATCATGAACTCTCTTGAGTCTATGTGAGGTAACTCAAGAGGTTGAATCGCGAAGAAGAGCCGCTGACTTGAGACAGATAAGATGAATGAGGTGTATTAACGCACAGAAGACGTTCAAAAGGATAGAGAATTTACACGGTTGGATATTGTCCTCTAATATCAGCGAGTTGGATCGATAAAAGAGAATATATCCCCACCAAAAGCAAGGGCTTTGGGCAGAACTCTCCTGTTAGGATTCGCTGGAGGGAAGCCTGAGGAGCGCCGCTAAAGGATGACGGGGAGATAGTGTTTTGGTGCCTATAAATTGGTTGCGTATGGTGCTGATAAGACTATCTACAGGGCTCACACAGAGCAGATCTTCACTAGAATTTTACTTAGTTTTGATTTACTGCGCTGTTTTTGTATCAGACGGTCGGCAAGACCGAGGCACACTTGGCGGACAGACTTAAACTATAATTGGAGGACGATAACTTATGGAGGGGATAATGACATAGTGCATACAATTGTATATGGGTGAATCACATTAGAAACGGTAACTACTTTGGTGATGATGTGATACGGGCTCGATGGGTAGTTAAGGACTCGAGGGCTATTTAATATGTGAGATGGTTCCGAAATTGAGGACAGAAATTCGCATGTGAATAGTGATGATGCTATTAACGTGACCAGAGTGGGTTTTTCTTATCATAGCCTTCAGATGAGCCAGGATAGCCACTCCTGCTATTTTTTTTTTTTTTTCCGACTGGAGAGTTTTACTGGCTGAGACGTACTTTTTCCTTTTTTGTTCGATCTTGAGTTTGTGTGCACTGTGATTTCAGTATACACTGATATGGGGCCTAGCAATGTGCATTGCCAATAAACGCACTGTAATTTCCGGTGGTTTATCCAAAAGGGGAAATCACTTATTTTTGCCCCAGTTTTTGTCAACTCGCTTCAGTTAATTGATTGCTTGCTGACTGTCCATCCATACTACCAAAACCTTTACCAGCTTATCCTATCGTTAAGTTATATGCCTTAAGGTATCATTCACTTCTTAAAGCGGCAAACGGCATTTACAGGGTGGTCTCCACCATCACATCTCTCATTTAGCCAGATTTATAACACCAACATACGAAAGAGACAATCTCCTTCGGCCAATGGCCTTTCATAGATGGCTATAGCTACTAATCCCAATCATAAGCCGTAATTTACCAAGAACTAAGAATACTATTATCGCTCTGCAGGTAAGCACATCTCCTCGGTCCCCAAGACAGAAATACGCAGAGACATGAGCACATGCGAGACACAAGTGCACGCCCACACGCCACATGCTTGCTGTCATGTTGTAACTTTGGTCATTGACTGGCTCGATGGCCATTAGGCGGCTTGGATAATCATGCAGCTTCCTGGCTGCTAGCTAGTTGTTTAGACCCCATATTCTTACATCGGTAGCTTTTCTACTGTTACCTCCGCCGCCTGCTCGCCTCCAGAAGTCGCGCGTTTATGTAGGAACCCATCATCATCGACCAACGTCTGTCCTGGATCAATGTGGGGTTGTGTAGCTATATCAGGCCTTGGCTTACATGTGGACTATACATATATAGCATTCTGGCTTGATATCGGTGAGAAGGTCATAACAAAATGTGGGCCATTTCTTTCCGCTTGGTGTTGTGCTCCATTCCCACCGGACCCCATGGAAACGAACCTACGATGTAGCACCCATATCCGCCATGTGCATCTCTCACGTATCTTGACGCATCACTATATGCCCGACAGTGCCTTCAATTCAGTCAAGGTGTGGACAGCGGTCGCCGATACGCATTCTTGTCGTGCCGTTTCCACTTCTCTTGCATGCCCTGGAACCACTTGAAGTTACCCATTGAATACAATATGAAGTATGCTGCCATGCTGCCATGCTGCCATGCTGCCATGCCGCCGTGCAGCTGGCATCTTGCAGCTCTCACGACGAACTAGGCCTCCAGCTCCCACAAGTCATATGTAACCCATGGTTGGCTTGACAGAATGTCGATCAATTGACCAATTGTTGTCTGGGCCCAGCACTCTCTCTCCTCTTCTCTCTCTCTCTCCGCCGCCATACCAGGGAGCCCCATCATCTATAACCCAAGAACACAGTTGATCCCCTGTCATCTAGAGTTACTTCGAGCTACAAAAGTTCCCTCGCTTGATTATCTTCTTTAGGAATGAGAGAGTCGAGCAGTGAGTTTTGGGGGTCGTGAGCCCGTGTGAGTGGGGGTTTTGAACAATAAAGAGTTGAGGGCAAGGAATGTTAGGATGGTGACTGATAACGACATAATAGATGCAGCGAGCGGTTGATGGGTCGTTTAATCGCCTTGAAAAAAACCTTATGGCGCGTAGACCCAGAAAAAGAATGCAAGTGCACGATTCTAGTCAATTTATAAATGAGATCTTGGGTAGGAGGAGGCCGGTGGTTGATTGCTCTGAGAACGCATAGTCGACCAACAGACGCGAGTGTCAATGCGATATCTTATGTAAGATGGTGGTGGGCTTGTTGGACAAGCGCTTACATACATCTTTAACTCTACAACTTTTGTCCTGTACAGCCAGCGATCTATCTGGCTCCCGATATTCTGGCACCAAACTAACCTCCTCCCGCTTTTATTTGATTCCCTTACATAGCCGTGGTTTCCGGCGGACTTGACGGATAATTGAAGAGCTTATACGGCTGTTTGGGGTTCTATCTGATTGCTGTTGCTTGTCCAATCTACGCGCTAAACTCGAAACGGCCGAGGTCCAGAAGGCGCCATGGAAGCTTTGGGGCTGCGAGATTCCCTGTTGGAAAAGTCCAGTGTTCTCTTGAAGCATCCTTGGTACAGCCAGGGATATTGGGCAAGGGAAACCATCTCAGCCAAAGTGCTTAAACATCCTTTGAAAGGCGATATCCGAGCAAATACTGGGCAGATGGCGTTCAAAACTCCATGATATGAGTTGAATGAGGGAGACGATAGGTTTATCATCATAGTTAATGGATTAAGTTGGCCACCGAATCCAACTGATAAACATGTAGTCAAACTCTAGGCAACCCAAGCCCAAGCCCACTCGTACCTTGGGCTGTTAGAATGGATCGTTACATTTTGATCTCTTTCAACACGCATTGCACTTCCTAAAATCTGCCACTAGCCATCGGTACCACCAACCATGATTTTTTAGAAACATCAGATCCGTCCTTGACGCTCACTCAAGTAAATTATATCCTAGAAAACATCATCTATTGTTGCATACTGTGCCCTCTTCGGCTCCCAAACCGCACATATGTGCGGGCAAAAATGCAGTGGCGATGTCTTGAGACGACCTAGGAAGTTCAAACATCTGTCATCGGGCTTAAAGACACCCAATGCGAAGCTTCTGGAGGTACATTTCCAAGGGCTGAAATAGCCTGTAGTGTTTGCGCAGCATTGCATATTCTGGGGCTTGGTTTAGGGCTTGCTGATAAACGAGTATTTCGTATGCACAAGAATGAGAACTGGCTCGAAAAAGAAAGAGAAAAAAAGGTATGAATTGATGGCTGAGTAATTCCAAAGAGAACGTGAAGGTCGGCAATTCCCAATTACCCAGTAAGAGAAACTAACCCATTAAATCTGACAGGCCAGCATAAATGTCATCATCATGCGAGCCTTATCTCAAAGTAGCTTCGAAGTTTGTTTCCTATTCAGTCAGACAAAAGCAGAGTTAAAACTACGCACAACTCCGAAGTCATCACACAATGAGCAAACGCACAAGCACTAGCCCGTCCCATACATGGCCCAAGGAAGCCCCGATAGTTCGATCGTCATGTCAAACGCAATGTTTTCATTCCAACTCTCGCCCGTCTTCTCCCTAGACTTGAGAAACTGGTTGTCTACATATACAGCATGGTCTATATACGGTCTCTGCGCACCACTAGTTTGCGCGCTGATGTTGGCCTTGCAATCTCCGTGATCCCCACGCGGGGCCGCAATTGATCGGTGCTTTTATGCAACTTGCGGAGCAGCGAACTATCTGGGAGACCATGAGTCGATCAGACAACAACGGCTAGCGTGGCGATGATGGACGCTCAGTTGAGAAGGTGATGGAAGGTCTTGGTGAGGTAAAAGTGGAGAGCGGGGAGAGATAAAGATTGGACGTAGACGGGCTGAAGTGGGTGACATGAGAGGGCTTCATGGTCATTGGTGGAGAGAGCGGCCCTGTCATCTAACCGATCTGCAGGTATCCTGCCACTAACACGGAGCGAGCCATTGAGCAATGTGATGCTTATCCGAGAGGGGGACGATGGTCTGTAAGCGTGTGGTGCAGTTTATGGGGATCCGGATAAGTGGGAGGGCTTTTGTGTATGTTCCTCCTTGGTTTTACACCAAAGGGGACGATCTTTGGCCTTTTTTGAAGTGGAGTAAGTACATGACTAGTTTGATGGCGGCAGAGGCCTCGAGACTAAGCTGACCACTTAAAAATTGAGCTGCAGAAGAGGGATGAATAAGGGCAAGATAGAAAGGACCAAAGAAGAGCCAGCGGAAACGTTGCGTTCTTGTTTCCCCAGTTTTCTCAAGGGCTGTGGGATGGCAAATGATTACAGGCTGCAGGTGATTAACTCGCCTACAAATTCACTCTACTGGTGATTACTTCCTGATATAGGCCCATGGAATAGTAAGAGCATATTCTAGTCAACTTTGGTGTATATCTCACCCTACATACAAACCATAAATATATATATGCAAAGAATTTTAAATTCCCTTTGTCCCTCCTACACCCATTATATTAATAGCAACAGTCAACTTGCACATGTCACATTCCCCCACCCATTCCTAAGCCAGCCAACACAACCCTAACCTCATGGATTTCAATCAGAGTTACACTCCGCTTCCAAGGCAAAATACGTGAGACGGGCGGGATGCATACGGCTCCATATTGAGAAGGTGGATAGCTCGGGTGATATAGGATGGTATCGAGGGAAAATGAAGAGGTGAGATATAGGATTGGGAAGATAGAGAGGTGCGTGAAGAATGACTTGGAGGAACTAGGGGCCTGCTGTAACGCATAGAAGAGATGGAGATAACCGAACGTCACTGGACAGAGAACAGCCGGCTACATATATAATGTTGTAAAAAAAAATGGCATTATCATCAGTGTAACGACTGTAGTTCTCTCATCTTCATTGGTGGATCTTTGTTTATGATCATGGGATATAGATACTTAGGGTTAACCCACGATATTGTCCATGTATTATCATTGTAGCAATTAGCTTTATACACAACCTGGGCCTTTCTACATATCCCAAACCATCCTCTGATCTCCCTCCCCACAACACGGCAATCACCAGCACCCCAAATCACCACTCTGCTCCCACCCGTTCACCGCCCTCGATACCTGCAACCAGCCCCCGGGGACTCCTCCCGCCGCAAAGAGCCGCGTCTGTAGCACCTGATGAGTCGAGTGGGTTCATGAAATATGGATGGGGTGAATAGCGGTACGGCGATATATAAATAAATAGATAGATGGGGGAGAAACGAAGCGGTGCAATTGACTCGGCGGGATACTCGTGAGGATGCAGAGGGAGGTGAAACGTGACGTGAGGTGGCGGGAAGCTGCGTGGCCATTGTTTGAATGTGTAATGGCAAGATATTGACTGTAGCTATGATATTAGATAGTCACAATAGAACATAATTGTTGCTTCCATGTACACTAGTTTATTGAGTACTATGAAAACAAGATAATAAGCTGACTCTGGATGAATTATATGCTCATGATGAAAACGACAGGTAATTGTAGCCATTATTACTTTAAAAGGATGGAAAACAACAGTTCCGGAACTAATAGAACTCGGAAAAAGAGGGAAAAAAGACATTGAAAAGAAAAGAACAGAAATAAACACCGTAAAATCCAGGTATAAAAACAAATGAACGTGGATGATCGTTATCATACAACCTAACCCAACCCAAGCTTGACCCAAGCTTGACCCAACCTGACCCATTTACACTTCAACACCCTCTTGTTCCTCCCGATATTGTAGTCCACCTGGTATCCTCAATGCCCCTCCCACCCATTCATTCTCCGCCACCTGTTCCAAACCCCACCGACTCCTTGCCCTCTTCAATAGGCCCTCCGTGATCTCCATCGCGCCCAGCAACCCCTGCGCCTTAAACTTCTCCACATTCCCTTCGTGGTCCCCATCTTCCCCTTCATACTCCACCCACCTCCACTCCACCCGCGCAATACGATGGCTCGTTCGACTGCGCATACGATGATAATCGCTAACGCCGGGATGCGGGTCGAACGGGAGTCGGGCCTCCAATAGTGCGTAGAGGAGGACGCCAAGAGACCAGGCATCGGTTGCCCGGCCGTCGTATGGTTGTCCCATGATGACTTCGGGGGCTGCGTAGTCTTCAGAGCCACATCTTGTTTCGAGTTTTTCGTCGTCCGCGATTTGCCGAGATAACCCGAGGTCGGTTACTGTGATGACAGAATAAGGATACGTCATCCAGTTAATGTTGGGATCCTTAAGTTCTGAAGGGCGGAGATTTACGAGGACGTTTTCAAGTTTGATGTCACGATGCACAATCTTGAGGTTGTGTAGATATCTGACAGCGCCGACAATCTCAGCAAACATGCGACGGAGGAGTGCGGGCTTGAGGGCAGACCGATTGGCAGTTGCCACGTCAAAGAGATCGCCACCAGGGCAATGAGTGAGGACAAGGAGAACGCGAGTCATTTCAATGTTGAAGGCTTTAAGGTTGACAAGTGAAGGATGCCGGATAATCTTCATGATTTCCAGCTCACGCTTCAGACTCATCTCAATACGATCCTCACTGGCACCACCCTTAGGGCCGTGTTCGCACACCTTGACGGCCACTAGAG
Source organism: Catunica adiposa (assembly GCA_001640685.1). Lineage (NCBI taxonomy): Eukaryota > Fungi > Ascomycota > Sordariomycetes > Microascales > Ceratocystidaceae > Catunica > Catunica adiposa. The sequence continues at coordinate 80,305 of LXGU01000013.1, forward strand.
TCTTGCGGTCTAATCGAACCTCCACAATGTCTTTTGACATGGCAAGTAGCGTCTCATCCGAGATGTCAACTTCGCTAGTAGCCAACACAACTCGAGAGAAGGTTCCTTGACCAAGAATCTTGACTGCCCTCCATCTCCGCTTCTTCCCATCATTACGCCCATATGCCTCAAAATATTCTGCCGTCGGCCCCTTGGGTTTGTCTGCTGATGCCACAGCATCAAGAGGTGACTTTGACGACTCGCTCGGAGGAGGGGTTGGTGGTTTATCGTATGTTGTTACCATACCCCGAGACTCGGCAAAATTCGTCTCTCGTCTCATATGTCTTTTCGAGGCATCCTGAGCTTCCCGCTTGTGTGGCCCCGAAACTGTCACCATGCGCTTAGGGATGGCGACCGGGTCAGGCACAAACTCACTCAGGCTCCGGTTGCGCGCATGATGCTCCTGGACATTGGCGGGGTGCTGGGCAACGTTGAGCATTTCGCGGTCGGAGTTGAGACCGACGTATGTTTTGCGCCGGGCACCGTTGGCGAGGGCGGCGTCAATAGATTCACCAGTTACCGAGACGATGACAGAACTGGAGCGGTTGTGGGAGCAGACTGGTATAGCCTGTGTTGGATGGTCTGATACGGGGCTAGTTTCGTTGTTTGTCGAACAGGTGGTCTGCTCGGTGGGCGAGGCCAAGGAATGAGTGTCAGTGTCCCGAGAAGGTGGTCTTGGGTTGGCAAACGCTCTCCAGGGACCAGTAGTGTTATCGAAGAGGAGAGGTGAGGGCAGCGGGGTGACATCACCCATAGCAGCAATGACTGGACTAGGCACTAGAGAGCTGGCGTTGGAAGGTCCGCCTCCGTTCGAAATGCACTTGGCAATAGCAGCCTTGAGACTCGGGGTTCTACCCAGTGGTCTTAGACTACTGACGGATTGCTTGGTAGAGAGGCGGGACGAGTTGGCAGCGGTAGCTGCTTGAGTATCAGCACGGGGTGGAGACTGTAACGTCGTGCCGTGGATGTCAGTAACAACTCGCAGTTGACTGGGACTGCGGGGAACGCTTGATGATAATATGGGAGATGTCGGACTAGTAGAGTATTCGTCTTCAGGAATAGTTGGTTCCGAGGCGATCATATTGGATCGGAACTGAATGGGTTGGGCGGAAGAGTAGACAGGGCCTTGATGGGGGCGACTAGACAAAGAACTAGAGCGGGAACGCGGCACTGGGGTCGCATTGGGCGAAGAGGAGATCGGGATGTCCATTGGCGTGAGAGTGTGTATAGTTTGTTATGCGTCGGGACTTTGAGGGCCCCAGGTAGGGAGGGGGTGTGATTCCAAAAGTGGCACCAGATGTTTGAGGTGGAGGGTGGACCAGTTGGTATCAAATGTGCAAATGCCGGAGTACAAAAAGGTGATTAATGGACAGTGTGAGGAGGTGGCTGTCTTTGATCTGCGTGATTGAAGCGATGCCGGTTTCTTTGAATCAAAAAGAGATGCACCAAACACAAGTATGATGTCGTGAGGCGTAGATGTCGTAGACACTGTACGTAGTGGGTAGTGGGCTGTGTCAAATGCAAGAAGATGGCAAATCTATGTGTATGGGAGGTGAAATCTGCAACTTGAAAAGCAACAAGAGTTGGTTGGAAAATAATGCGCAGTGACGTAGATATGTGTAGGAAAAAAAGACCAAATGGGAGAGCAAGACGCCGAGGGCGGAATCAGGTGGGAACTAAAATCTAGCGATAAAAGAAAGACGGAAAAGGAAGGGAAATGGGAAGCTTTAGAGTTTCAATCACTACTTGGTAGTGTTAGTAGTGTAGTGATAGTGATGGCGTAGATTAGAGGTGGTTTCTGAAGGGGGAGCAACTGTTAGTCGAGCCCGAACTAAACTAGAGCTAGAACTGGTACTAGTTCGAGGTAAATGACAAAAATAACGGCAGATGCTGTTGATAAGAAGGACAACCAGATACAATAAGGAGCCAATCCAATCAGAAGAGGGCCACGAGGTGACAGGTCTATCTCCAGATGGCCAAGATCAAAGCTCGTTGGGTCAGTCCGTGTGTGTGTTTTGTTTCTAATTGCCCGAGAGCCTAAGTGGCAGAAGTGGCAGAGGTGATAAGGGATGTGATAAACAAGTGCAGAAATACAACATCAGCGTATGTAGCGACAGTTATCACCAAAACCCAAGGGAGAGCGAGTGATAGAAATAGTAAAAGAGGGACGACAGGTGAACTGATAAGACGATATTCGAGAACTATATTACAACAGCTGGATGGTCTCAGCGATATATTAGCCCTGTTGAGGCCTTATACCACCACTCGGGCCCTCCTACAGGGCTACCAAATCCAAGAGAAAAGACGGGTAACCATGCTAGACTTGTACCAGGCCAGACTTGTCCTTTACCAGCATTCTACTCAGCCAGGAGAATCAACTTACCACAATCGGAGCTTGGGTTTAGAGGGCACTGGCCAAATCTAGTTCTCATACGGAGAACGAGAATAGTCGAATTGTTCGCTAGTTTGTCGAGCAGGGCTCGAAGCGGCGATTTCTGGAGAGGACCTTGAGCAGGCGGGGAAATACGAGTCTACCTTGAATGTGGCAGACTTTTAGCTTATGATTATATGTCAGCCAGTAGAGAAGAGGCAAAGCAATCAAGGGCACACAAGGTTCTTTCCCTCGTATTGTGGCTATATATTGTCTCCGTTAGACTTTAGTTCTCACCTCCAGACTATGACGAATTGGAATATCCTGCATCCGATGCAATCAATATATGTGTTCCTGGGTGGGAGCCGGGGTTGTAGTAGAAAACGGCGCCAGGTGATTTTTGACGAGGGCTGAAGAGATAGTTAATATGAACCTGTGACTGATGGGGATTCTAAGACATTGATGCATTGGCTGTCAATATCCTGAAAATTATCCTTGGGTCAAGTAGAGAGCCTCATATAATATAGTCTGTCAGTGGGCTCTGACATTTGATGATTGATGGGCACATGAATGGGTGAGACAACGGGAAGCAGAACGCGGAATTGACCGTCGATCCCAAGTATGAGTAATTGCGTATTAAATCCAGCTTGCAATGGCATGATGATTTCTTATTTATTATTATTATTTTTTCTTCTCAAGAAGCACCAATATCTAATATCTCGCATCATGGAATCCAGTGCACATAAAAAAAAAGTTTTATGTCAATTTTCATGAATTCGTTGGATCAGGAAACTCTATAATAACTTTCCAGAACAGGAAAGCCCAACAAGGCTTTGGATTGACAATACATCCTGTGCTATTGCAAATGCTAAGCCGACGGCAGCGGATTAGTAGTCTGATTTTGATTTCATGTCTACTAACTATGATCTAAATTGCAAGTCTCACTACTGATGCCATGAAAATTTCCCATTCATTGATCACCGGCGTTGCTGCAAATCAAACTCCATAATCAGGCCGCAACAACTCGTCATTTGGTGGGGCATCATGGACTTCATATCCCTCTTTGCAACGTCGATATCCACAGGGACAGGATTTTTCAAATTCCTTCCCTGTTATCCCGGTCAATTAGACAAGTTTTGATGCATGTCGTTCCAAGGGAACTACCGATGAGCGAGATCATGATGGTGCGTTGTCTGGGTGGAAGATGAGCTTGGCAGGAATATGTGCGACATAAAGGGGACAAGAGGGATCTTTTAAGGATAGTCAAGACTTGAAGAAAAGGAGACGATTGTGCTTGAAGCCCAATATTAATCTCATGATATACCCTGATGTTGGATATCATGAGCTAGACAAGGCCTATGAATTAAGGTATGGTGATTTTCATGCTATAGTTACATTAAGCCGCTTGACTTTTCAGCATCCCTGAAGTTTCCAATGCCCTAAAATATCACAACGACTAGTCTCAACTGAACATCGTCTCCGTGCCATCTTTTATGCAGCGGCCTCGTGCAGAATGCAATTTCTCGACGCCACCACTCTATAAACATGGCTCCCATTTATGAGAGTTTCTATTACCCCAGCATTTCGGAGCCAAAGTCAAAGAAAAACTGAGCCAATCCCTGCTTCCAGCAGAGCCTTGTGACCAACTGACCGGCCTGTTGTCTCTTCAGATCCCGTCTGCAACCTACATTCCAGGTACCACAGATCAGGTGTGCTTGGTTCCTTGGTTTCTGTAGTTGGATCAATGATCCAGTCGAGGGCATAGTTTAAAGGGTATTCGTTGTGAGATGACAATTCAGCCCATAGCCTAAACAATTTCTTGTGTAGCGAATCAGCAAATCTATTAGGCAGAATCAATAGACCTGCACAACTTGGTTGTGACACCGACCAAACCCATATTACTGTCGAGTCAAACGTGAATTGTGGCGTCAATAGTACGAAAAAGTAAAAAGAAACCGCCCAAGGAAAACCATGTAAAATATGCAGCACCAAATTGCCAGCTCCATCCAAACTCCCCCAAGTTGCCTTATTTCCAAAACAGATGAATGTTATCATTGACCTATCAACAATGACCCCATCCGGCGATTCCTACCAGACTTTGCCGGCTTTCAGCAGGGATTTGGAGATGCAAAGGGCGTGCCTGAGTGAGTCTTGTCATTGGCTCAATGAGCTGGCTTGTATTTAATTCTTTAGTGAGTCGTCTGTGTCTCATATGCTATATACAGTGGCTCTCAATTGGCTTAATCGAGTTCAATTAAGGTTGTTTTATGGCAACTATACTGCATCATCAATTATCAACTATCTGCGAACAAGCATAAACTCAACCGTTGTGTCGATGTCCATATACAACAAACACACTCAGGAGTCACCCCAACCAATTGTATCTAGTCTCATTCTATAAATGGACAGTAAACAAGCGCCGTGCATCGACCAAGTCACGAGGTCTTAATAGAAACACAGAAGACCCTTTGCGGTATTTATTACCTCTCAGCTCTGTTCTGCGACAACCAACTCCCGATTACAATAGTCCGATACCTACTGGGCCTTCTAGGGTCAGGTGACAGTTGCTTGTGATCTCTCGTCTAGGGATGCCATGTCTCTAGCAGATGGCATCCGAGATCAAGGTGAGCCATGTTTGTTACAGAGTGGTCTTATCGTTGTTTGGTGTGACCTTGGCGAAGGCTAATGAAGAAACACGACAGATTATGATACATTTAGGGTTGTGTTTGTCAATGTTGACACCTGGCAATATTCACTTCGTCAGGTGGCAGGAGACTTTAATTGAATATTGAATCCTGGCTCCTATACGCGTTTTGTCGCGTTGGTCGCTGGGGAATCGTGTAATGGGAATTAGGTGTAAATCTATTGACTAGAGGGGCCTGTTGTATGTGTACCAAAGACAACATTGAGTAAAATCAACGGGAATACGTTCATATTGAACGTGGTATTCAGCGAAGGATAGTTACGTATCCAGACATATATTGTTTTAAATCATATTTCCATATACTGTTTATCAAATACCAACTGATCTAATACTCGTACACGATGTTACGTGCCGACTTCAACCGTATCGACCCCAAGAGGCGAAACATCATCGACCCCCGCAAGAAACACTTTGCAGACCACTCATTCAAGAATCAGACCTACCCTTACCGTCTCAACTTCTACATTGACCCTCCTACGGCCGATATCACCCTCGAACAATTCGAACAATGGGCCATTGACCGTCTCCGCGGTAAGCTTCCCTCACCCCCCTCCACCATGACCCCGCAAGTAAACTAACATACCCCTCCTCCAGTCCTGGCTGAGCTCGAAGCCTGCCTTCACCGGAACCGCTCTCCGGCTGAGATTGCCACTTACATGAAACCAATCCTCGAAAAGTACCTACCTCTTGATTCGAACACGGCGAGCTCTGCAAACCTGGCTCTCCAGAGACAAAAGGATCACTACAGTCACTTTATCCTCCGCCTTGCCTTTTCTACCACTGAAGATCTGCGGAGGCGTTTCGCACGGGTTGAGACTGTGTTGTTCAGACTGCGGTTTTCCGACGATAGCCCTACAGACCGGGCGGCATTTGTCAGGTCGTTGAATTTGGATTGGTTCTCAGATGTCTCGGAAGACGAGAAGGCGGAGATCCAGGAATTCTTGGATGCGACAGTGACTTTTAAGAAGGTGGTAGGTGATGACGACACATGGTTCAAGGTCGACTGGTTGCGGGTTCCCGAACTGGTTGAGCAGAGAAAGGTGTATATGCGCGGGGGCAAAGCGTATGTGCCTGGCCGGGAACAACAGGCTATGTTGACAGCGGACTTTGCGAAGCATTTGGAGAAACAGCTGGAATTGACGGCGAGGGCTGTGCCAAGATTGGATGAGGACGATAGACTGTCGCCAATTCTAAATCATTTGAGTAAGAACTTCATTACTCCGGATAGCTATGTGACGTCCAATACGTCATTAGCAGGCGAGGTTAATGCGGCAAGCATTGATCAGATGGCAAAGATGTTCCCGGCTTGTATGACACATTTGCACCGGACATTGCGGAGAGATTTCCACTTGAAGCACCAAGGGCGTCTTCAGTACACATTATTCCTGAAGGGCATTGGCCTCAATCTCGAGGAGTGTCTAATCTTCTGGCGGACGGCGTTCAAGAATATCACGGAGGATAAGTTTACAAAGGAGTACAAATACAACGTTCGACACGCTTACGGTGAGGTCGGTGGTGACCAGAATCGCCGTGGCGGTGGCTATTCGCCGTTTAGTTGCCAAAAGATTACGACAGAGAACCCGCCAAGTTCTGGTCAGGCTCATGGGTGTCCATACCGGCATTTCAGTGAGGATAATTTGGCTGTACTGTTAACATCGATGGGGGTTAATGATAGGCAGGTTGTGCAGGAAGTTATGCAGGACAAGAAGGCAATGAAGTTCCATTTGGGATGTAATAGAGTTTTTGAGTATTTGAATCGGGAGGAGATCAAGAAGGCCAGAGATGAGGGTGTTGATATTGCGTCGGATACGTTGGTGCATCCGAATATGTACTTCAAGAGGGGCTTTGATTTGCACAATCTGGACCAGTTGAAGAAGAAGTTGGGAATGAAGATGGAGACGGATTAAGCAGTTGTTTGGTTGATAGAGGGATAGATATATAGATGGCGTAATGATGATGATTACATTATATTTGTACATTTCCCTAGTCAAACCCTTATGTTTAACTCTGGCCGTCGTCAAAAAGATACAGTTGGCACAGCTGCGGAGTTTCTACGGGTGTGTGCATGGTTTCATGTGGGTGGGTGGTGGGCGAGTTTACAGAATGGCTCCTTATTTGATGGTAGCATTAGACAATTAAAGACATGTGATTGTCATTTTCTGGAACCTGAGGAGCAATAAGTGAAAGGCTGGTGTGAAAGTACTGTTACTACGAGGTATTTAAAAGACATGAAGTCAAAAGTACATTGGCTTTGGGCTATCGCCATCTATGTGAGACCATGTGCCAGCTTGATCTAGATCTTGTTGGGTCAGAAAAGCCATATTTTGTGTCACACTATTTAATATATGTATCCGCTACCCGCAACAACCTCCCGTGTGGCTTTTGGTCAATATATCGGCTATACTAGTCTTTGTGTATCCCTAGATATACTATTTGGCATCTTGTTTTTTTTCTCGTGCCTTCGGTCTTGACCATTCCAATCCACAAACTCCTCGCAAACATATTCGCTTCTGTCACCACCCAATCGCACCAGAGGATCCTGAAATACAACCCATCTCCATCCTTCACCAAGTCCAACAATTCATCTGTCTATGTCTCTCTCCGACTCAGATCCTCAAGCCTACGTAACATCGGGCCAATCGCTCTTCCCAGAACCCTCAGTCTCTATTTGGCTCCCTAACGGCGCATCGGTGGCCCCGTTGGGCAAAGGGCGGTTGGCCGTACCGGTGATTGGGTAGAGGTGGTTTATTTGGTACCTGCGTTTTCATGCGGATTCTGGATTTGGAAGGCCGCATGGTCACAGGGATCGGCTACCTTTTGTGTATAGATAGGGCCGATATAAGGAGGTTAGTTTATTGGAGTAGATATACAAAATGGACGAAAACGTATAATTGTAAGGGTATTTATGTCGAGTGGTTAAAAAGGCGGTTTATGTGTTGGCGAACTGATGATGTGTCTGCTGATTCCTATCTCAGTTTGATGTTTGGATATTCCTTCTTCTGTGCTCAGGCTGGAATTATCTTTCTGTATGTCCCGTGAGATTGCCTAAAAGAACAATAGGAAAGACATGGACAGAGCAGACGGCCTGGGAAGAGGGTAAAGTTGTAACAGGGTCACTACTATACGTCAAGCATGTCTCTCACTTTCTCTCTCTCTCTTTCTCTTTGGGTATTAATGGCGTCTTATTATTGTAATTGTCTTTGTTTCGTTTTCACCTTCTTCCTTTTGTTTAACCACTTCTATCAGTCCACATAGCCTGTTAAATTTAAGCTTTACTTTGTTTCAATTTGAAGAAGCCCCAGATTTTACGACCACGGCGTTATTCGTTGGAATCATTTTCCTTCTAGAACATTTTAGTGTATGATTATGTTCACTTCTTCACGTGCTCGCGTTTACTACCATATCGCAAAGTTGGAGTTGTCACAGTAGATTGGGTTTACTTTGTCTATTCATAAAAATTACTACCTTCCCAGATCAATTCTAACTGTTGTAGTTACTGGTGCTATCGATTATCCTGCAGTTTGTACCAAATACCAAACCAGGAGAATCACATATTCAATCTACCAATCTGCAGCTTCCAGGCCTGAAGGCATCTATTCCATCACCATAATCAAAGAAACAAAAAAATATTTTCTCTTCCCTACCTTCAACGCCAACTTATTCATAAGATTCGTCTGTCTTTTTTTTCATCAGCTCCCCTGGCTAGGGCTCGGTTCTTGGTCGACGTTGGGACTCGCGTGGGCCATGGTTACTTGACTAGAAGCACATGCTGCGTCTTGTCTATACTTTAATATTTTATCATCTGTCATAAAATATACTTGTGGCTGGTAATATTTTAGGATATCCGGTTGGATGTACCGGTTTCCTGACTACATACCACCATACCGTCAACTATATCACTCTTCGTGATCTACTAAGATATACGCAAGATTATTCAGTTATATATCTGCCCATACACCGCTATTCATCCATTCAAACTACAAAGTCACTCCTTCACCGCCAAAACACATCGACGTCACCAAATTGACCTAACAACTCTATCACTGACATGAGCCATAACTCATACCCAGTCACCACCATCTCCGAAGCTGATCTCCCTCTAACCTCTCGCCAAGTAGAAATACTTCGTCAAAGTCAATCTTACCTCGAAGCCACCCAGTCGCCTCCCCCATCCTCCTCCACATCATCCCGACACGCCTCCCGCGCTTCCAGCAACAGCCTTCTCCATCTCGATACATCATCTATGGCCCTCCTCGGCAAACACTTTGATGCCATGATGGCTCATGTACAGGCCCAGATTAGCCAGTTGGAAGGCCAGATTGCCGAGAGCACGGCGACACAACAGCGATTGGCGGAAGTGGCCATGGGGGAAGCGGATAGGGAGATTGTCAAATTACAGGAGTATTTAAAGAGGATGGACGAGTTGGATAACGACTTTGATGAGATTGCGAGCCTGCGGGATATCATTAAGGGGAATCGGCAGCGCATTGCGATCTTGACAAGGCAATTGGAGGAGACAGAGGAGGGTGGGAGAGGAGATAGGGAACGAGGGAAGGCAGGGAAGAAGAAGAAGATGGGGGGTGGGAGGACATAACATTGAGAGGACTCTTATGAGAGATATTGGGAGGCCAACGACTATAATTTAATGCTACGTCCGGATCACCACATAGCGGGGACACAGCACCGCTAGGCCGGTGAGGCAAAGATACGCAAAGACATGATGTGATGGCTAGAAGACATAATTGGATTTACTGAAAAGTACAGAGCAACTAATACTGGAAGGTTACATATCAAGGTCAATTTTATGGTTTAGTGTTAATTAGTTGTGGTAGTGTCATGAATGGTGATGTCATGCTTGTGAATGCGATCTCTGAGCCTATGATGCATAACTTTTATTTGGGTTAATATACATAATTAACCCTACCTTCTAGTTCATTAGATTGGCTTATTAGTAGTGTTTAATAATAGCTTATTGATATCATCTAGCCATTAGCCAAATAAAGTCTAAATTTGTTATCTTGTTACAAAGCAAGCAACAGATCACCACTCTCAATATTTAGAGAAAATCGGTATAATATTGTATTCTCTATCTTACTAACACCTGACAAGGTTTGAGCATGTCCAAAGCGGAACGGCCCATTTGAAGACAATGAGGCTAGGAAGCTCATAATTGGCGCTAGTTGGGATTGGGGCACTAGGCAACTAATTACTACAGATGACGGCTTGCGGCCCAAAGTCCATTTTCCCAGTTGAGGATATCTTGTCACCAACTATGGACAACACCAAAAACCATATATCAACATAAACTCCCTTTCGCCAAATGTTTCATTCAACTAAGCGAGGTGTTGTTCCTGCAGATAGGCGGTGCCATTGGGAAGTCATAGGGAGCAGGGCGTAGGTGGGATGGATGGAGGGATTGGGCTGGGGGGCGGCCGAGTGAAGCGGTTGGGCTGGAAGATTGGGAGTTTTCAAGAAGAGGATTGTCTGAATACAAACTCGGGTTTCTTAGTAACCAATAAGTAGTGAGAGTAATATTAGATACTATATATCACATGCATAGATTGTGTCAGTAAAGTGTTTATAGCCTAGCAAATGAATGATACTAGCATTGGGGCAGCAATATGCAAAAGTTGTGCGTCATTGGGATCTTGTTCAGAGTCTGATGAAGTCATGTTGTGGACTGCCTTCAAGTGGCCGCCAGTGATAGGCGTTGAGGTTATACCCGCTTGGGCCTATCAGCTGTAATTTAATCCTGCTGCGAAGCCCAAACCCAGGGACTAGGGCTGATATTGACGAAAGAATAAAAAATGAAGAAACGTGATTGAATTCGCCTAGGCTGTTCTTAAGAGACGCCTCATCGTGTAAGTTCGTTGTTATGCGGGAACCTGACAGGTGCATATGCAAACAGATGCAGCTAGCGGCCATAATGTCAATGAGATAAAGCAATAATAAGGAATGAGATTTTATATCGGGCTGATCCGCTTGAGAATTATTGCATAATTTTTTTTTTTTTAATTCTCTTCTTGTTGAAATTTGGTTGTTGGCCGGCTTCTTGTTTCTTCATCATAGCTATCGTGACACTCGCTTGTACTTCCGGATTCAAACCACAACCTGGACCTTGCGTCTTCTTCAATGAACAGAGGCCCGGCCATTTACCCATCCTACTACCTTTTTGTTTGTCCCATTAAACTCTGCATTAAAAGCCCATCCACCTCGTTGACGCTCAGATTGTTCCTCAGTCTTGGTCTCTGCTTGTCGCTCACGTCCGACTTGACCCTATTGATGTGCCCATCCAATCTTTGGATTTCGGTATTGCTTCACTTTAATTGTTTCTTTTTCTTAAATCTTTCCGCGCTCCCCATTTTGCCAACCACCTCACTTTCATAACCTTCCTACGCTACCCTTCTCCCTTACACCATCAACCCCCAGCTGCTGCTGCTGGCACTTAGCGCTTGCATCCACTGTAACTTGACTCTCCACCTCCACTGAAAACTCAAAATACACGACGACAGAAAACTAGCGACTTTTGCAATTGGCGAATCAACTCACCGGCTACTTTTTTCTTCTGCGCTATCGTTTTTAGCCCATTGATTACTGCGCTTGATAGTCTGAAGCTGGATCCAAGACGAAATTGTTTGTTTCTGCTGCCGCTCGTTTTTCCGCTCGAGGCTATTACGGTCCTTTCCCAGCCATTCGCATTTTGGTTGTGATTCTCATCATTGGAAAGAGTCTCGTTAGCTACTTTTGCTTTCTGATTTAGCAGTGGACTATTTCCCTTTCTTTTCATCTTGTCGTTAGGCAGCATCTACGGTACTTGTGTGTGATTGCCACTTTGACCATTTGTGGACAAGATATTCCCTTCTCCTCACGCACGTCGTTTTTGGCTTTGTCGTGACTTTTACTCTATTTTCCCCTTTGTAGGCGCTCGACGTTTTTTTTTTCCTTAACGCGATTTGCTACAGGCGAAAGTCACGGCTGAATAAGATCCCTTCAGCATTTTATGTCTATTTGCCTTTCTTATTTATATAGTTTCCAATCTGCATCCAGAAGCATTCCACAGTCACAACCTTTCTCCAGTGCTGTGGATTTTCTATTGTTCAAGCTACATTCTTTAGCTTCTTTTACCTGTAAGTCGTCGTCTTTGTACTTGGTTCCTCGCGCATCCCTCGGGAACCCGCCGTTAGAGCTTCCGTCAAGCTCTGATCCCATAGCTTTCCTAGATGTTGTCAATCACATAGTGCTCCCGACACCCTACTTTATTTTCACCAATTTGAACCTCAAGATGGACCACGTAACTGACATCACGCGCCTTGGTACAGCAAGTCGCCGCAATTCCATCCCAAAGTAGTCCCCGTATTGCAACGACGTCCTTTACTCCCGACGCAAACTTCGGAGCCACCCAAACATCGCCTGTCGTGGCGCATTCAGCCACTTCAGTCATCACCCGCCAGCAGCAGCACAAAACCACACTCCCAATAAACAACACTAACCCGTCGCCCTCGGCCCTTCGGCCGTCTCCTCAACTTGTTGAGGACTTTTCTTCCCTCCGCGCCTCGCCCGCCCCATCACTTCGCCGCACTTCGCGATTAGATCGTAGTTCTTCAGGCTCTTCTTTCGCCCTACGCCAATCTCCCGTTGAAGCCACTCGTAGATCTCTGGCTCTATCCCAGATTCTTACTTCGACATCTTCTGACGAGGACACAATCTCTGTTCCCGACTTTCCTTCACCTGACGCCACTACCCCGTCAAAGTCCGCAGATAAGACCTCACCTTCTTCCAAGTCTCACCGTCGCGTCACTGCCGCCTCGGACCTTGACGAGCAGTTCGCCGCGTATCTGAGCCGGCCTCCCATAAATTCATCTAAGCGCCATCATCGCGCTGTTCTTTTTGCACTTGAAGAAGGACTGCGCACGCCGTACGCTTTTACACCAGACCTTGTCGAGGAGGAAGCTGAGATTACCGAACTGTTCGGTATTCAGCTAGTTGTTGCTGCTCGGACGCCCTCACCTGCGCCCGTCCCAAAGACTACCTTTCGTGGTGTCACTCATCGTCGCGCCCAATCACAACCGGCAAACAGAATCCCACCCTCCGCGTCGCGCACACCTTTCATCTTTCGTCCTTTTGCGACTGCCCCAAAGACAGACGCAACGGCCACAACGATCTCCACAGCCGTAAATAACACGGCTGCCACACCTGCCCCTTCATCGATTCCAGAAACCATGGCTTCACGCCACAGAACGCCCGTCTCTAGTAACGCCCCGGCCGTCTCTGCGCTTGCTGCCGCTACCGGGATTAAGAGTCCCACCCAGATTATGAAGGAGCGGAACGACCGCGAACGTCGGAAAGCTGAAGAAAAGGAAAAGATCGATATGATTCGTCAAAACGAGAGAAGACAACAGGTTGCTGCCGAACATGAGATTCGGTTAAGTGAAGAGGCTCAGAGAAGAAGTGAGCGGAGATCAGCTGGTAGTGGAGGTGCGACGCAACAGCACCAACAATCGTCGCATGCTCAGTATATGCCGGTAGATCCTTCACAGCAGCCGTCAACTCCGCGGGCGCGCCAGTCGGCGACTGCTTCTGCCTCTGGCGCCGCATCTGGTCTGGGCAATGGATCAGTAAAGCCTCCCGGGCTTGGATCTGAGGTACCTTCGACTTCGCTTCATAGGAAAACGCAGTCAAATTCTGGGTCCAAGGACCGGTTCCCTCATGCTTTTGAGAGATGGGAAACTCTCTCAGCGCAATGGGAGGGTCTCACGCGCCATTGGATTCGTAGATTGGAGATGAATGGCGCCATGCTGGATACTGATCCTCTGAACAAGATCCTCTCTAGACAGGTGACAGACCTTTCCGCCGCTGGCGGTAATCTCTTCCATGCTGTTGTTGAGCTTCAGCGTCTCCGTGCTTCCTCAGAGCGCAAATTTCAACGTTGGTTCTACGAGACTCGCGCTGAGATTGAGAAACTCAAAGAAGACAAGGCGCAGCTTGAGGCAGCTCTGCGGGATGAGCAGGCTGACCGGGAAGAAAAGGTCCAGCAGGTACAGAATACAGAGACAGTTAACCTTCTTCAACGGCAACTGGCTGAGATGAAGAAGGAGTTGACCATCTCCAAGGAAGAGGCCAGGCGTGCGTGGGAGGAACTTGGCCGTCGGGAACAGCAAGAGCGTGAGCGTACTTTCTCTTTGCAGAATGGCCAGCCTACGCTGGTTGGCGGCGTTCAAGTTGTACCAATGGCGCCGAGGCGAGACCAGCAGCTCCATGAAAGTCAGATGAGCTACACGCCGCCTCCCCCTGGGTCTTCTGCGAATAACTATGGGGATATATATGCGGATCAGTACGTCCTGGACGCGGCGGGAAACCCATTGTTAGATGCTTCTGGTGAGCCTATTCCTAGATATCAGCCAGCCTCTTCACCATTGTCCCATCCGGATAATGATGACTATGATCTTCCATCGGCTCGTGGACACTATGAGTACCAGTCGATGACACCTGGGCACTCTGCGGCTCCCCCAGTGTCTTCACCAACGTCTACAGCGGGTCTTTCAGATGGCCCGTTGATACCGCAGGGACCCCCAAGTAGTTGGGACACGGCGGCGCAAACGCATCAGCACCCGACGAGATTGAGTGATGTGTTAGAGGAGGAGGAATCACGGACTACGGCTAGTCAGCGGAGCCGCAGTTAGAGAACTGGAGCGATGCTGCAATCATTGACCGTGCTGCGGACTGTTCCGGAAGATTTCGGGTGTAGTCAAATCGACTTTTTAGTCAGTGAGTCAAGACAGGCCACATTTATCTTGGATATCAGTGCTAGTATCCGCAAGACAAAGGCGGGCTCCTTGCCATTGGAACTGCTGAAATGGGAGGTACCTAAGCTACACAGGAGCCCCATGAGATGTCTTCATGTTGACACATGGTATCTGCAAGAAGCCTAGGCGAAAGACGAATTGGGTCATGGAGAGTGGTCCAGAAAAGCAGGAAAAGGTGTTGACCCCTTCGGGGCATCTGGTGGTCGAACAGACCAATAGTTTAGGCGGCTGGCGTGCTGTGATTGTTTTGATCT
Source organism: Catunica adiposa (assembly GCA_001640685.1). Lineage (NCBI taxonomy): Eukaryota > Fungi > Ascomycota > Sordariomycetes > Microascales > Ceratocystidaceae > Catunica > Catunica adiposa. Next base: position 95,476 of record LXGU01000013.1, read on the forward strand.
AATGTGGTTTGGTGGCTGATTGTTGCAACGAGGGATTGGATGTTCGTCATGTGGGTATTTATTTCGCATTTTGCATATAATCGGGCAGAATATTGCTTTTGTTTCCTTCGGATTCTTTTTTTTTTTTCCTTTATGTTTGAGGGCAGATTTTCTTTTAACGGGTCTTGGTTTATTTTCTCTCTATTGTCTAAATTCTTCGTTCTTGTTTAGTAGCTTGTGATTTGGTGAAGATATTTCTTTTTGGTATAAACGATTCATTTCTCCTGATGGCAACATCTTTATTCGTGTATCTGTCTTATGTCTTGTATGTATTTATTGCATCTGTATTTGTCTATTTTGGCTATATCAACCACCATATCTTACCACTTAAACCAACTCCCTCTTCAACGCATCCTCAAACTTCTCGCCCGTCAACCGCTCATAAACATCCTTATAGTTCTTCTCCGTCGCCTGGACAATTTCATCGGGCAAAGTAATACCCTCCTTGCCCTTCAGTCCGTTCTCCGTGAGGTAGTTCCGCACAAACTGCTTGTCAAAACTCTCCTGATCTCTGCCCTCCTCGTACTTATCCGCCGGCCAGAATCTCGACGAATCGGGGGTCAACACCTCGTCGGCCAGCACAACCTCATCCGTCTCCTCGTCGAGCGCAAACTCAAACTTGGTATCGGCAATGATGATCCCGCGCTCAAGAGCATAAGCGGCCGCCGTCTTGTAAAGAGTGAGAGCGAGCTCCTCGATGCGCGCAGCGTACTTCTCGCCAACGATACCGGCAACGGCAGAGGGGTGGATGTTCTCGTCCTTATCACCAATCTCAGCCTTGGTCGACGGGGTAAAGAGGGGCTCGGGGAACTTGGAGCTCTGCTTAAGGCCCTCAGGGACCTTGATACCGTGGACAGTTCCGGACTTTTGGTACTCAGCCCAGGCAGATCCCGAAATGTACCCACGAACAATCGCTTCGACAGGGAAGATCTTGAGCTTCCGCACGGTCATAGACCGGTGAGAAATAAGCTTTTGTTCGGCGGGGGTGAGCACAGAGGGGGGCGCAAGCGAGATAACGTGAGTGCGCAGGTTGGGAATGGCAGCGGAGAGGACGCGGAACCAATGGGCGGAGGTAAGGGTGAGGACGGAGCCTTTGGAGGGAATGGCGTTGGTGAGGACGACATCGTAGGCGGAGATGCGATCGGTAGAGACAAATAGGAGCGTGGTGGGAGTGAGCGAGAAGAGTTCGCGGACCTTACCAGTGGCAAGGTGGGGGAGGGAGGGGAGGTCGATGGAGGTAATGGGGGCTGACATCGTGGCGGATGGGTTGGGTGGTGGAGTCGGTAAGTGGTGGTTAGTGATCACGAGATGAAGGTGAAGTTGAGTTGAAATGATGACGAGATGAAAGTTGGGGTTTATCTTGGCTACGAGGTTCCAAGCTAAGAGACTGAAGGAGTCATACCCGAGTTCGGCAGTGGGGAGAAATTTTTATAGAGTGTTTTATAGAGTGCTTTATAGAGGGAATGGCCGCTGTAAATGATGGGATTGGCTGCTGAGATGGGGAAGGTTACTTCCTAAAACGGGTTAGAGCTGTCCGGGGCGTTAGTAGAAATGCTGCGACTTTAAGTGGTGGATGACGTAGGATCGAGTTAAAAACTTGACAGATGGGATCTGGGAAGAGCTCAGATTTCAATCGGTTGGCCGCGGAATTAAATACATTTATTGACTTCAAGCTAGACAACATTTCACTCGGTAAACGTTTGATGGGCAAGTTTTAGATATCGCGATATAATTTTTTCCTAGCGGGGTTGCTGAGGAAAGAAGTCAATCTATAGGATATCAAGAAACTGTCTGATGTGAGCACTTTCGGTCCATTACGTCTGGTGGCAGCTGGCGCATTGGTTCCAAGACCCACCATCATTGCCAATTAAGCTACGCCGTATGACGCTTGTCGCCGGTAACACAATAGTGGGCTGAGTAAGCTGATATATTATGGCTCACTAGAACTCATCTTACAATTTGATATCAGGCCAAATTATAAAGGCATTTTAGCCACCACAAAATTTTGAGCTTTTGTCTCCTTATATCCACATCATAACAATACGTATATATCGATTCACATAATCACAATGTCTAAAGCAAAGGACGACTTGCTCAAGCGTCCTCTCTACGGTAAGTTGGTTAGCCCAAACAATGCCTTCAACACAATTCTTACTGACACCACATAAGTGTATGATCTTACCCCCAATATCCTTGACTCCCTCGCTGTTAAAGATGCCCCTGAGCTCCACGAGGCTGCCCCGGAGCACCACCTTCCCACTATCGTCAAAGCCGACGGAAGCGTCGGCTCTCAATCATGCAGTCTTTGTTCTCAATCCTTTGATAATGTTGAGGATCAAAAAGGTCACCTGAGGTCTGATGTGCACAATTACAATTTAAAGCAAAAGGTTCGCGGGCTCCCAACCGTCAGCGAGGCGGAATTTGAGAAATTGGTGGAAACATTGGAAGAGTCGCTTTCGGGGTCTGATGACGAATCAGATGAGGAGGAGGTTGGTAAAAAAGAGACGACATTGTCTGCATTGTTAAAGAAACAGGCAAATTTGTCTGGACATATGAAGCCGGAAGTGGATGATGAGGCGGGGACACCGGTCGCCAAGACAATGCAGAATTCTCCTATGCTTTGGTTATCTTCATCTCTTCTACCCGAAAACATGTACTTTGGAGTATATCGGTCTATCTTCTCCCCATCTGATCTAACTGACCCTGCCGCTCTCCCGAACATTATCCGGAATAAGCAGCTCAACCCTATTGTACCTCCAAAGCCCACTAAGGATGGATCACCTATCCTTTCCTATAAGGGCCCCCATATATTCATGTGTATGATCGGTGGTGGTCACTTTGCCGCCATGGTCGTAGCGCTCCCTCCTAAGCAATCCAAACACGGAGCAACTGGCCCCCTCAACCGCGAAGCCATCATCCTCGCTCACAAGACATTCCATCGTTACACGACTCGTAGGAAACAAGGTGGTTCTCAATCTGCCAATGATAATGCCAAGGGTGCGGCGCACTCGGCAGGTTCTACGCTGAGAAGGTACAATGAACAGGCATTGGTGGATGACGTCAGGGCATTGTTAGCGGAATGGAAACCGTTATTGGATACTGCAGAGCTGTTGTTTGTTCGAGCGACGGGGATGACAAATCGGAAAACCTTGTTTGGGCCTTATGAGGGGCAGGTGTTGAGGGCAGATGATAAAAGGATTAGAGGGTTTCCATTCAATACGAGACGGGCGACGCAAAATGAGTTGATGAGAGGGTTCATCGAGTTGACGAGAGTCAAGGTAAGGGAAATTGTTCCCGTGGTTGAGGAAGAGAAGCCCGAAAAACCCAGCAAGCCGGCCGCCGCGAAGGCCCCAGTCGAACCCGAGTTCAACGAGGAAGAACAGACGAGAATTCTCCACACGCAACAAATACAAGCGGCAATCAAGAGATCAAAGCTGCCAGCGCTTTTATCATATCTACAAAAGAATAAGCTGTCAGCCGACTTCCGGTTCTTCCCAGAAAATCAGCATTATCATGCGCCGACGCCATTGCATTTTGCCGCAGGGCAGAATTCCCAGGCGGTAGTCACGGGATTACTTGTGAAAGCGGGCGCTGACCCAACAGTCACCAACCCTGACGGTAAGGTCCCATACGACCTTGCCGGAGACCGCAATACCCGCGATGCTTTCCGGGTTGCCCGTGCCGAACTTGGAGACGCCAAATGGCCCTGGGACACCGCGAAGGTTCCCGAGGGTATATCCCGGGCCGAGGTTGAGGCACGTGTCGAGCAAGAGCGGAAAGAGGCAGAGGCCAAGGAACGGGAAAGGCAAAAGGCAGAGGAAGAGAGGGTGAGGAGGGAGGCACCGGTTGTGAAGGGGAAGAAGGGTACGAAGGGAGGGGTTTTGGGGAAGGATGAGGGTATTACGGCGGAGGAGAGGAGGGAGAGGGAAGCAAGGGGCTTGTCGGCGGAGATGAGGATGAAATTGGAGAGGGAGAGGAGGGCTAGGGCAGCGGAAGCGAGAATGAAAGCAATGAGGGGAGGTTAGATAGGTTCAGATTGTTGTTGGTATTGCATGTAATGTTTGTAATGGAAATATAATGGTATTTCAGGTCTTGATATTGGTTTTGTGTATGTTAGGATTATTACTGTTCCTTTTTTATATATGGAGAAGGATTTACTCTTGTTCAATTTTGATAAGTGATGTGCCGGGCTTTGTGGAAGCTAGCGGAGGAATGCGGGGATGCAGAATGACGTAGATTAGTACCGGCATAGACTTGGCCGATTAAACCGGATTTGGTAATCATCAACAGGGCTGTTTGCATATTCTCCGTTTCACGATAGCTATACCATAATCCATCCGGGTTTGTCATTAGAGGAATACATGGCGATAGGGTTGTCTGCCAGACATCAACTATTGTAGGCAAGACATTATCGTCGTCGCATGGGGATATTCACACTCCGGGGATAAAGGCTGTGTTTTCAGGTGGATATTCTGTCATGTTTCCGATTTTCTATAAAGGAAAACGCTATACGAATTTCTGTCACAGGTGAAGCTGCCATGATAACTAACCAATGTTTCGAAACAAGACTATGGGAGAAAAGACGCCGGCGATAAGAAATCGGGCAAAAGTCTCAATCGGCCCCAGATTTTTTATGGTGGCTGTAAGAGAGGTATCAGGAGGAGATACAGGGCTATGGCCATGTGGATGGTTGTTAGCTAAGGCTAGTGACTTGTTGTATGGTTGCGGTGGCTATTTTTGGACTTGGGGGAAATGAAGGGGCGGTGGATTTTTGGAGGTTTTGGTGTAGCTAGGACGGGAGAGCAGAAAGATGTGAGACGGGGACTAAAGGGTTTGAGAAGTGAAGGAGTTGTCAAATGGTGATTGCGGACCATTGGGAGAGGTAGCAGGTGAGGATAGGATGATGGGTGGGCTTGGCCATTTGCTATGACGGGTTTAGGTTGGGACTATGATGGTTCGAGAATGCGGGAAGAAGGGAGGTATCTTGAAATAGAATGTATTGTATTGGGATCGTGGCTGGTGTGGTACGGGTATGTGGTTCCTGCATATTGGGCTGGGCGGTGCTTCTATCGGCCGTTGATGTGGCACATGAGCCATTATGATATTAAGATGCTTATTATAAATATTTTTCTTTCCTTCCCCCCCCCCCTCCTCCTCATTAAATGAGACCATTTTGAATTATTAATGGACAGACGCACGAAATAATGTGGTAGTACTACTACCAAAAAGTCACACATTAATTTCTCATGGTAGGCGGGAAGAAAAGGGCGGATTACCGCTTAGACCTTATTGCCAACGCTCAGGCGAGAGAGGAATTATGAAAGCAACAACGGAGAATTACTTGCAGATTCTCAACAATATTCTGGCTAAAATGTGCTCGGGTTGTGGCTGTCCAAAATCAAAGATTGGCTCTAGTTCCAATATGCAGTCTTTGCCGTAGTCTATAGGAGGCCTTGGGAAGCAAAAGGCTAGATGGCATAAGGATGCAGTAACTCTCCACTTTCGGCTGTCAGGTGAGCCAGATTGTGCAATTTTCCGGAAAGATAATCTCGCAAGATCAGGTGGGCTTGTCACCTATCATCAGCTCCTAGGCCATAAGGCGAACCAGGACCACTTGTAATCCGGTGGCGTGAGATAGAGAGAATGAACTCCTCCGTACCAGCTCAAGGTAGGCCATCGACACCTGAATGAATTCCCCTGAGTGTACAATATCAGCGTTAATCTGGCTCGGCAAGCGATATCCGCTGATCTCCCAGCCGACCCGAGCCACAGACGTCGAGGCACAAAATAGTCGCATGGAATAATTGGCCGACATATATTTCGTGCATACTATCCACCTAGTTACCTAATATCCCGATAGCATGTACGGTCGGTCACCAAAGCCTCGCCGCCAGATACGCACCTGAATGATGCAGGAATAGCCATGGATCTATGGCCTCTTGCGAAATTATACAGCATCTACACATTTCACTTGCCAGACAACTAAATGGCCGTCCATCCGTCTGTATGTATGAGCGTGGGGTTGGGATATACACTATTCAGGTAGCTTGAGAAGTGCATTGATGCTGAGCCGCGCGGAACTTAGGGAGAGGGCAAGGCGGAGGTCTGGACATTGGGTTCTTTTTTTTTTCTTCCTTATTTTCTGTTGTTCCCTGCTTTTTTTTTTGCATGTAGAAAATAAATTCCAGGTATTGGTGAGCAGCGCTGTGCGCTTTCAATACAACCACGAACGCTTGGAAGCCTTGAAGGACTAACCGATAGCCTTATGGGCCACGAGGTCCGAGAGGGCCGAGGTGACTTCCTGGAGACGATGTCAAGAAGACAGACGATTGCCATGAGGATCATCGATCGAGGCGAGAGAACATCATACATCAGTTACACGCTAGCAACTAGATGCCAACGGCGAAATTACATGAAAATTTACACCCAGTCTTCACATGGCCGCACAGAATGTGAAGCTAGCAATCTATTACCAATAAGCATATTAATATTAAAAATAATATACTAACAAGAAAAAAGACAAAAAGAAATAGCACCTCAAGAAAGGACCATATCCCTTCCATGATCACATCCGCCGCTACCCCAACCCACCAACACAATCTAACCATACTCTGCCCAATGCCCCTATACCCCAGCAAAGCAACCTCAACGACGAGCCAACCGTGGTCCGTCCGCCGTCTCGCTCACATTGTTCCGGCCAGATGGGCACTGGGAACTCAGACGGGAAAGTCAGCGGGTTGGACTAATTGTGTTAGTCTATATTATCTGAGCTTTCGCTAATATGTAAGTTGGGAGATTGGGAGGTTGAGCGTCATGGTGGACACAGACTCGGGATGATTACTTATGTGCATAGGCGGGTTGTTGGCTATACGAAGTTGTGCTGTGGGAATTTCAATGGTGATTTGAGATATGCTCCGGCTCTTAGACATTGAGAAAGGTCATGGCGGTGAATTACCAATTTATTGGTGGTGTGTGCTTATTTGGTTTTGTTTTTTTTTAAAAAAAAAACCCCCCAAAACTCCTTCAAATGTTTGGTAAGAACTCAACTATACCATAAATCAACAGTTATTAGTCATCAATACCCTGATTATTGTCAACTATCAATGACGATCGTATCCCTACTATCCCTCGGAACCCTGGAGCTGTAAATATCAAAGTAGCTATCTATCTTTTCTCTTAAACAAACCTGAAGCAACTATGATATCATCTCGACATCATTATTCTTAGACATGTCTTCCTAATATACCTCGTCTTCGAAACCTGAAACACAGATACATCGGCGTAGATAACTGCGCCATGGCTAAGCCAGCGGCGGGTTGAGCATTAGGGTTCTTTTTGTTTTGTCCAAACTGCGGATTGTTCTTTTTTAGAATGTCTATGGGGTCACGAGGGTAGGGAGGCCTTTGGGTAGCTGTATGAAGACAATTATGCAATAGGTTTACGGGGACTCTGAAAGCTAACAAATGGTGAGGTTGTATATACCCTAGGAAGGCAGACCTGAAACAGATGAATGTCAATATTGTGATGTGATATATATGGTAGGAAATCACGGCAGATGGCCGGACGTCTTGTTGCCAAGTCCGCATCTAGAGACGTTGTATGAAGTTTGGGAACATTATTGTTTTCCCGGTGTCCAAGTTGTCAGCCCAGATAAACGAATAGTGGGTTCAACTAGACGTGATAGCGTGATAGTGTTTCTTGTGAGTGGTGGTATTTGATGTTTGGCAGTGCTCAATGTATTAGTGGAGCGCCAAATGAAATTAGACCAGTCTCCGGCTCGTGTTGTAAAAGAAACAGCGTAGAAAATGTGCCATAAGCCAATGAAGCTGGCAGTTAGATGAAGATTATGGATGGATCACTTAACCCATTCTTGAATCCATTAGAGGAAAGATCTGATGATAGCTGTGATCTGCGTCCTCAAGACTTGTCTAGAATATTCCTTCTATTCTATCACTTTACTTGAAGAGGTTTGAATCACTCACGCATTGGTGTCAACCAAGCTTTTATCACTTTAGGGTTTCCACTAGTCGGGGTCTACCATTAAAGGTTAATCTTTCCTCTCATCCTATTCCTTCCTCTTATTGTTCCTGGTTCCTGCAGCTTCACCTGCCTTCCTCCTTGCTAAATCATAAAAAATACTATGAGGTCCCGAAGACAGTATCGTCTAATTAACCCATGTAAAAGTGGGGACATCCGTGTCTACTTGCCTCCCCCATCCAGCTCGCGCCGGAAACCCGCTGCGGAACCTGAAGCACACCAGTAAAGATTCCCCACCTTGCTGAGCCCAATCACACGATGGGTTTGTCAAGTTGCGGAATGTTGAGCTCGTTTACTTTGTGGGCTTTGAAGAATGGAGGGTTGAGTATGGGAGCCATGCTAGTGGAAAATAGAGGCTGTCCAAGCGCTGGGAATGGATGGTGGTCTGTTTACTCTTGCGGTGAGGGAGGCGGTGCACGTTTCATGATGACTTTTTTTTTTTTGTTTTTACTGCAATATTGTTTTTTTTTTGGAGGAGGAGGAGGAGGCTTTTACTTGTTTTTGGATAAAGAGTAGAGAATTACGGTGGGGGATGCTTCGTGTTTTTCGGGTGGATGAGAAGTCGGGCTATCACGGGCCATGATATTGCAGCACATATTGGGTATCCTCTTGTTGGATTGAGATTAATCGTCTCTGATTGCTTGTGGATAGTCACCGGGTTTAAACAACTCTAGGTTGGCTTAGTATCTGAGTAGTCGTAGCCCTCTAAGACAGGAACTGGGCTATGTCTTTTTCCACTAGGCGTGGAGGCTATGGGGATCATGCTTGGATCATGCTTCTTCTTTTAGACGTGACCTGAGATTCAATAGCTGACTATAGACTCCTCAGCTAGGTGGACTTTAGAGACAGAGTTACTCAGAGTGGCTTGGTAAAACAAACTCTATTGTGAGACTTTGGCGAGAGGTCGGGGAAAAGCCGATATGCAGGCTATCATTTGTTAGAGCTTAAAGTTTAAAGTACCGATTAGGCCATATTTTATTCGCTGTGGTTTCTTGGTTACGGGTAAGCGTCTTCGCTAGCGCATCACTAGAGCCAATAATGAGACATCTTGTGAGTATTCAGCGAGTCATCACATTGATTCATGTGTATCTTAGCCATAATTGTCATTTTGAGCGTTGAAACTGTGAGAAAACTCATTCTTCAACTAGTCTTTTCCATGCAGCCGCCGGCATATCACAAAGACCGATTGTGCTAACCGCTCAGGGTTTACATTACCACATACCAACCCTATTGATTATCCAAGTAGATAATGGTCTATCCTTTCACCTAGACTGTTCTTATATTTGGTTTGGGTACTTTCCTCAAGTTGTCTCACTAATTATCCTGGGGATCGGACTTCGCTTGCTGAAGAGAGAGAACAAGGAATGGGTGATGGACTCCGACGAAAGCTTACAGGACGGCAGTAATACTAGCAAAATAGGTCGAAAGGGTAAGAGTAAGGAGTTACAAACTACTGAAGGTCTGCTTGGCAGGCCGATTTGGTTGGTTAATATTTCTTTGTTCCTTGCATGAGAGGTTGCAGAAGGATAGATTGTCGGAGACGAACGCAGGTGGCAAAGGGATACTGTTTCGAGTGGCAAGTCGGCTGGTAAGAGGCATTGGATAGCATGAGTAAGGCACTAGGGCTTGAGGCATACATTTGGCCATTCAACAGTGTGAGCAGTGCAGTGTTGAGGCGGCGAGTTCAGTGAATTTAGGGCTTGATACAATAAACTGCGACATCATGCACTTGATTTCGATCTTTGGGGCTGGAAAGTAGTCTAAACAGCGCCGATTTACATATCCGAAAGATAATCTATAAGGAGGACAATACGATGAGAAAATGCCGTAGCCAAGAAGGGTGTGTGCTCTGCGGATCAACAAAAGCCGCACCCCCTCTCCCCAAAATTTTGACAAGGGAGGTGTATAAGTGTAACCTGGGATGAAAGCGAGAGGGGGGGGGGGGGGGGGCGTCTAAGCGGACGAGGCGACGGACGGATCATTGACTGATGGACTACAAGCATAGTGAGCATAGCCAAAGGGCACACACATTGACAGTGGGAGACATGTGGAAACAGTAATGTATGGTAAGCATTACTTTGGGCAAGAGCCACATGCAACCTCCCACCATAGGCAACTTTTCTATATATCTCGAGGTCATCCTCCACTTTCCAAACGGGTTTCCCTTCTTCTTCTTTCCTCTCCAAGCCACTCGCTTACATCTTCTCTTTCTTTCTTCTTTACTTGCCTTTTGGGTAATCATTCGTTCTCAAGTCCCGAGTCCATTCGTTTAACTCCGGTCTTTCCAAGAATCTTTCGTTCGTCTTACAGTTCACTGGTAGAACTATAATCCCTTTTTTCAAGCGTTCACTCACTTTCGCTCGTGCCTGTTTACCAACTGTCCCCAAACAAGCTCGTATTTTTTGCTGTATTACCCAAAGTTTTATTTGATCTTTTTATTCTTTTAAGCTCACTTTACCTTTTTCAACATGAAGACTTCTGCTGTTCTCGCGGTCTCCGCCGCCCTCATTGGCGAGGCCACTGCCACCTTCGGCGGTTTCCCCGGTTGGGGTTCCAACACTGGCGGTTTCTCTTGCCCTGACAACACCGACAACAAGTGTAACCCGGCTCAGGCTGGTGGTTTCAAGTGGACTGACCTCCCCGATGGTGACTTCAACCTCTACAACGGTTTCCACTTCGAGGGTTGGTCGTGCCACTCCGGCCCTGACGCCGGAAAGACTATCAAGGGTACCTGCTCTAGCTCCAAGACTACTTCTCCCAAGATTAGCTGCGACGGCAAAACTGTTGAATCTTTCTCCATCAAGACTTTCGATGTGAAGCCCGATTTCGACTGCGATCTCGAGTTTTACTACGACATGCCTGGTGGCCACACTTGCAAGACTCGTTCTTCTTGCTCCAAGTGGGGTACTACCGTTCCTAACACCCAGTGCGGTGGTGCCAAGAATGTCACCATTGTCTACCCTCCCCAGCCTAACAAGCCTTCCGGTGGCTGCGGTGTTACCGTCCCCGGTATCACCTTCGACTGTGACAAGCCGAAGCCTCCGGTCCCGGTCACTTCGACCAAGGTCCACTCTACGTGGGTTCCCCACAGCACCTCAACCATGAGCACCAAGGTCAAGACCACCGAGGTCAAGACCACCTCCGAGGCTAAGCCCACCACTTCTGTCGTCAAGCCTTCCGTTCCGGCTGAGCACACCACTCCCGCTCACGAGACTTCTGCTGTCAAGTCTACCACTAGCCACGTTGTTGAGTCCTCGACCATCACCAAGACCACTGCCTCGCTGTCCACCTCGCTGGTCTCGTCCATGTCGACTGTCTTCTCCACCCACCCCGTGACTGTTCCCCACAACACCACCGTTGTCCACACCACCTCGTCGATGTCTTCCGTTGTCACCACTTCGCACGTTCCCACTGTTGTTACTGAGACCTCGACTTTCACTACCGAGTTCCTGAGCACCTCGACTGTCTTCACCACCTCGGTCAAGACCATCACCTCGTGCGCTGCCTCGATCACTGACTGCCCTGCTGCCTCCAAGACCTCCGTCATTGTTGTCACTGACACCGTTCCTCTGACTACCACTATCTGCCCCGTCACTGAGACCCACACCTCGACCGCTGTCAAGTCTACCGTCCTGACCGTCTCTTCTGCCGTTCCCACCATGGTTACTTCTTCCGTTACCAAGGTTGTCGCTACTTCTTCCGTCGGCTCCAAGGTTGTCTCTTCTGAGGTCCCCGTCACTTCTTCCGTTGTCAAGACTGTCATTGGCTCTACCACCTCTGTTGTCTCTGCCACCAAGCTGGTCTCCTCTGCTGTTAGCGAGTCCGTCACCAAGGCTTCCGGTACTGCCTCCGTTGCGTCGCCCGTTCCCACTCTTGTCTACCCTGACATTGTCCCTGCTTGCCTGAACACCTGGATGTTCTCCGTCCCTTGCTCTGGCAACACTGACTTCGAGTGCTACTGCCCTAACTCTACCTTCATCGAGAACGTCTACAACTGCATCTACTCCAACGGCAAGTCCGACGAGGTGATCAGCGAGGCTCTTAAGTTTGTCCAGTCCATCTGCGGTGGCTACGTTGACAAGAACCCTGCCGTTGTCACTGGTATCGACACCATTACCTCGGTCCTGACCATCACTGCCTCCAAGACCATGACCGCCCCGGCCTCTGTTGTTACCATCACTGCCACCGCTGTCGCCCCCGTCGTTACCAACGGTACCACCATCATCTCTTCGACCACCACCAAGGTCATCACCTCTGTTGCTACCATCCCCGCCGCTGTTGGCTTCACCTCCACCTCCGGCACCATCGAGGTTGTCCCCGTGACCTCGGCCCCCGCTGGCTCCAAGCCTACCACCGTTGCTGGTGCTTCCAAGTCCCAGGCTGTCGGCACTGCCGCTTCCTCTGGTGTTGCCAAGCCCACCGCCCCTGGTGCTCCCGTCACCGCTGGTGCGTCCAAGACCCACGCTGGTCTCCTGGCCTTCGCCGTTGCCGCTTTCGCTGCTGCTCTGTAAACGAGTTGATAACACAATCTCCTCGTTTTGATATGCGCAATGTCTTCGGATATGGCTTCTATCTAAAGTACCTGATGTCTAGACATGCTTCCGGGTACATATCCACTCTGACAAGATACTGATGTCCTTTTTTTCTTTTCTTACGATCCTTACGATACCAGTTTGCCATTGAGCGTTGTCGACAAACCTGTTCTTTTGGCGGGGCGCCGCTGAATCAATGTGGCTCCGGTGTCATCATCGGGTCGCGTTTGCTTCCGTGTCTCCGTCAACTCATGGTTGGTTTGTGCAATTATGCTGCTGGGGATCTTGTAAGAAGGCTGGAATCCACTTGACTTTCACTCTGTCTTATGACCAAGAAACGGGCGCTTACTCGGCCGAGCACCGAGATGCCAATATTGATACTGCGTTTTCTCACATTATACATGGAATAGGGAACTATTTGGCTCTGGACAATACCATGACTGTGTCCAACTCCAGTCCTTGTCTACGAACCATTTAGTTCCTTGCGCTCTGCCTCTGATTCTATGCGTCGATGAAACCATATTTAATAGTTTTCTTGCTTTTTTTGCTTTTCACCTGATATGAAAGTGTCTTGTCGCCGTTGGCCTCTGTCTACTCTATTATTTCCTTTTCTGTATATCTTTCCTTGCGTCTTTGGTTATCTATTTCCTATTTACTTAGCAGTGTTGTTCAATTTGTTTTTCTTTGTCCATTGTTCTATGTTTGAACTGTCTTCCTCAAAGAAAAGGTTGGCAGGATCAGACAGGCTTATACTAGATGGTATATCTGCTTGACTTAGGTCTTGTAGTAACTTTGTAATAGTAATACTCAATGTTTGAAGAGAATTTGTATAAAAACTTAGTTCCATCTTTCCATTATCCAGTGCATGTTCTGTGACCCATTGCTCTATATGTCGTCTTACTATTTCTTCCCCTTCGATACTCTGGCCTCTACCCGCACCACTGATACTTGGTCCGCATCAAACCACTCTGTACATTCTTTCTTGAGTTGTCTCTCTGAAGCTAAGTACGCCATCCCATAGACAGGCTCTACCGCTACTCCCCAGCAATATACTCTGATCCACTTTCTATCTCTGTCTCTGTAACACCTCGTCCCCCAGCCAGCAAATCCTGCCCCCACCCAATTTGCGAGAAATTCCCAGCATGTTTGTTGCAGGTTCTCTGGCCAAGCTGATGTATCAAGGCACCAATATCCCCGTTCTGTTTCTTGAAGCTCCCGGGATTTTGTAAACAAGCACCGTCGGGTGAGGGCCAAGTCATGGGCGACTTGAGTAAGTTTGGCGGTCACTAGAGGAGCTTCGGGGGTGGTGTCAGGAGGAAAGATTTCGAGGGCGTGATAGAAGCGATGTTGAGGCGGCGATGGAGCAGAGATAAGAGGAGGTGGGAGAGTGCTGACTCGAGCGCGTTTTGGTGAGGGGGCAGGTGGCGGGGACGGTGGAGGGTGTGATGAGGGAATGACAGTATCGACGTGAGTACTATTGATGATGCTTTGTCTCTGAGATTGAAGTAGTGGTTGATGAACTTGACTCTCCGAGTGGTAAAATGAAGCCTCTTTGGCGGGTCTTAGAGATGACTTTTCTTGTTGCTCCATGAATTCCTTTGTCCTTTCCGGTGTTAAAAACTCCGGAAATGGGATCCCTTGAGCATCTGATGACCCCTGTGTGCTATGTTGTTCAGTTGATAATGAAGAAGAAATTAGGATAGCATTATCTAGCCGTGAGCCGCTATTGCCAGCAACTTTGTTTCCTGTAGTGAATTCCATATATGAAGTTGCAAGCTGCCGGTAGTAAGCATCATCAGCGGTGGTACCAGGGGCAGTAATATGAACCAATATTTCAACGTTTGACTGATCAAAGAAATCAGGCATCTCGAATATAATCAAAATAGGACATCATGATATCTCATTAGCAAGTAATCTCAATAAAACTATTTACGAAAAATCTAAACAATTGCCAACATGCTATTATCTTGAATCGCTAGGCAGCAATAGCCAGTTGGATCTTAACCAAATCCACGGTTTCACGGGACAAGGCGTTCCTTCCGTCTTAGACAGCTTGTCTCCATACCAAGCTCTCGCGCTTACAGCGTCTAGAGAGAAGATAGCCGCCACCAACCAAAAGTATCCATTCACATAATTCCACCCCAAACTAAACGCGCCCAATCACATGCTTCCACGCACCAATCCCAAATGGAACAGCTATCGCTAACCCTCAACCCACAATACATCGCGACAACCTCCCATCTACAGTTGCTTACATTATAATATCTCGCCAATTACCCTACTATATTCTCCAATCATGGCATCCGCAACTCCTACCCCCCTCGGCCGCGTCATGGTCATTGGCGGCAACGGCTTCCTTGGCTCTCACATCGTCTCTCAACTCCTGACGTCCCCCCTTTGGTCCACCACCTCGGTGCACGCCGTGGACCTCCGTTGCACCCGCAATCGCCACAACGGCGCCGAATACTCTGAATGCGACATCACAAAGACTGATGAACTCACTGCCATCTTCAAGAAGGCGTCTCCCGATGTTGTTATTCACACTGCCAGCCCGGCCGCCCAGGGTGAAAGCGATGTCCACAAGACCTTGTTCAAGAAGGTGAATGTCGACGGGACAGCCAGTGTCATCAAGGCGTGCGGCGAGTCGGGCGTCAAGGTTCTGGTTTACACTAGCTCCGCGAGTATCCTGAGTGACAACGTCAGCGACCTTCTCAACGCCAACGAAGAGTGGCCCGTTATCCGCGGCCGCAACCAATCTTCTTACTACTCGGAAACTAAGGTGAGTCCCCCTCCACCTCCCCCTGCTACCAACCATAAATTCAGTATACTAACACATTGTCTTCCCCACGCACCTTTAGGCTGAAGCCGAAGCCCTCGTTCTCGCCGCCAACCGCTCTGCCGACCACCCCACCCTCCTCACCTGCGCCATCCGCCCCTCCGGCATCTTCGGCGAAGCCGACGGCATGGCCACCAAACACATGGTCCAAATATACCACCAATCCCGCCACAACGTACAGATCGGCCCCAACGATAACCTCTTCGATTTCACCTACGTCGGAAACGTCTCCCATGGCCACCTTCTTGCCGCTAAACTCCTCCTCGCCACCACGGCATCCACCATCATCCCCCTCGATACCGAAAAAGTCGATGGTGAAGCCTTCCTTATCACCAACGATGAGCCCATTTACTTTTGGGACTTTTGCAGGGCGGTGTGGGCGGCCGCGGGGTCGCAGAAGGGGCCCGGGGACTCCTGGGTGTTGCCGAGATGGCTGGGGTTGGGGCTGGGCTGGGCTTCAGAGATCTTCTTTGGGATTATCGGGAAGCCGCCGACTTTTAACAGACAGCGGATTATCTACTCGACCATGACTCGCTACTTTAGCATCAACAAGGCGAGAAAGCGGTTGGGATATTCGCCGATCGTCTCGTTGGATGAGGGCATCAAGAGAGCTGTTGCTTGGTCGTTGGCCAATGATGCGCCGGCTCACTGAAGGAAGACGTCTAACTAGCTGTGGTGGAGGAAGGGGATCAGAAGTATGTAAAATATTCCGCTAATTTTTGGGTTGTCATTTATTATCATTTTTATTTAATCGCAAATTCTATTTTTATTCAATGTAGGGTCCAGCCCATACACCAAGCATCGATATTAGTCGTAACGGTGAATTTCAAGGTGAGAGAAGAAATAAGACATTAAAATTTGTTTGTTGTTGGTTCATTGGCCAACTTGGATTGCAACTATCACCACCGCTACTTTGATCTTCTTTGATCTATCCCGAATCCAGAAGACAACACCAAGAACACAACTCATGATATCGCCACCTCCTCCAAGAAACGAAACATGAAAACACAGAAACTAAGCCACCGAAACAACAATTCCAGAACCGAAAAACGGCAACACCAATGACCTCTCTCAGAACAACAACTTCACCTCCTACCACTGGCTCTAGGAGATCACTATGATAAAGCAAGAGGTACAAGAAAACAAGACGCAGGAAATACAGAAGCAAAAGTCGAATGGCTTCAGATCATTAGATACGGACAGGAATGCGAGATAATAAAAGCCAAAAGAAAATTGAAAAGAAAAGACACCGCTGAACCTCAACATTGGAAGACTGCATATAACGATTGCTCGCCATCAAAGTTTAGTTATTGCCTGCAACCCCGACTCCTGGCCCAGAACTGCCATTCTGCTGGCTCCATTGTCCAGAATTCCGGAAGTTCCGTCCACTCCCCGTAGCTGACACATCCCCGCCATTAGAAGAAGGTTCATATGTGTGCGGGCTGTAGGCAGTTGTATCTTCATGTCTAAAACCCCTAGGAGCAGGTTGTTGACTAGAACCAGGCATCTGCAGTTGTGGCGGCTGAGGCGGCATGTTCTCTCGTCTTTGCTGCTGCGGAGGCTTAGGCTGCTGCAGGATGGAAGGGATGGGAGGCGGCGGCGCATAACCCTTGACCGTGGCTGTCGTCTGCACCTGCGCCGGAGGTTGCTGGGCTGAGGCTTGGACTAGCTGCTCACGAGATGGCGGGATCTGCTGGTGGGAGGGTGGCGCCCGGGGCTCTGATTGCGCCTGAGGCACCGAGTGTTGGTTAGGAGGCGTGGAGGGCTGGCTGCTGCTACCATACGCCGGATTGGGTGCCTCCATCATGCCGGGGTGCACACTGGACTCTTGTTGCCACAAGGCAGGATCAGTATCGTAACGACGAGGTGGCGGCCGAGAGCCGAGGTCAGCTCCACGGCTATAAGTCATCTCAGTAGAGTTCTCAAAGGGCTGCCGGGAGCCTTGGCGTTCTTGGAAGCGCTTTAAAATGTCCTTGGTGGTGAGATCGCCACTGTTCAATGTGGGATCGTTAAGCAAATCAGTGAATTCATCAGGTACCTAAAAAAGCACAAAGTATCAAAAAGTTAGTAATCGGACCAATAAATCAAGCCCACAATACATGAAGGGAACTTACCATGCACATCTCCTCCAAATTGTTGATCATCATCTCAACTGCTTCCACAGCATACATAGGCTCGCTGTCAAGGGCCAAAGTAGCCATGTTGGCAAACAAAATATTGGGTGCAATAACCGTAGCCAAATTCTTGACGTCCATCTTGGAGCCCGACTCCTCGTCAATCTGGTGGAACGTTCCTGCCCATTTCAAGAAGTAGAATAAAATCTCCAGTGAATCACGGTGGCACTTGGGTAGCAAGCAGCACGTGAGATGGAGGCACTGCTTGCGCTTTTCGTCTTCGGGGATCTTGGCAGCCACAATCCACAAACGGTACAACTTATACGTCAGCAACGGGTCGGGAAGCTCACGTAGGTACCGTTTTAGCAACGCGGCAACTTGGACCACAGGCTGCGACATCAAATCCACACTATCCGTACCCTCACGGTCGATCGTGTCGCAAAGTTCACCAAGCTTCTTGATGTTGCCGTTCTTTCTGAAGACACCTTCAACAGACAGATCCATTTTGCGCATCGCAGTAATAATGTCATCCAAGATAGCAGGGATACGAAGAGCGCCTGGGCCAAGGCCATCTGTTGACTCAGCACCATCACGCTCCACGATCAACTCGAGCGGCACACCAAAAACACCCTTCTTCTTAACGCCCTTGCGACCGTCATTCTTGAACGCTTTGTGCAAGTTCTTCCAAAACGGCGCCGGTTTCCGCGACTCGATAAAGCTTAACAGCTCCTCCAAAGTAAAGTGCTGCTCAACCATAGGATGCATCGTCAGCACCGCCCAGTGACGCACGCTAAAATACTCCAACGCCGAAAGCTCAGAGAAGTACTGGCGATTACGTGTCGATGGCATGCCACGGAATCCACCCCGTCCGCCGTCAGGACCCGCCGACGGACCCCGCGACTGACTGCCTCCGTGAATCGACCGGTCCATACCACGGCGATCATCCATGCGCGGCCCGTGGTTCTCCTTGGCCTGCTCAGCAGCAACGATGCGGGGCAAATCGTCGAGAGTCAACGCATCCATGGTGCTGAGCTTCTTATCCATGGCCCCGTGGCCGTTTGGGGTCCCGTGCTCTGGGATCATGTTGTTACTGGCAAAGCTGCCATCACCAATCCCACTCTCGGAACCATCCATAATGCGAGATGTCCGGGCCTTACGAACACTTGAGGACAGATGCTTATCTAGCCGCGTGCTCCGCAACCGCCGGACCTCATTAAGGGAGTTCTCGTATGACGACTCGCGACGCTCGCTGGCACGCGACTGCGACTGTGACCGTGGTTCACCTCGTCCGTTGTAGTGGGAGTTGTAGTGACCGTCTGAAATGTAGCCGCTCCCATCCTCGTTAATGCTGGGTAGCGCACCATTAGTCCGCAGAATCTCCAGCAACCGAGCCAAGGCGACTTTGAGCAAGAATGCATACTGTTGCAGCTTAGTTATGTGCTCAAATGGCGCCTGGCCCTCAATAGGTACTTGGATACAGGACCGGCAGTAGATACGGCTCTCTACAGGATGGTAGACAACCTCCGTCAACGTCCGACCAAGCTCCCGCGCACATACTACGCACTTCATACACGAAATGTGCCACCGCAGGTCGCCCAACTTTGCGCACTCATCTTCCACTGATTTATTACACGCGGCACAGTGATCTGAGTCCTTGGCCGATAATCTTGAGTTACCATTCATAATAAGAAGAGGGTTCTCTTCAATATCCTGGGTCTCAAGATTTCTCAGATCGTCCAGGAACTGATAGATGCCGTCCGAACTGTTGGTCTCGCGCTCCAGGCGCAGTGCAGCCTGCAGACATATCCGGATCAGTAGTTTGAGGTAATGCGCCAAACCTGTAACGAGGGACAAAAGATCTTGAGTCACGCCAAGCTTTCCACCAGGAGTCTCCGATGTCTTAGATAGGAGACTAAAGAAGGAAACAATCTTCTTGCAGAGAATCTTAGCCTCGCGCCCATAGGAGATGTCTGAGACTATGTTAGCAGGTATATAATTTTACAGGAGCCAGATTCAGGCAGTGAGAAACTTACTTTGTGTAGTGTTATTCTCAACCAGAGTGCGGTCCAAACGGTCGGCGCTTGAGAAGAGGATTTCTACATGGTAGATAAAGCGCTTGGCCACGATTACTCCGTCAAGGTGAGCTCCGTTGCTAACATGGAGCAACATGTCAGAGATACAGGCAGCCGAAGACTCTTCAAAGGCCGACAAAACACTCCATATTTGGTAAACCTTTTCCTCCATGCGATCCTCTGCTTCCTTAACCACCTCTCGATCATACTGAGTACCGGTTCCAGGAAGGGGAGCAGGCTCATCAGGAGACGTGAGCCGCACATTCCAAAACTTGTGAATCATGTAACACTCTGGGTGCCAATGCTGGTTCTGGCCGTTGCGGAAGATTTCAACAAACTGCTTAAGAATCGCCGTTTGGCAGCCATTGCAACGTTGTGCAAACTGGGTGCTATAGTGGAAGTGGCAGTAGACTTGATCATCGTGTTCATAATAGCTGTCGGATGCGCCAAACACTGTGGGGCATACGGAACAAGTGAAATGGTCAACGTGGTATTTGCGGTCAAGGGCGGTGATGTAAGAGCCTCGTAAGGCATTGCCGCATTTGTAGCACAGGAGGCCGAGGCGACGGAAGTAATCGGTCTCGCAAAGGGGGTATTGGCCGTCGCCCTCCTCGTTTTCGACAGGGAAGAACTTGGATGCAACAATTTGACCACAGTCCTATAGAGGCGGGAGGGATATAATGTTAGTAATCATATATTTGGAATGGCAGTCTGAAAGGCCTGTACTTTGGTCTGGCTGGAAAAAGAAGGGCCGGTCATATGCCATAAAGTAGGGTGGGAAAGGGGGTCAGATTTTGACATGAGAGATATCATTCAAGAGAGGAGGACCCTGCATAAGGCATGGAAACCAATCTTCAGATTTCAAGCTTCAGTCAAAATAATAGCCGCAGTACCACTACACACACGATCAAGTCATAATGTACGTACACGACATCTAAAACAATCCAAATGGAAAGTGCCATCCAAAGCCCTCACAAACTGCCCTGTCAAAACCAGGCCACACTTTTTGCAGATTCTAGCCTGGCCACTGGCGGAGCGCCCATTCCTGTTGACAGGTCGTTGACGATCAGCACTACCTCTGGGGGGCGGCGCGCCTGTAAGCGACATATTGTCGTCGGTGTGGTGAGATTGGGACTGTGAAAGAGGGTGGTCGTGAGGCAACTGGGCCATAGAGGGCGGTCTGCTCCGGTTGCGAGATGGAGATCGGGGAGGTGGGGAATTATTCCCCATAGGTCCTTTGATGTGGGCGTTGTCTGGGGTGCGGACACCATAACGGTCGATGTCAAGGGACGGTTTGCCCGAGGCGGCACCTGAAGCAGTAGGTCCAGCAGGCGAGGGACGAGTGGGGCTGCGGTCGGGGATCCTCATAGAGGCGGCATCATAATCGGATGCCATTGTGAGTGTTTTGGACAATCAAACAGGTATAAGTAATTGCCAGTAAAGGAGCGAAGATTGCCGTGGGGGGGTAGGGGGGTGGCTGGTAGATTATAGGGTGAAAGAGAGGCCGGGTGATCGAGGATGCGGTCGTAGAGACGATAGAGTTGGTTATCGGAAGCGGCAGAATGTAGACGCAGATTATCTGATGGCTTTGATTGAGAGACCAAAGGACCGTCTTGTTTGATTAACAAGATAGACGGTTTGCCGGAGGTAGTGCGATAGAATCGGGATGGGAATGGGGACAACCAAAACACAGAAGTAGCAAAAGAACAGGCTGACTGTAGATATCAGCGAGGAGGGTGTTATAATATGTACGGCGGCGAAAGTAGATGGTTAAAAGAGACGGGTCATAAGCAGGAAATCGTGACAGTGGTGATGATGATAGTGGCGACGATGAAGAAAAGTTGCTTGGAAGAAAAGGTTCAAAGACGAGGGACTTGACTATGGTGTCGATGTCGGTGATTATGATAATAGCTGGTTTTCAGGAGGAGCTATATTGGTGATAGATCCAAGTCCAATGGTAGCGACCAAACGAGCCCGAGTCAATGCAATGTCGTGAGAAGAATTAAGGTTATCGATGACGAAAAAACAAAAGAACAAGCCGGCTTCAATTCAATCTTTGGGCGAGCGAGAGTCACGCGGAACGAGGCACTCGGACGGAATGTCTCCTGTCACGGCCAGCAACGCGGGCGGAGACAAGAAGACGACAATGAGGAGGGGAGGGGGGGGGGCCAATGGGGGTACGAGCGAGCGAGGGGCGTTGAAGACAGCTCGACGATGGCGCAGCGTAAAGAAATGAAGTCAGTCGATAGAATGGCTGAATTAACCTGGAAGAAGATGACATCCACCAGGACGTAGTCTCGCAAAGACAAACAAACAACAATAACAACAACAACAACAAAGAACAAAAGAATGGTATCCTCGAAGCAATAAGAAGAAGAGAAGGAAGATTAGGAGACAGTTCTAACAACTCTTGGCTGCCCTGGCTCTTGAAGATTGGAGACAAGGGAGGTTTGAATCTGGGTTTTGAGTTTGGCTCGATCAAGTCGCGGCGGCTTCAAGGCGTCTTTCAGCGTGGTAGCCGCCTGTGACTGTGACTGTGGAATTCGAGAAGGCCTGTAGCAAGCGGCTAGCAGGAGAAGTATAGAGGTCAGGCTGAACCTGAAATTATGGGAAGGAGCTGTCTGGGGAGTTGGCAGCTGCAAGCTTCTCTTTTGTGTGCTAACTAGTCATTTCCAGGTGTGCTCCAGCCACTGAAAATTAAAAGTATAGAAGACTGAGAAGGCCCTAGCAGGGAGAAAGCTTCCGCGATTGAAATTACCACTTGCCGTTTGGTCTTAGGTTTATTACAAAAGAAGAAGGGGACTGAACTAAAACTGCAAAATTAAAACCGGAAAATAAAAGACTTTTAGGCTCTAATTGTGTGGCAGCTCTCACTACATAAATTTACTTTACCATCAAGATGCCTATATAAGAGTCAAGCCTGCAATCATGCATAACGCCAATTTTATATTGTACAATAAATAGTCACATCGTCACATCATCACATACTCACACTCGCTCAAGTGGTGATCCTTAAGCCCAATGACATGTGTGAAAACCCTTGAAGGACAACTAAGACTAAAATACCCACAGACTCAGCGAAGCCAAAGTGAAGCCAAAGTGAACGGTATAATCGAATCAAAGACAAGCCATCACTAACGTCTCCCCCATGTTCCTTTCTTCCTTCCTTGTCTTTGTCTATACCAACCCTTCCCAAGCGACATCTTAAAATCCATATAGTAGACCAAGAGGCGTTGGCTCAAGGCGCTGAGGGCAACTCATGTGGCGGCGGTGAAGATGAGATTGGCGTCGGCCAACCAAGCCGGCCATGGACTAAGGTGGGCGTATCTTCCGGAGACTTTCTTTACTACTGTCTGTCATATTTCTTGTCAAATTATTGGGCGATGGGCGGCATGACAAAGGAAGTTGGGTGTTGGGTTAGTTAGTTGGCAAAGTCGTAGAGTTGGCTGTTGATAGCCAATGTAGCTTTTTCAGGGGAGCAAAGGATGAAGCTTAGGGGACAGGTTCGTGAAGGATTGCCTTTGGATGAGAGTGGAGGCCTAGGATTGAACGAGGCTGCGGCTAGTTCTTGGCTGAGCAAGACTATTATGGCCTAACAGATATGGCTACAGTGGGGTATGCCCTCTATATTCAGTGGATTGAGGGCCAACGTACAATGCATCAATTCAGGAGTGCGTATCACGACCGAATATGGTTTCAGATCACCATTTGAGATGGTGCTTGTTGTCTATGAACCAAAATGCATCGTGACCAAGCTAAACTAGAATAATAAGCCAACAAGAAATCACTCATACAGAAAAAAAAAACAATAGTATCGGCCTCAAACGAACGACAACAGCATAACCGATCTATTTTGTGGTA
Organism: Catunica adiposa; assembly: GCA_001640685.1. Classification (NCBI taxonomy): domain Eukaryota; kingdom Fungi; phylum Ascomycota; class Sordariomycetes; order Microascales; family Ceratocystidaceae; genus Catunica; species Catunica adiposa. The sequence goes on from LXGU01000013.1 coordinate 118,967, forward strand.
TCACAGATAGCGGCATCCTCCTCATAACTTACACCAAAAAAGAACAGCAAAAATCTTACGCCCACCCACCGGCAATGAGGCTAACAATTTGAACCACCATGTAATCTCAATAAGCAGCCATAAGAACCATAACCATAAATGTTCGACTTTCACGACATCATGCTACTAAAACAAATATATATATTCGAACATAAAATACAAATAAAAGCAACAAAGGCGTCGGGCAAAAACCCAAAAATACATTAGTCCCATTGTACTATACGCCCAGTAAGAATCCTAAATTTGGGTGTGATTGTCTTCCAATTGCCGTCAGCGGGTTCCCATCTCAAGATCCGCCACCTTAATCGAATATTCTAAGCCTGTCAAATATCCTTCCAAAGGCGACTCTAATCTACAGCATTGAAGCCTTATCAAGAGCTTTTTTTTTTTTTTTTAATGACAGCTCTAGCAGCATCTTAGTGCCGCCGCTAGCGTATAGAGCCTGCCCTTGGAGTTAGAGCATTAGGAAGTCACCTCATCTTCTTGTCTCGGTGTGCCTTCTGTTTTTTTTTTTTCCTTCTTTCACGGTTCAGCCGCGTCTAATTGATTGATTTGTGGATCATGGATGTGGATCTTGTCGGCAAAGGAGTCCCCACATTTTTCCCTTGCGGTTAACAGATTTCCCAAACTGGATTGCCCCCTTTGACAGTGATCCAAACGGTGGAAAGGAAGGAAGGGGTGAAAAGGGATTCTGACAGCGACAATTATGTGGGATTGGCCTTGTGTCTCTACATGGTGTTGTGTTTTTCCACAAACAATTGAGGTTCTGAAATAAAAGTGTCACTTTCATATCATAATAATATGGCAGTGAGACATGGCATGTTTAAGCAGAGACCCGTCGCTGCGGCGTCAAAAGTCAAAAGCCACATGAGATTTCAGGAAACTCCAGGCGGAATCAATTAAAGTGGGGAAGTAAATATCCAAATATCCCATTAAAACGGATCCCTTGTCTTACATTCATATAGATACATATAATGGATATGATATGTATCTATCTAAACATGTACAAGTCTTTTAATTATATTCAAAGGTTTTCTACTCATATAATTCATCGACATTCCCCTCTTTCTATCAATAGCCCTCTACCCTCTACGCACCCACAACGATCTAGCACCTCCACTATCTGTCCCCACGAGGCACAGCAGCACCCAGCTGAATACCACCAGCCTATTCACCAATATCACCTTGACCATCTAACTTCCTCGTCCACGTTCACCTTGCTCACTCTTGTCTCTCTAACTTAACCATGGCTTAACCAGAGGAAACTACATAGGCGACATGAGACCCAACCGACATACCCTCCTTCTCCCTTTCAAGGAGAGGGGCAGCGTGAGGATGGCGGGAGGGTTAACTGTTTATGCGACATAACTCTGGTTTTGGCGTGGATGCGGAGGGAGAAGATTCCAGGGGGGTTCTAGACCGAACTGTGGGTTTGTTATAACCCTATGTATTGTTTTGAGTATGAGATACTTAAAGATACGAGACATGATTACAGAGAAATTCGATTCTAATTCGGGAACTAGAGTTTATATCTATCTATAGTGTGTGACCCATAAGTAAACGAGCACCAAGAATTCTATAGCAGCAACAAATTTGGGAGCCTCATTTTGGCAAGGCAACAGCCAAGGATACAATGCCTATGGCTATGTTGGTCATGATGAGTTGTCAATATCATGACCTAGAGAATCAGACCTATCCAATACATTCCCAGAAGCATCAGATTGTTGATGGGCCTAAGGATAAACAGGTCATATGACGTATGATAATACATATTAAACTGCAACGTCCTAGGTTTCCGAGTATTTCCACTTACCAAGTATGTATTGACACCTTCCCATATGGTAACTTACACAGCCACCAAGCTTCCGAGGATCCATAGTCCTAAAACTTTGGTAAGTAAGCCTATAGCCCAACATTCTTAAACCGAAAACGATAGCAAGATATCAAATATTTCTACCGATATGATTCCATAATATTGTGTCCTGCCCCTTGATATCATATGCCATTGCCCCCGTCAATATCCGTGCTCTCGCTCTCTCAGCATCGCCCGCTGACCCGCCTAGTCATCCTATGTCCATATGTCGCCGACTTACATGACTAAAAATTAATAAATCAAGCAATAAAAATATATTCTACTATCCTACCAAAACCACATGGAGCCACTACCTTTACTGTTAACCTTGTCTAGCCCCGAGACAGCCCTTACATACTTTTCTTGGAACTCCCTCCTAAAGGGCCTATTTTGAATGCCAGCCTGTAGATATCAGCAACACAAGTACTGGACAGACTCTACTTTATGCTTTACATGACATATAGCTCGACTGATCACTTCTTGCGCTGACACATAGTGGTGATGTTGTTGGTGATGATATGCTTTTTTGTACATTTATTTCCAGATTAAGAAATTGGATCTCGAAGGATTTTGGTGTGGTACCCGGGCATCTATATATAGATAGGGTTACATTACCCTAGTAAGTTGATCGCGGGGCATATCACAAGGTATTCACGAGGTGGAAATAACGAGGGATTAGATGCTTATAAGAGGCCGGAGATGTCTCCAAAGAGCATATTTGTTTGTTGAGCTCGGGTGACTACCGGGAGATCCTGTTGTTAATATTATATCCAGAATCTGTCGATTATCGTCCCAAGAGTATAAAAGACCTCTGTTCCAAGTATATATTGATGATCTCCTACTAAGCCCAGACAGGCTGTGCCCAGTAGGCAGCGATATTGCATACATTTTCCATATCCCCGATCCTCAATAAATTTGCGCTGTTGATAATCATGTTATCCAATTGGCCACAATAACCTCTCAGAGAATAATACAGAAACCCCAGAAGATCCATGACGCGCGGGTGCTTAATTATATGGGTTTGTGGCTAAGCGGGCTAGGTAATGGGCTGAATTGCAAGTGTGCCTTGGGGTAAGCCCTACGCATGGCGACGTAGGATTTGTCACTTCACTTGTGAGGATTTTCGGGGTTACTGTTTTCTTCCAATAGATAGAGCCCGAGTACTTTTGGCCTTTGTGATCAAAAGGCAATTATGGATTATATTTGTGCCTACATTATGCACGAGGACACATTAGATAACTGGTTGTGAATTGGGTGGGCTGTGACTTATAACCGGGACTGGAAACCGTCAAAAAGCCGGCAGCGGCTGTCCTGGATCCATTATCACGAACTGCCTTGGATGATTCCCAACCTCGAGTAATCAAGGCACCCGTTCAGTTAGCCTCTGCAAGACTAAGCATGATTTATGAGTAGTGTGAAGGCTACTGTGACCTTGTTTGTGACTTGTCTGTGTGTTGTGGCCAGTAAAATGAATCATAATTTTAGGCATTTTGATCACAAGTAAGCACACGAAGCCCCTATTGCATGTATACATAGACCTGTGAAGATAAACTTATTGGAACAGAGACGAGGGCAAGCAGGCTCCTATTCATTGTGTAATTTTAAAACACGGCGGGAGAAACTGTGGCGGAACTATAGTAGAGACGTATAAGATTAACATATAAGATGATGGCCGCCCAGACTGTGTCTCAAAAAGCTAAATCAGCCCTGGTAATTTCCACGACATCTTGACTGAACATCTCGTTTTATATATTCCTCAACGTCAACTTACGTTGCCTCCACTAACTTCTTATATAAATAAAAAATTTAATAATCCCCATCTTCCAATTCACACACAATCACCCTGACAACAACCAACCACGTCCGATTATCTTGCTTTGTGCATAGAGGCAACCCACCTTCCAGCCCAACAGGGATCCCCGTTAACCGTCCTCGCCAACCCGGGTCGCCCTCTCCCGACCACATCAGCTGAAGCTCCACTCACCGAGAGCAGCCTCCCGGATCTCAACGACCATTGGGCCTGAATCAGCAACCTGGGATCACCAGGCCTCTCGTGACCAGCCAAAGCCACTAGAAAATTGCCCCAAGTAGGATTAATATTTGCCACTTTCGTGCATTCGTCTAGATTTGGCTGCTGTGCTACAAAGACTTCCATATATATAAAGTCCATGACTTCTTTGAGAGGCAAAAATCCAAAATGTCAAGAAAACACAACGTGAAGCGCCAATTTTCTTCCATGTCATTCAACCCTTCAATCCCCTCAAAATCCACAACGATGACCTCCTCCCATTCCGCCCCCGCCTGTTTTGCCTCCTCCACCCCCATAACTCTCGCCTCCGGTCGCACTATCCCGATCCGCCACCTCCGCCGCGGCATGCTCGTCCGTACCCCACTTGGCCCACGTCGGGTCTCCGCTCTCCTCCTCACCCCTGTCACCACCCACCCCATTGCCCGCCTTCACACTACTCTCGTCACACCCTATCACCCCGTCTCCCCGGATGGTATATCCTGGGTGTTCCCCACAGACGTCACAGGCAGCGCCATGGGGCGATATACGGGGCGTGTTTGCTCGGTGCTGCTGGAGGAGGATAGGGATGATCGGGCACATGCGGTTTGGGTTGGGGGCGAAGGGGGGTTTTGGGGAGTCACGATGGGCCATGGGGTGAGGAAGATTGGCAGGACGGATAGAAGGGGGACAATGAAATATGGGAGGATGGCTGGGCGGGATGTTCGAGCGCACATGTTTTTTGGTGATTACCGGGCTGTTGTCCGGAGTTTGTTATTACTAGGAGTTGCGGAAGACGGCGTCGTGCTATCCAGTGGCGTTATAAAAGATAGAAAGGGCCTTGTTTGTGGATTTGCTCCGGAACGGGAGCGGATGGTCAAGATGTTTAGCAAAATGATTAGGACACAGTAACTTGTAACTTGGGAAGGCATTAGGTTGTTACCATTTTGGGTTACAGTATTAGGGACAGTATCTTATCAGATCATCTGACCGTCATACTGAACGCTGGTGGATGTTGGTATGGAGAGTGATGGATTTGAGACGTCTTTGCCTCCATATGCTCGGTTCTCCGACACTTTACGCGATACACGACCATATATATAGTATTACTTTACCAATGTATCTAATTAATGAATATTGAAATGAAATATGCTGTTTGTCTATTATGCAATCACCCCTAAATTCTTCGTGACCAAATGCTTCCTCCCAACTCCTCTTTCTTTCATCCCATTAAAGTATTCCGCCGACTCCGATCCCGCTTACCACTTCCGCTCCCCACAATTGCCTTGAGGGTTTGCATTAAAGCCGCATCATCATACCTAGGACTACCCCCCTTTGGTCCGTAAACCCTCAGACATTCAATGCCCATCCCCGCCAATTTCTTCCGATCAACCTTTGGCGATGTTGGACAGTCAAGGTAGATCAGATGAGTGATAAACTTCCCACACATCATGTCGTCACCTTCAGCCAGCCGTCCACCAGGCCGCAAGGACTGCAAGCACGCATCTGCGATTGCCTTTACAAAGTCCGCAGCTGAGTATGGACTACATGAGGGTCCTACTTCCCGATCAACAGTGGCATTCAGAATGAGCACCTTGTTCCGAATTTCGGGTTTCATCAACGCAGCGCCGACCCCCTTCAGCACCAAACTGGGCACGATACTGGTAAATAATGACCCAATACTGTAGATCACAGTCCCGGCTTTACCCAATGCATCCAGGGCTCTTGGATTTGCTGAGATGCGAATTTCCTGGCCATATGGGTTAATATACCACAACCTTTCGATCCGCGCTGGCAAATCCTCTTCATGCTCCTTCGAAAACGCAATCGCCGCTTTCCGGAGGGCAGGGAGAGACCCTGGAAGATTGGCATCCTCTGCCTGATCATCTTGGTCGTCCTCCTCTTCAATGACCGACCGGCGCCCCCGGGGGTGTCCCGGAGACTCAGGCGAAAGCAAGTCCTCATCATCTCCAGCCTGGCAGGTTAGTGCTATGGCCGTCGGCGCACCGGGATGCGAAATATTATTTTGCCCCATGATAACGGAGCCGTCAGCGAGACCCGCAGCAATATGGTGTGCAAAGTTAGTGTGGAGTGACGGCATGACGTCGACGTTTTGGGGGACTGAACAGATGGAGCTCAGAAGGTAGATGGCTGCTTCGAAACTACCAGTGAACAGACGCGCGCCGGTGAGGAAGATGTTTCCCAGAGAGGCGGCGCCAAAGTCGAAGCGGGAGGATGGACGGGTTCGCTTGATTGCTTCAAAGTTGAAACTATTGAAGATGGAGCGGATAAGTTGAAGTTTGGGCGTGGAGATATTACACCAAGCGGGATGGGTGCCGCCCAGAATGGTATCCCATTCGGCGGCGGCTTCAGATGAGGAAGAGGGCAGACGGTGACCGAAGAGGGCCTTTATGGCAATATTCTCGGCAGAGCCATTGTCTGGAATCAACCGGACAAGCCGAGACCGAACATCCCCAATACCTATAGGAGTGCGTGGTTAGGCATGACAAGAAGACGCCGAGGATACAGTATAGTAAACTTACCTGGACCACCGAAAACACGGATGATTTCACTACTGCTGCCACCATTGTCTGAGATGGGAACAACATAGGTAAGAGATGCCTTGTTGTCTGCACGAACCTCTTCAAAAATATCGACGAGTTTGTTAGCAGCACTTCCGCCGGAGAAAATGACAATACCCATGTGAAACGGGTGCGGAGATGGCGAGTGGTGTCGGGTTGGTTTTGAAGCCAACGCAGGATTTGGCGAGCATGATGTGGGTGAAATATCATCTTGCATATCTATAATGGAAAACTGGGGGATAAGGCTAGCCTCGGAGAGTTCGCTCGCCGGGGTTTGAATAGACGGAGTTGGTTGTGAAGACATGATGATGACAACACAATGATTATGCGATGGGAATTAGATGAGAACTGAACAAGTAAAGATGAAAAGAGGCAAAAACGCAAAAAAAAAAAAAAAAAAAAAGGAAAAAACAAAAAAAAAAAAAAAAAAAAAAAAAAAAAAGCAAAAAAGCAAAGGTGGCGTAGATTAAATATGAGATAGGTGATTCTCCATTAAACTCTTTTGGGGTTCTTGGCTTATTGTCAGATGATCGGAAACGAAACGTTTCAACTTGAAAATGATGTCGTGGTCAATTGAACACTAGTCGACTCTGAAGTCGTGAATGTGGCTGAGTCAGCGGACAAAAATAGATATTTCCTAAAGCAACTACATCCAAATTGTTCTTGTTTCCGTCAGGAAGGCAGTTGGTGTTAAGTCACGTTAAAACAAACAGAGAAGGAACGCGCTCAAATTTCATGATACATTATGAGTAGAATGCGGGGAGTAGTTTCCTGTATTAGGTATAAAACCGTGGTGCGGGGGGCAAGTACCACAAAACAACGAATAAGGAAGGTGAAATAGCTAAGGAAGGAGAGTTAGATATTTACTAATGATAAGGAACAGTTCTTTATATACTAAAATTACATCGTGATGAGCTTCAACAATCTTGTTGTCTCTCTTCTCCTCCTTTCTGGCAATAGGGAGGTATCTGTTCATGACAAGATAACAATACTCCTCTACCAGATGCATGCAAATGTCTAATTCCATCTTTGGTTCACATGCAATAGTTTGGATAACAACTAACCTAGACCGCCTAGATAAACCCTAGAGGGGAAACCCTTGAAACTAGTTGTCCTCCGGAGGCTCTAGCACTCCTTGACCCGCCAACCATGCTATATACTCATCGGGACCCAATATTGTCTTGAACATCATCTTCTCAAAGACACCAATGTTGTCCGCCCGAGCTTGATTCAAAACATTTCCTAGCTTGAAGTGATTGATCACCACGTGTCTCCCCAACGCCCACTCCTTGGCAAATGCCACCACATCCGGTGCATCCCACAGCGCCGCGGACACCGTCAATACCGTCATGTGGTGTTTGTCCTCTGTACACCGACCCACCGAGATTCCCTTGAAGATCCTCAACATATGCGCAAAGAAGAAAACCGTCGTGAATGATCTCTGAGCACTTTCGATAAACAGCCACTCTTGCCAGAATGAACATGCCTCATTGATCGGGAACATGCTCCATGGTCTATTTATAGATGCAGCCGCCGCAAGAACCCTCGCCGCTCCAGACTGCATACCCGTCATGTCAGCTGCCCCAGCCCCGGCGGAAGCATCGAGGACCCCAAGGAGGTTCGTAGCGGTCACCTCGAGAATTGGAAACGCATCATCGACGGCCAAGCTCATGGCAAGGTCGCCATCAAAGACGCAGATGATTATGTATAGTAATAAAGCCTGAACATTGGCGAGAGCATCTGGTGGAGTTGGGGGGTTAACAAGATCCGGACAGGCGATCAAGTCCCGAAGCCGTGACCGTATAGTCCGCAGGATCATATCAGAGTTCCGGGGGTTCTTGGCCAGATAAAGAGCACAAGTAGAAACGGCATCTTCCATTGTCCGTGGCATGTGGTCCGCATAGAGCTGAGTGTGACTCCAGGGTGTGCTTCCGGTGAGGACCATGGAACGGGGAGAGTCTTGGATGATTCGTCGGGCATAGCCAAGGCGAGTATAGATCAGTTCGGAGACTGGTCGATGTGCGGATGGCTCGGAGGTAAGTTGCAGGCGAGGGAGCAGCGGTGGGGAAGTTTGGTTCAAGTCTTGGGATACTGGAAGACCAGAGAAGGAAGACAAGAAGGAAGACATGAAAGAGGTTTGGGAGGCTGTGAAAGGGGCGGTGGTGGCTAGAGGGATGTCCATGTCATTCGGATCAGGCAAGTAATCATCAGGACTTCCAGACGTATGTGAATCAGGAGTCGCCTGCATGAGTGTATCCGGCAGTCTCGACGGAGTCATGTAAGCATGCTGCGGTAAGTGAAGCTGCCCACCAGATAATCCCAAAGTATGGGTAGGCAATGCTTGTGGCCGATACCCATTTATCTCGGCCGGCAACGGTAACTGGTTTACCGAGGCGTGCTGCAGTTCTCGATCGGGAGAATCGCGTTGCTCTGCCGGTGCCGCTATGACGGTCCGGCGGGTCCCCAAAGGCTTTGCGACATAGACACACTCAATGTTCCGGGTGGCACACCTAGAGCACAGGGGATACGACAAGTCACATCGGCGCTTGGCCTTGACGCAAGCAGCGCAGGATTTCCGGCGGGGCGGCGGATTGCCACGTTCAAGGACGGAGTTGCTGCGGATTTTGGTGGCCATTGGGGGCTAATATAGATATGATGGAATAGTTAAAGGTGAGGAGTAATAGTAGACAAGGCTTCCTACATAAGAATATACGTAAGATTCAGATCTATCAAAAAGATCATAACGGACGAACTATGAACCTCAAAAGAAGCTTATAATGAACAATGGGGCTTTTCATCTTGTCTGTCACATCTAAGCATTGCTATATCGCCCCTTTGCTACTTACACCAGTCAAGTATTTCTCTAAATGTTCTCTCGGGACATATTCATGGCGGAACTCCGCTGCTTAGCCTAAGCCCGTCTGACAAATAGGGTATATGGTATATAACCCTTGCATTGATATCTGCAATCATGCTTGGGCATGGTTGATGGGATGTTGAAAATATGCAATAAGTAGGAGTAAAGTAGTGGCTCAAGAGTAAATGAGTATGTTTGGCAGAATTGAACCAGAGATAGATTGGGGTGGGAGAAGGTAGAAGCGGAAATGGTATATTATAGAGTAGATGCTGTTTCTCAGACCCATCACGTGATCTCGAGAAAAAAAAATAGTGGAGCTTGTTGAGTTTAGCCTGTGTAATAATATTAACCTCAAATAAGCTTGATGCTTACTTCTTAAAATATGCTCAACTAGTGTCATTTTACCCATATTTCCCCTTGTTCATCCTTCAAATGCACCATTGATCTCTGGAACAGTAATCTTGCCTTTACAGGAATCCCTCGCGATCCCATCCGCCAAGATGCTTGGATTCGCCCTAGTGAGCGATCTTGGCGCAGGCGAAGACATATCGTTTTCGGGCGACATTAGGGGTGGAGACTAGATTATGGTGTGCTTGAAGATCCCGAGTCGGAAGAAGCAAAATTTGATAGTTCAAGTCTGGTTTGACATGTGAGTGTGAAAACTTAAGAGCTATTGACAAGGTCATCGATCAGCGCTTTGAGAGCCAAGAGAGCGGGTAGGGACGAATGAGTGACTGACTGTGTTTGCTTCGGGACGGATGGTGTTGGAGCCTTGGTTTTCCCCTTTTCGGTTGCTGTTGGCACGCAAACAATGTCCCATACACGGCCCTCTTGGGATGAAGCTTGCTACAGAGATTGACATGATAGATTCTGTGCACTGCATGTAATGGCGCTGCAGGAGGATGTGCCCACTGGACGGACATTAGGCTTGGCATTTTATCCAAAAAGCTAGTAGAAAAACACTAATCAATATAATGATAAGCTGATGGTATTTGAGGACCGGCCTGATGGTCTCTGGAGAACTGATGGATACCGTGCCTGAATTTCATGACCAACGCATTTTTACATTTCATGTAAAACCCTCATGGAACTTAATGGTTATGATATCATGCAAAAACGGTACATGAAAACCTCAGCTCAGACCCTGGGCCGATTTTATGGTGAGCTGGGTAATTATACATTGATAAACTAATTATACTGAAACTATGCTGTGTTTTCGGAGATAAATGTCACAGCGGGTGTTCATTGGTGCCAAGACAGAATGGTTGACGTGTGTGCTACAGGATAGGGAAGACGAACCGTAAACATCTCGTCAATGCCAACTACAGGAAAGGCAGAGCTTGCAGGTTTTGCCATAACGGTGTATGTTGTGTCACATATTGGGTATCACCATAACGGCAATATTCTCCGCCAGCCATTCTTATTGATATCGACCCAGATTCTCTGACTTGTGTTTTCTTCTTTGGCTTGGCAAAGAAACAGATATTCCACGGCCGCTAAATCGTAAGATTTGGCGAGCAAACATCTTCTAAGAATACCTTGCCGGGGATCCTGGCCTTTAAGGGCTCCCGGACCCGCAATGGGCCACTAGACTGATAATGATCTTGCCGCGGTTGTACATCTCAGAGAAAACAAAGAGTCACCAAACAGTCGCTAGCGAGTCAGACAAGCCAATTAGATTTCCAGGGATTCGTCATTGATCGCGATCTCGGGGGGAGATGGCTCCTGACTCCGATGGGCGATTGTCAGTTGGAGAGCTCACGATATCCGATTTTGTCTAGTGGAGAGAATTCAAATGGGGGGGGG